>JAWNNQ010002074.1:0-74201 GCA_035044765.1 Leucophenga montana
ATATTACCAATGGATGACTTATCCAAGTTAAATACATATACCAATAAAAATAATTGACTTACGCCTCGTAATCAGAAAGTAAGTGTACTGACGATCTCACGGCCGGAGGGGTTTTACGTCCCCATGCACATCTTCCCCTGCCCCTCTTCCCCTTCTATCCCTTTCCCAACACTCACCTTTTTATGTCACAAATTGTCACAGTGAGATTATAAATTTTACTAATTAAAATAAGAAAAATCAATTTGACAGAAAAATCATATGACGGTTGTAGTCGGCCTATAAAAAAATTTGTTTTTGTGGTAACCCCACCTTATTACTTAGGGGTATAAAAAATAGATTATGGCCTATTCGCACATCTACCAAATATACACAAAAAAGTTCATACAATCGGTCCAGCGGTTCTCGAGTTATAAGTGTGCGAACACAAATTTCCTTCCTCTTTTGTATATATAGATTACTGTTTCTTGGACATTTTTTCTTTTTTGCACTTTGTATTCTCATGATCTCTTTGTTACTCAACGCACATTCAGCCGTTTATGTTAGTATAAGAATACATACAGAACGCAGCACACATACATAGGTGATCAACATGACATGCGTACATGGAGGTGTACACATGTTGAAAAGAATGTTATTAGTATTAATAGTGCACCAGATCGGCACGGACGCAACGTCCTATAAAATGTCGTACAGTTCACTACAATAAATCGAATAAAATAAGAATGAAACCACTTATTCTTCATCGATTGTTAAGGAAAACTACGTATAATTTAGAAGACGACAAAGGGTGAGCTAATAACTCCTTATGAAATAGGAGTTAAGAAGGTAAAACTACAAACAAAATATAATCAAAACAAAATAAACCAAAACATACATAATAGTTATTGTTTATGGTATAAAATGCGTGTACGATAGCTGCTTATCAAAATTATGGTAATGTCGTTGCCCACATTCATTCTCTCTTAAGTTTACACTTTCGAGAGAGCCGGTATTAAATTTTCTTAATAACTTTCTTAAATTATATTTATTACCACTATATGTAGATAACATTAAAAAAAAAAGTCGAGTGAGAGTTCACACGCAGTATATGTAAAACTTTGCATTTTGGTTAATCTGTAAGAGAATGATATCAATAACTATGGAGATGGTAAACTTAGAGCGAGAGAGAGAGAAATATAATCACTTGAAGTAGCATATTATTAAAGATAGAAGTTGTTAGATTCAATAAAAATAATTTTTTATTATATATTTTTGCAAAATGGATAAAATTATACATTGACATAACTATCATTTCTAAACGTGACATTAGTGGCTTATGGTAACGAAAATCCGAAACAAATCTTCTAGTTTGAATTTTATCTAAAAATCTTTGAAATACTTCGTCTATTTTAGTTCCTGATCTTGTTGTTGGCTCGGTTTGTTTATTAGACATTATTTTTAAGCTGAATATGTTATATAAAAATTCTACCAAAGGTTTTGAAGTAAGTTCAGCAAAATTTGTGTTAAAATCTCCGCTCAAAATCATTGCTAGTTCGTGATATTTTTTAAATATCTTCGACACCTCTGGCGTGTATTTAATTAAATTTTCATGAATGAACTCGATATATAATGATATCATTATTTGATTTATTCGGAGAAATATATAACCTTTTGTCCGTCATCTAAGGTGCTATGACAAGCACACATTTCTCCTACATTAGAATGATACACAGATAATGATTGAGTTTGTTTTGTAATTATATCTATTTTCTTAGTTTTATTTTCAGCTACTTTTTTTCTTGCACGATGCTCTCGAACACAATCAGCATTTGTTTTCGGCATTATTTAATATATATTAACAATGTAAATACCACCAAAAACAAAACCACTCTTAAAAGTGCGTGATATTTACTACAATCCAACGCAATACCACGCTCGACTTGCTCAACTACATAAATAGATGCGCCGATAACAGCGCGCATGTACAGGACAGAAAATAGTGTACTATAGATTTCAACGTTCTCCCTCTCTTCCTCCCTTTCTCTCTCGCGTACGGGCCCGTACATGAGGATAGAGTAGTGGGAAACTATATAGAAACGCGTTTCTCTTTCTCTCGCTGCTTAAATACATTTATAGTTGTCTCAAAAAAGAAGTTTCACTTCAAACAAAGATTGACAAAAAAAAATTGAGAGCAATCTTTGAATACTAAAACTATTTCCTATTTGTAACTAAGCAAAAATATAACAAATCATGAAATATTATAGTTGTCTACATGATTAAAAGACCGTATGTGGTCTAACATATGCAAAAAAAAAACAACAAGAATAGAAGGAAATACTGTTAAGGCAATCTACGAATGATTTAAAAGGAGAAAAGCGGTGAACTTATAATCCCTAATGAAATAGAAAATGAAGAAGATAAAGTTAAATATCATCTGTATAATAATTAGATTTAAAGACATTAAGCTTATTTAGCATAATTATTAATTAAATTACATATATAGAAGTAGTAGTAGTAGTACAAAATAAAATTGTAATACATAATATAGACGAATAACATAATAGAAATGAAGTACAAACTTGAATTGTCTATCCTCTCTCTGATCCCCTGCCCCACCCGAAAACCAACCACCTATTCAGTACGAATCGTCTGTCTGCCCGATACTGAAGAAAGAAATTTCGTTCTATTCATAGCGCATGAGCAAACTATCTCTATGCCCAAACTATCTCTATGCCTGCGTTTCAGTCTTTGTACCTGTGCACCCATCTCTCTGCCAGTGCGTCCGTTTTTAAATTGCTTGCAACATTAATCAAAAAGTATTACAAAAGCCAACAAAAAAATAACAAAAAGATCTTGGTCTTGTATACAAAGAAAACAAATTGGTTCTAGATTTCATTCTATTCACAGCGCATGAGTACCTTCATTTGACATGCTGCTCGATCTATCTGCCTATGCGTGTATCTATCTGCCTGTGAGTCCGTATGATCGCTGCCTGTGCGTCATCTCTCTACCTGTGCGGCCGTCTTTCTGTCTGAAGTAACTTTTTCTATCTACTTAGGCGTTCGTCACTTGAGTTTGCCTTTTATTTGATATCAGTCATTTTAATAGTGACGATAAATAAAGTGCTTTGATAAAACTTTATATGAAACCTATATGTTGCTTAATGCTTCTTATATGAACCAAACATTTTGTGTGGGGCTATATTTTTAAGTCGTCCGTTCTGAACATATGCGGGACATTTCAATAGAATTGAAAAAAATTACAATAATTTCATTTCAAGTAGAAAGGAAATAACGACTCTAATCCATTCGCACGGTGGTGCGCTAAACAGACGGGCGCGCAAGCAGAGAATTGAATTTATTTTTACTTGAAATATGTTCAAATCAGGGACCGCAAATAAGAGTTGAGTTTAAAAAAATAAATAATGAAAAAAAGTATCTAGATGAACGGGAAAATCTTAGATATAATAATTCAGGATACAGTATCCTGGAAACAGGATAAACTTCTAATTATAATTTTTATGATAAAAATTAGTTTTAACTCTTATTTTTTGACTAAAAAGATAAAATTATGAAATAATCATTAAATTGCAATTTTTATATAAAAATCGCAAAATAACTCTTATTTTTCAACTTTTATAATAAAAATTGATAATAAAAATTATTTGGCAACTTTTATTTTAAAAGTTAAAAATAAAAGTTAATTTGTGATTTTTATTTTTAAAAATCAAAATAAAAAATCAATTTTGAATATGTTTTGAACAAAGCGATGTATTTCAAAAGTTGACATACATAAATGATCTTTGTCTTAATACCTTTCCATTGGTATATGTCCTTAAAGGATCAATATTAAGGATCCTATAAACTTGCATCAATTCAAGTCAAGTGCTTAGAGATTTACAAATTTATAAAACAGTAAAGTATCTTTATTATTATTTCTCTTTACCCACTCTTGGTCTTCCAGCTCATTAGCACCAGCACTGCATGTGTGTTGTTCTTGTTTTTTATTGATGCGAAACAGACTTAACATAGCTTACAACAAAAACTGCGCATATCAGGTCCCCTAAGGTAAAAGCAATATTCTAATAATATTACCAATGGATGACTTATCCAAGTTAAATACATATACCAATAAAAATAATTGACTTACGCCTCGTAATCAGAAAGTAAGTGTACTGACGATCTCACGGCCGGAGGGGTTTTACGTCCCCATGCACATCTTCCCCTGCCCCTCTTCCCCTTCTATCCCTTTCCCAACACTCACCTTTTTATGTCACAAATTGTCACAGTGAGATTATAAATTTTACTAATTAAAATAAGAAAAATCAATTTGACAGAAAAATCATATGACGGTTGTAGTCGGCCTATAAAAAAATTTGTTTTTGTGGTAACCCCACCTTATTACTTAGGGGTATAAAAAATAGATTATGGCCTATTCGCACATCTACCAAATATACACAAAAAAGTTCATACAATCGGTCCAGCGGTTCTCGAGTTATAAGTGTGCGAACACAAATTTCCTTCCTCTTTTGTATATATAGATTACTGTTTCTTGGACATTTTTTCTTTTTTGCACTTTGTATTCTCATGATCTCTTTGTTACTCAACGCACATTCAGCCGTTTATGTTAGTATAAGAATACATACAGAACGCAGCACACATACATAGGTGATCAACATGACATGCGTACATGGAGGTGTACACATGTTGAAAAGAATGTTATTAGTATTAATAGTGCACCAGATCGGCACGGACGCAACGTCCTATAAAATGTCGTACAGTTCACTACAATAAATCGAATAAAATAAGAATGAAACCACTTATTCTTCATCGATTGTTAAGGAAAACTACGTATAATTTAGAAGACGACAAAGGGTGAGCTAATAACTCCTTATGAAATAGGAGTTAAGAAGGTAAAACTACAAACAAAATATAATCAAAACAAAATAAACCAAAACATACATAATAGTTATTGTTTATGGTATAAAATGCGTGTACGATAGCTGCTTATCAAAATTATGGTAATGTCGTTGCCCACATTCATTCTCTCTTAAGTTTACACTTTCGAGAGAGCCGGTATTAAATTTTCTTAATAACTTTCTTAAATTATATTTATTACCACTATATGTAGATAACATTAAAAAAAAAGTCGAGTGAGAGTTCACACGCAGTATATGTAAAACTTTGCATTTTGGTTAATCTGTAAGAGAATGATATCAATAACTATGGAGATGGTAAACTTAGAGCGAGAGAGAGAGAAATATAATCACTTGAAGTAGCATATTATTAAAGATAGAAGTTGTTAGATTCAATAAAAATAATTTTTTATTATATATTTTTGCAAAATGGATAAAATTATACATTGACATAACTATCATTTCTAAACGTGACATTAGTGGCTTATGGTAACGAAAATCCGAAACAAATCTTCTAGTTTGAATTTTATCTAAAAATCTTTGAAATACTTCGTCTATTTTAGTTCCTGATCTTGTTGTTGGCTCGGTTTCTTTATTAGACATTATTTTTAAGCTGAATATGTTATATAAAAATTCTACCAAAGGTTTTGAAGTAAGTTCAGCAAAATTTGTGTTAAAATCTCCGCTCAAAATCATTGCTAGTTCGTGATATTTTTTAAATATCTTCGACACCTCTGGCGTGTATTTAATTAAATTTTCATGAATGAACTCGATATATAATGATATCATTATTTGATTTATTCGGAGAAATATATAACCTTTTGTCCGTCATCTAAGGTGCTATGACAAGCACACATTTCTCCTACATTAGAATGATACACAGATAATGATTGAGTTTGTTTTGTAATTATATCTATTTTCTTAGTTTTATTTTCAGCTACTTTTTTTCTTGCACGATGCTCTCGAACACAATCAGCATTTGTTTTCGGCATTATTTAATATATATTAACAATGTAAATACCACCAAAAACAAAACCACTCTTAAAAGTGCGTGATATTTACTACAATCCAACGCAATACCACGCTCGACTTGCTCAACTACATAAATAGATGCGCCGATAACAGCGCGCATGTACAGGACAGAAAATAGTGTACTATAGATTTCAACGTTCTCCCTCTCTTCCTCCCTTTCTCTCTCGCGTACGGGCCCGTACATGAGGATAGAGTAGTGGGAAACTATATAGAAACGCGTTTCTCTTTCTCTCGCTGCTTAAATACATTTATAGTTGTCTCAAAAAAGAAGTTTCACTTCAAACAAAGATTAACAAAAAAAAATTGAGAGCAATCTTTGAATACTAAAACTATTTCCTATTTGTAACTAAGCAAAAATATAACAAATCATGAAATATTATAGTTGTCTACATGATTAAAAGACCGTATGTGGTCTAATATATGCAAAAAAAAAACAACAAGAATAGAAGGAAATACTGTTAAGGCAATCTACGAATGATTTAAAAGGAGAAAAGCGGTGAACTTATAATCCCTAATGAAATAGAAAATGAAGAAGATAAAGTTAAAAATCATCTGTATAATAATTAGATTTAAAGACATTAAGCTTATTTAGCATAATTATTAATTAAATTACATATATAGAAGTAGTAGTAGTAGTACAAAATAAAATTGTAATACATAATATAGACGAATAACATAATAGAAATGAAGTACAAACTTGAATTGTCTATCCTCTCTCTGATCCCCTGCCCCACCCGAAAACCAACCACCTATTCAGTACGAATCGTCTGTCTGCCCGATACTGAAGAAAGAAATTTCGTTCTATTCATAGCGCATGAGCAAACTATCTCTATGCCCAAACTATCTCTATGCCTGCGTTTCAGTCTTTGTACCTGTGCACCCATCTCTCTGCCAGTGCGTCCGTTTTTAAATTGCTTGCAACATTAATCAAAAAGTATTACAAAAGCCAACAAAAAAATAACAAAAAGATCTTGGTCTTGTATACAAAGAAAACAAATTGGTTCTAGATTTCATTCTATTCACAGCGCATGAGTACCTTCATTTGACATGCTGCTCGATCTATCTGCCTATGCGTGTATCTATCTGCCTGTGAGTCCGTATGATCGCTGCCTGTGCGTCATCTCTCTACCTGTGCGGCCGTCTTTCTGTCTGAAGTAACTTTTTCTATCTACTTAGGCGTTCGTCACTTGAGTTTGTCTTTTATTTGATATCAGTCATTTTAATAGTGACGATAAATAAAGTGCTTTGATAAAACTTTATATGAAACCTATATGTTGCTTAATGCTTCTTATATGAACCAAACATTTTGTGTGGGGCTATATTTTTAAGTCGTCCGTTCTGAACATATGCGGGACATTTCAATAGAATTGAAAAAAATTACAATAATTTCATTTCAAGTAGAAAGGAAATAACGACTCTAATCCATTCGCACGGTGGTGCGCTAAACAGACGGGCGCGCAAGCAGAGAATTGAATTTATTTTTACTTGAAATATGTTCAAATCAGGGACCGCAAATAAGAGTTGAGTTTAAAAAAATCAATAATGAAAAAAAGTATCTAGATGAACGGGAAAATCTTAGATATAATAATTCAGGATACAGTATCCTGGAAACAGGATAAACTTCTAATTATAATTTTTATGATAAAAATTAGTTTTAACTCTTATTTTTTGACTAAAAAGATAAAATTATGAAATAATCATTAAATTGCAATTTTTATATAAAAATCGCAAAATAACTCTTATTTTTCAACTTTTATAATAAAAATTGATAATAAAAATTATTTGGCAACTTTTATTTTAAAAGTTAAAAATAAAAGTTAATTTGTGATTTTTATTTTTAAAAATCAAAATAAAAAATCAATTTTGAATATGTTTTGAACAAAGCGATGTATTTCAAAAGTTGACATACATAAATGATCTTTGTCTTAATACCTTTCCATTGGTATATGTCCTTAAAGGATCAATATTAAGGATCCTATAAACTTGCATCAATTCAAGTCAAGTGCTTAGAGATTTACAAATTTATAAAACAGTAAAGTATCTTTATTATTATTTCTCTTTACCCACTCTTGGTCTTCCAGCTCATTAGCACCAGCACTGCATGTGTGTTGTTCTTGTTTTTTATTGATGCGAAACAGACTTAACATAGCTTACAACAAAAACTGCGCATATCAGGTCCCCTAAGGTAAAAGCAATATTCTGATAATATTACCAATGGATGACTTATCCAAGTTAAATACATATACCAATAAAAATAATTGACTTACGCCTCGTAATCAGAAAGTAAGTGTACTGACGATCTCACGGCCGGAGGGGTTTTACGTCCCCATGCACATCTTCCCCTGCCCCTCTTCCCCTTCTATCCCTTTCCCAACACTCACCTTTTTATGTCACAAATTGTCACAGTGAGATTATAAATTTTACTAATTAAAATAAGAAAAATCAATTTGACAGAAAAATCATATGACGGTTGTAGTCGGCCTATAAAAAAATTTGTTTTTGTGGTAACCCCACCTTATTACTTAGGGGTATAAAAAATAGATTATGGCCTATTCGCACATCTACCAAATATACACAAAAAAGTTCATACAATCGGTCCAGCCGTTCTCGAGTTATAAGTGTGCGAACACAAATTTCCTTCCTCTTTTGTATATATAGATTACTGTTTCTTGGACATTTTTTCTTTTTTGCACTTTGTATTCTCATGATCTCTTTGTTACTCAACGCACATTCAGCCGTTTATGTTAGTATAAGAATACATACAGAACGCAGCACACATACATAGGTGATCAACATGACATGCGTACATGGAGGTGTACACATGTTGAAAAGAATGTTATTAGTATTAATAGTGCACCAGATCGGCACGGACGCAACGTCCTATAAAATGTCGTACAGTTCACTACAATAAATCGAATAAAATAAGAATGAAACCACTTATTCTTCATCGATTGTTAAGGAAAACTACGTATAATTTAGAAGACGACAAAGGGTGAGCTAATAACTCCTTATGAAATAGGAGTTAAGAAGGTAAAACTACAAACAAAATATAATCAAAACAAAATAAACCAAAACATACATAATAGTTATTGTTTATGGTATAAAATGCGTGTACGATAGCTGCTTATCAAAATTATGGTAATGTCGTTGCCCACATTCATTCTCTCTTAAGTTTACACTTTCGAGAGAGCCGGTATTAAATTTTCTTAATAACTTTCTTAAATTATATTTATTACCACTATATGTAGATAACAATAAAAAAAAAATCGAGTGAGAGTTCACACGCAGTATATGTAAAACTTTGCATTTTGGTTAATCTGTAAGAGAATGATATCAATAACTATGGAGATGGTAAACTTAGAGCGAGAGAGAGAGAAATATAATCACTTGAAGTAGCATATTATTAAAGATAGAAGTTGTTAGATTCAATAAAAATAATTTTTTATTATATATTTTTGCAAAATGGATAAAATTATACATTGACATAACTATCATTTCTAAACGTGACATTAGTGGCTTATGGTAACGAAAATCCGAAACAAATCTTCTAGTTTGAATTTTATCTAAAAATCTTTGAAATACTTCGTCTATTTTAGTTCCTGATCTTGTTGTTGGCTCGGTTTCTTTATTAGACATTATTTTTAAGCTGAATATGTTATATAAAAATTCTACCAAAGGTTTTGAAGTAAGTTCAGCAAAATTTGTGTTAAAATCTCCGCTCAAAATCATTGCTAGTTCGTGATATTTTTTAAATATCTTCGACACCTCTGGCGTGTATTTAATTAAATTTTCATGAATGAACTCGATATATAATGATATCATTATTTGATTTATTCGGAGAAATATATAACCTTTTGTCCGTCATCTAAGGTGCTATGACAAGCACACATTTCTCCTACATTAGAATGATACACAGATAATGATTGAGTTTGTTTTGTAATTATATCTATTTTCTTAGTTTTATTTTCAGCTACTTTTTTTCTTGCACGATGCTCTCGAACACAATCAGCATTTGTTTTCGGCATTATTTAATATATATTAACAATGTAAATAACACCAAAAACAAAACCACTCTTAAAAGTGCGTGATATTTACTACAATCCAACGCAATACCACGCTCGACTTGCTCAACTACATAAATAGATGCGCCGATAACAGCGCGCATGTACAGGACAGAAAATAGTGTACTATAGATTTCAACGTTCTCCCTCTCTTCCTCCCTTTCTCTCTCGCGTACGGGCCCGTACATGAGGATAGAGTAGTGGGAAACTATATAGAAACGCGTTTCTCTTTCTCTCGCTGCTTAAATACATTTATAGTTGTCTCAAAAAAGAAGTTTCACTTCAAACAAAGATTGACAAAAAAAAATTGAGAGCAATCTTTGAATACTAAAACTATTTCCTATTTGTAACTAAGCAAAAATATAACAAATCATGAAATATTATAGTTGTCTACATGATTAAAAGACCGTATGTGGTCTAATATATGCAAAAAAAAAACAACAAGAATAGAAGGAAATACTGTTAAGGCAATCTACGAATGATTTAAAAGGAGAAAAGCGGTGAACTTATAATCCCTAATGAAATAGAAAATGAAGAAGATAAAGTTAAAAATCATCTGTATAATAATTAGATTTAAAGACATTAAGCTTATTTAGCATAATTATTAATTAAATTACATATATAGAAGTAGTAGTAGTAGTACAAAATAAAATTGTAATACATAATATAGACGAATAACATAATAGAAATGAAGTACAAACTTGAATTGTCTATCCTCTCTCTGATCCCCTGCCCCACCCGAAAACCAACCACCTATTCAGTACGAATCGTCTGTCTGCCCGATACTGAAGAAAGAAATTTCGTTCTATTCATAGCGCATGAGCAAACTATCTCTATGCCCAAACTATCTCTATGCCTGCGTTTCAGTCTTTGTACCTGTGCACCCATCTCTCTGCCAGTGCGTCCGTTTTTAAATTGCTTGCAACATTAATCAAAAAGTATTACAAAAGCCAACAAAAAAATAACAAAAAGATCTTGGTCTTGTATACAAAGAAAACAAATTGGTTCTAGATTTCATTCTATTCACAGCGCATGAGTACCTTCATTTGACATGCTGCTCGATCTATCTGCCTATGCGTGTATCTATCTGCCTGTGAGTCCGTATGATCGCTGCCTGTGCGTCATCTCTCTACCTGTGCGGCCGTCTTTCTGTCTGAAGTAACTTTTTCTATCTACTTAGGCGTTCGTCACTTGAGTTTGCCTTTTATTTGATATCAGTCATTTTAATAGTGACGATAAATAAAGTGCTTTGATAAAACTTTATATGAAACCTATATGTTGCTTAATGCTTCTTATATGAACCAAACATTTTGTGTGGGGCTATATTTTTAAGTTGTCCGTTCTGAACATATGCGGGACATTTCAATAGAATTGAAAAAAATTACAATAATTTCATTTCAAGTAGAAAGGAAATAACGACTCTAATCCATTCGCACGGTGGTGCGCTAAACAGACGGGCGCGCAAGCAGAGAATTGAATTTATTTTTACTTGAAATATGTTCAAATCAGGGACCGCAAATAAGAGTTGAGTTTAAAAAAATCAATAATGAAAAAAAGTATCTAGATGAACGGGAAAATCTTAGATATAATAATTCAGGATACAGTATCCTGGAAACAGGATAAACTTCTAATTATAATTTTTATGATAAAAATTAGTTTTAACTCTTATTTTTTGACTAAAAAGATAAAATTATGAAATAATCATTAAATTGCAATTTTTATATAAAAATCGCAAAATAACTCTTATTTTTCAACTTTTATAATAAAAATTGATAATAAAAATTATTTGGCAACTTTTATTTTAAAAGTTAAAAATAAAAGTTAATTTGTGATTTTTATTTTTAAAAATCAAAATAAAAAATCAATTTTGAATATGTTTTGAACAAAGCGATGTATTTCAAAAGTTGACATACATAAATGATCTTTGTCTTAATACCTTTCCATTGGTATATGTCCTTAAAGGATCAATATTAAGGATCCTATAAACTTGCATCAATTCAAGTCAAGTGCTTAGAGATTTACAAATTTATAAAACAGTAAAGTATCTTTATTATTATTTCTCTTTACCCACTCTTGGTCTTCCAGCTCATTAGCACCAGCACTGCATGTGTGTTGTTCTTGTTTTTTATTGATGCGAAACAGACTTAACATAGCTTACAACAAAAACTGCGCATATCAGGTCCCCTAAGGTAAAAGCAATATTCTAATAATATTACCAATGGATGACTTATCCAAGTTAAATACATATACCAATAAAAATAATTGACTTACGCCTCGTAATCAGAAAGTAAGTGTACTGACGATCTCACGGCCGGAGGGGTTTTACGTCCCCATGCACATCTTCCCCTGCCCCTCTTCCCCTTCTATCCCTTTCCCAACACTCACCTTTTTATGTCACAAATTGTCACAGTGAGATTATAAATTTTACTAATTAAAATAAGAAAAATCAATTTGACAGAAAAATCATATGACGGTTGTAGTCGGCCTATAAAAAAATTTGTTTTTGTGGTAACCCCACCTTATTACTTAGGGGTATAAAAAATAGATTATGGCCTATTCGCACATCTACCAAATATACACAAAAAAGTTCATACAATCGGTCCAGCCGTTCTCGAGTTATAAGTGTGCGAACACAAATTTCCTTCCTCTTTTGTATATATAGATTACTGTTTCTTGGACATTTTTTCTTTTTTGCACTTTGTATTCTCATGATCTCTTTGTTACTCAACGCACATTCAGCCGTTTATGTTAGTATAAGAATACATACAGAACGCAGCACACATACATAGGTGATCAACATGACATGCGTACATGGAGGTGTACACATGTTGAAAAGAATGTTATTAGTATTAATAGTGCACCAGATCGGCACGGACGCAACGTCCTATAAAATGTCGTACAGTTCACTACAATAAATCGAATAAAATAAGAATGAAACCACTTATTCTTCATCGATTGTTAAGGAAAACTACGTATAATTTAGAAGACGACAAAGGGTGAGCTAATAACTCCTTATGAAATAGGAGTTAAGAAGGTAAAACTACAAACAAAATATAATCAAAACAAAATAAACCAAAACATACATAATAGTTATTGTTTATGGTATAAAATGCGTGTACGATAGCTGCTTATCAAAATTATGGTAATGTCGTTGCCCACATTCATTCTCTCTTAAGTTTACACTTTCGAGAGAGCCGGTATTAAATTTTCTTAATAACTTTCTTAAATTATATTTATTACCACTATATGTAGATAACATTAAAAAAAAAGTCGAGTGAGAGTTCACACGCAGTATATGTAAAACTTTGCATTTTGGTTAATCTGTAAGAGAATGATATCAATAACTATGGAGATGGTAAACTTAGAGCGAGAGAGAGAGAAATATAATCACTTGAAGTAGCATATTATTAAAGATAGAAGTTGTTAGATTCAATAAAAATAATTTTTTATTATATATTTTTGCAAAATGGATAAAATTATACATTGACATAACTATCATTTCTAAACGTGACATTAGTGGCTTATGGTAACGAAAATCCGAAACAAATCTTCTAGTTTGAATTTTATCTAAAAATCTTTGAAATACTTCGTCTATTTTAGTTCCTGATCTTGTTGTTGGCTCGGTTTGTTTATTAGACATTTTTAAGCTGAATATGTTATATAAAAATTCTACCAAAGGTTTTGAAGTAAGTTCAGCAAAATTTGTGTTAAAATCTCCGCTCAAAATCATTGCTAGTTCGTGATATTTTTTAAATATCTTCGACACCTCTGGCGTGTATTTAATTAAATTTTCATGAATGAACTCGATATATAATGATATCATTATTTGATTTATTCGGAGAAATATATAACCTTTTGTCCGTCATCTAAGGTGCTATGACAAGCACACATTTCTCCTACATTAGAATGATACACAGATAATGATTGAGTTTGTTTTGTAATTATATCTATTTTCTTAGTTTTATTTTCAGCTACTTTTTTTCTTGCACGATGCTCTCGAACACAATCAGCATTTGTTTTCGGCATTATTTAATATATATTAACAATGTAAATAACACCAAAAACAAAACCACTCTTAAAAGTGCGTGATATTTACTACAATCCAACGCAATACCACGCTCGACTTGCTCAACTACATAAATAGATGCGCCGATAACAGCGCGCATGTACAGGACAGAAAATAGTGTACTATAGATTTCAACGTTCTCCCTCTCTTCCTCCCTTTCTCTCTCGCGTACGGGCCCGTACATGAGGATAGAGTAGTGGGAAACTATATAGAAACGCGTTTCTCTTTCTCTCGCTGCTTAAATACATTTATAGTTGTCTCAAAAAAGAAGTTTCACTTCAAACAAAGATTGACAAAAAAAAATTGAGAGCAATCTTTGAATACTAAAACTATTTCCTATTTGTAACTAAGCAAAAATATAACAAATCATGAAATATTATAGTTGTCTACATGATTAAAAGACCGTATGTGGTCTAATATATGCAAAAAAAAACAACAAGAATAGAAGGAAATACTGTTAAGGCAATCTACGAATGATTTAAAAGGAGAAAAGCGGTGAACTTATAATCCCTAATGAAATAGAAAATGAAGAAGATAAAGTTAAAAATCATCTGTATAATAATTAGATTTAAAGACATTAAGCTTATTTAGCATAATTATTAATTAAATTACATATATAGAAGTAGTAGTAGTAGTACAAAATAAAATTGTAATACATAATATAGACGAATAACATAATAGAAATGAAGTACAAACTTGAATTGTCTATCCTCTCTCTGATCCCCTGCCCCACCCGAAAACCAACCACCTATTCAGTACGAATCGTCTGTCTGCCCGATACTGAAGAAAGAAATTTCGTTCTATTCATAGCGCATGAGCAAACTATCTCTATGCCCAAACTATCTCTATGCCTGCGTTTCAGTCTTTGTACCTGTGCACCCATCTCTCTGCCAGTGCGTCCGTTTTTAAATTGCTTGCAACATTAATCAAAAAGTATTACAAAAGCCAACAAAAAAATAACAAAAAGATCTTGGTCTTGTATACAAAGAAAACAAATTGGTTCTAGATTTCATTCTATTCACAGCGCATGAGTACCTTCATTTGACATGCTGCTCGATCTATCTGCCTATGCGTGTATCTATCTGCCTGTGAGTCCGTATGATCGCTGCCTGTGCGTCATCTCCCTACCTGTGCGGCCGTCTTTCTGTCTGAAGTAACTTTTTCTATCTACTTAGGCGTTCGTCACTTGAGTTTGTCTTTTATTTGATATCAGTCATTTTAATAGTGACGATAAATAAAGTGCTTTGATAAAACTTTATATGAAACCTATATGTTGCTTAATGCTTCTTATATGAACCAAACATTTTGTGTGGGGCTATATTTTTAAGTCGTCCGTTCTGAACATATGCGGGACATTTCAATAGAATTGAAAAAAATTACAATAATTTCATTTCAAGTAGAAAGGAAATAACGACTCTAATCCATTCGCACGGTGGTGCGCTAAACAGACGGGCGCGCAAGCAGAGAATTGAATTTATTTTTACTTGAAATATGTTCAAATCAGGGACCGCAAATAAGAGTTGAGTTTAAAAAAATCAATAATAAAAAAAAGTATCTAGATGAACGGGAAAATCTTAGATATAATAATTCAGGATACAGTATCCTGGAAACAGGATAAACTTCTAATTATAATTTTTATGATAAAAATTAGTTTTAACTCTTATTTTTTGACTAAAAAGATAAAATTATGAAATAATCATTAAATTGCAATTTTTATATAAAAATCGCAAAATAACTCTTATTTTTCAACTTTTATAATAAAAATTGATAATAAAAATTATTTGGCAACTTTTATTTTAAAAGTTAAAAATAAAAGTTAATTTGTGATTTTTATTTTTAAAAATCAAAATAAAAAATCAATTTTGAATATGTTTTGAACAAAGCGATGTATTTCAAAAGTTGACATACATAAATGATCTTTGTCTTAATACCTTTCCATTGGTATATGTCCTTAAAGGATCAATATTAAGGATCCTATAAACTTGCATCAATTCAAGTCAAGTGCTTAGAGATTTACAAATTTATAAAACAGTAAAGTATCTTTATTATTATTTCTCTTTACCCACTCTTGGTCTTCCAGCTCATTAGCACCAGCACTGCATGTGTGTTGTTCTTGTTTTTTATTGATGCGAAACAGACTTAACATAGCTTACAATAAAAACTGCGCATATCAGGTCCCCTAAGGTAAAAGCAATATTCTAATAATATTACCAATGGATGACTTATCCAAGTTAAATACATATACCAATAAAAATAATTGACTTACGCCTCGTAATCAGAAAGTAAGTGTACTGACGATCTCACGGCCGGAGGGGTTTTACGTCCCCATGCACATCTTCCCCTGCCCCTCTTCCCCTTCTATCCCTTTCCCAACACTCACCTTTTTATGTCACAAATTGTCACAGTGAGATTATAAATTTTACTAATTAAAATAAGAAAAATCAATTTGACAGAAAAATCATATGACGGTTGTAGTCGGCCTATAAAAAAATTTGTTTTTGTGGTAACCCCACCTTGTTACTTAGGGGTATAAAAAATAGATTATGGCCTATTCGCACATCTACCAAATATACACAAAAAAGTTCATACAATCGGTCCAGCCGTTCTCGAGTTATAAGTGTGCGAACACAAATTTCCTTCCCCTTTTGTATATATAGATTACTGTTTCTTGGACATTTTTTCTTTTTTGCACTTTGTATTCTCATGATCTCTTTGTTACTCAACGCACATTCAGCCGTTTATGTTAGTATAAGAATACATACAGAACGCAGCACACATACATAGGTGATCAACATGACATGCGTACATGGAGGTGTACACATGTTGAAAAGAATGTTATTAGTATTAATAGTGCACCAGATCGGCACGGACGCAACGTCCTATAAAATGTCGTACAGTTCACTACAATAAATCGAATAAAATAAGAATGAAACCACTTATTCTTCATCGATTGTTAAGGAAAACTACGTATAATTTAGAAGACGACAAAGGGTGAGCTAATAACTCCTTATGAAATAGGAGTTAAGAAGGTAAAACTACAAACAAAATATAATCAAAACAAAATAAACCAAAACATACATAATAGTTATTGTTTATGGTATAAAATGCGTGTACGATAGCTGCTTATCAAAATTATGGTAATGTCGTTGCCCACATTCATTCTCTCTTAAGTTTACACTTTCGAGAGAGCCGGTATTAAATTTTCTTAATAACTTTCTTAAATTATATTTATTACCACTATATGTAGATAACATTAAAAAAAAAGTCGAGTGAGAGTTCACACGCAGTATATGTAAAACTTTGCATTTTGGTTAATCTGTAAGAGAATGATATCAATAACTATGGAGATGGTAAACTTAGAGCGAGAGAGAGAGAGAAATATAATCACTTGAAGTAGCATATTATTAAAGATAGAAGTTGTTAGATTCAATAAAAATAATTTTTTATTATATATTTTTGCAAAATGGATAAAATTATACATTGACATAACTATCATTTCTAAACGTGACATTAGTGGCTTATGGTAACGAAAATCCGAAACAAATCTTCTAGTTTGAATTTTATCTAAAAATCTTTGAAATACTTCGTCTATTTTAGTTCCTGATCTTGTTGTTGGCTCGGTTTGTTTATTAGACATTTTTAAGCTGAATATGTTATATAAAAATTCTACCAAAGGTTTTGAAGTAAGTTCAGCAAAATTTGTGTTAAAATCTCCGCTCAAAATCATTGCTAGTTCGTGATATTTTTTAAATATCTTCGACACCTCTGGCGTGTATTTAATTAAATTTTCATGAATGAACTCGATATATAATGATATCATTATTTGATTTATTCGGAGAAATATATAACCTTTTGTCCGTCATCTAAGGTGCTATGACAAGCACACATTTCTCCTACATTAGAATGATACACAGATAATGATTGAGTTTGTTTTGTAATTATATCTATTTTCTTAGTTTTATTTTCAGCTACTTTTTTTCTTGCACGATGCTCTCGAACACAATCAGCATTTGTTTTCGTCATTATTTAATATATATTAACAATGTAAATAACACCAAAAACAAAACCACTCTTAAAAGTGCGTGATATTTACTACAATCCAACGCAATACCACGCTCGACTTGCTCAACTACATAAATAGATGCGCCGATAACAGCGCGCATGTACAGGACAGAAAATAGTGTACTATAGATTTCAACGTTCTCCCTCTCTTCCTCCCTTTCTCTCTCGCGTACGGGCCCGTACATGAGGATAGAGTAGTGGGAAACTATATAGAAACGCGTTTCTCTTTCTCTCGCTGCTTAAATACATTTATAGTTGTCTCAAAAAAGAAGTTTCACTTCAAACAAAGATTGACAAAAAAAAATTGAGAGCAATCTTTGAATACTAAAACTATTTCCTATTTGTAACTAAGCAAAAATATAACAAATCATGAAATATTATAGTTGTCTACATGATTAAAAGACCGTATGTGGTCTAATATATGCAAAAAAAAAAACAACAAGAATAGAAGGAAATACTGTTAAGGCAATCTACGAATGATTTAAAAGGAGAAAAGCGGTGAACTTATAATCCCTAATGAAATAGAAAATGAAGAAGATAAAGTTAAAAATCATCTGTATAATAATTAGATTTAAAGACATTAAGCTTATTTAGCATAATTATTAATTAAATTACATATATAGAAGTAGTAGTAGTAGTACAAAATAAAATTGTAATACATAATATAGACGAATAACATAATAGAAATGAAGTACAAACTTGAATTGTCTATCCTCTCTCTGATCCCCTGCCCCACCCGAAAACCAACCACCTATTCAGTACGAATCGTCTGTCTGCCCGATACTGAAGAAAGAAATTTCGTTCTATTCATAGCGCATGAGCAAACTATCTCTATGCCCAAACTATCTCTATGCCTGCGTTTCAGTCTTTCTACCTGTGCACCCATCTCTCTGCCAGTGCGTCCGTTTTTAAATTGCTTGCAACATTAATCAAAAAGTATTACAAAACCAAAAAAAAAATAACAAAAAGATCTTGGTCTTGTATACAAAGAAAACAAATTGGTTCTAGATTTCATTCTATTCACAGCGCATGAGTACCTTCATTTGACATGCTGCTCGATCTATCTGCCTATGCGTGTATCTATCTGCCTGTGAGTCCGTATGATCGCTGCCTGTGCGTCATCTCTCTACCTGTGCGGCCGTCTTTCTGTCTGAAGTAACTTTTTCTATCTACTTAGGCGTTCGTCACTTGAGTTTGCCTTTTATTTGATATCAGTCATTTTAATAGAGACGATAAATAAAGTGCTTTGATAAAACTTTACATGAAACCTATATGTTGCTTAATGCTTCTTATATGAACCAAACATTTTGTGTGGGGCTATATTTTTAAGTCGTCCGTTCTGAACATATGCGGGACATTTCAATAGAATTGAAAAAAATTACAATAATTTCATTTCAAGTAGAAAGGAAATAACGACTCTAATCCATTCGCACGGTGGTGCGCTAAACAGACGGGCGCGCAAGCAGTGATACGGTCGCGCAGGCAGAGAGACGGACGCGAAAGCAGAGAGATGGATGCACAGACATAGATATAGTTTGGGTGGCGAATTTGTTTTCTCTTGTTTACAAGTTCTTTTTGTTGTTTTGGACACATACACATTACACGCTTTAGTAATATATATATATATATTTTTTTTTTTGATTGGAAACAATTTAAAACAAAAGCAGCGATCATATATTGAGAATTGACCGACCTAATGTTTATTGTTTTCTACGGTCACTGAAAACTATCCCCGAACGGTATATACATATGTATGTTGTTGCTGGAGCTGTTGTTGTTGTTCTTGCTGCTGTATTTTATTGTACTGTCAATTTTAACTTATCTGCGTGAGAAAAATATTTTTTAAACCATGATCAAATCATTGTATAGATCCAGAGCATTTGTGTTACTTTATTGATTAAGTAGGGGTTGATTATGGGGAATATTTTGTTATATTAATTTTCTTTGAATCTATTTCATAACAATATGAAATTCTATGAGTCACTACCGAAATAGTTGCAGTAGATGAGTTTCTTATAAGGGACATCGCATTTGGAGTATTTATCCATCTTAGAGTTGATGACTTTCCTCGTGTTTTTTTTTTTAGCTGATGATGGTGGTGATGTGACGACCTTCCACTTCAACATTCAATCGAATAATAATTACATCATTTGAGAAATCAAATATCAAATATATTGGAATGATTAATATCTCACAACTGTGTCTCAATTTTTGTTTTAGTTGCTTTCAACTGCTTCACATCACACTTGATCTGTTTAGGCATTTTATTGGATATCTCGAAACATATACGTGCCAAATCAATTTCAATGTCAGGTTCGTAGTCACTATTCAATTCTTGTACGGTTATTTGGGTTTTCTCAAATTGAGGGCATTGTGGAATATAATAGGTATAATAGAAGTTTTGAAGTTCCATTTGTAAAATTGTATTCCATGTATCGGCATCAAATTCAACTTTATTCCCGAAATGATTTAAAATAAAACATTTCTGGCGAATTATTTCTTTATTTAAAATGACAGTGGATATCTTGAAGTATTTGATGATCCATAAGTGTATCTGGCTTTAGAAACTCGTAGTGTTCCAATGCAAACAATCGGTTTAAATATTCGACTTGTGAGTAACCGCACTTAATTTTATGAATCGGTGCGTTGTAATCCTCCATTCCAAAGACTATTTAATTTTGTTGTTGTAGCAGCTCCTTCTTCTTGTGAGCTGATACAGCCACTTGGGCTGAGTTGGACAACCTTTGGCTGCACAAAACTTCTTGTGCAGATCGGTCCGGGGCGTAAACCCAGTCGTCCTTGGAAACGATATGTTCCTTCTATTTTAATCATTTTAGTTTGAGTGGTGCCGTGGGAATGACACGCTCTGAATAAACGGAAAAATTATATAGCAAACCGATTGAAAGTTTGTCTAGTGATGGATCATAAATATTTAAGAAGCAGAAAACTATGTCGAAAGCAGCAACATCAACAACAAAATTAAATGTTTTCAATTGTTTGAAAACATTTAGCTTTTCAAACGCAAATTTCAAATTGATGGATAAACTGCGCTTCAAATTTTATTGTTGCTACAAGAAGCGAAAGGGTAAAGGAAGTTGTATAAAAAGGATTTAGCTTTATTGATTGTCGCAGACATTTCTGCTTGGAAGATACTGGTGTGTTTTCCCATTGACTCACAATAGTGAGTCCTTGGGAATACAACTCCTAGGCCTGTGCTATCTTCTGTCAGGGATCCATCCGTATACCACTTGATGGTGTTTGGTTTAAGTACGTATGAACTCTCTGACGTCCACGATTTTTGTCGTACCATTTGATGATAGATCTCTTATCAAATATATACCTCTGTGTCATTTCCTTCCCACGTGACTATGCCATACAGTAGCATTGGTTTCACTACCATGTTCTAGAGCCACAGCAGGTTCTTCGGGTTAGACCCCCAAGATTTACGGAGCTGCTTCATGCACACAAGTATTGCCTTTGTGCAATTTCTTATGTAAAGTGAAGTAAATGGCACAATGGTCGTTTTTGCATGGTTGATTTTGAGCTAGTAATATCATATAACCGTCTATGGTGCCAACTATTATGCATACATATACGTCATAATAAAATACATCGATGTTTTATTCATTTTG
Organism: Leucophenga montana; assembly: GCA_035044765.1. Taxonomy (NCBI): domain Eukaryota; kingdom Metazoa; phylum Arthropoda; class Insecta; order Diptera; family Drosophilidae; genus Leucophenga; species Leucophenga montana. Next base: position 21,748 of record JAWNNQ010002074.1, read on the forward strand.
TCATTTATTTATTGTTTATATTGCTAAAATAATTAATTTAAATATATTTTTCAAAGCGCCACCCAGTGCCAATCGTATGTACTTAAAAATCCCCTGTTGATAGAATTCTATTACTAACTTCACGCAGGCATCTTACATGCATATATATACATATAAAGAAGAAGCAAAAGCCTTCTCGTACTTTTGTTTTTTGTTCGCTAACTAACCCAATAGAAAATAGTGCGTTGCTTAACATACGGGAAATGATGAAGCGGATTAATTAGCAAGATAGGGTATCACTGCTGATATCCTTCCGGGGAAGGCCACTGTAGGTATACCCATGGCTACATGTAAACTACAGATCTCAACAGAGATGATCAGTATAGCAACCAATAGATGGTGCAACCTTGGCACGTGTATAATCTCTAGACTCACCTGGCCAAAATATAATCTTAGAAGAACAATAACACTTCTTCAGTACAAGAGAGATAAGTTAGCTGTTATTGTGAAAGCCCTCACAGGCCACTGTACAATAGTGAGACATGCCACATGGCTCTGTTTAAACTCCTGGGACTTCTGCAGAAGCTGCGGAAATGCCGAAGAGGAGGAGACGGTCGAACACTAGCTATGTCATTGTCCGGCACACCGTAGGAAGAGACTGACGTTATTAGGGCTCCCCTTCCGGGACAACTTAATTGAGATCTCAGAAACAGAGATTAAACACATCTCGACGTTCTTGACACTGACAAAGTGGTTTCCTGAGTAGCTGAAATAGGAACAAATATGGTATCACAAGGGGCCTATGCTGGCCTAAGTGACAATGCCCATTTTGGGCCATCCTTACCTAACCTAACCTAACATACGCAATTTTACGTTGGACAAATATAAGCTCCAGTAGAATATTGCAGTTAGTTTGTCATATATATAAAAAAATAATAAAATTTAAAAACAAATAAAACAAATGAAAATTAAATTCCTTAAGTGGTGAAAACAATTCACAATTAACGTACATACCCTACACGCATATATAAAGTCGTATTTGAAAACTACGTATAGCTATTATTAACACATTAAAATTGCCTCCATAATAATAACAATTCAGCTTTCTGGTGTTATTTATTCTTCTTTTCTGTTGCACAGTGTTCGCTTAAAAAATAATTAACAGAATATTAGTTCTCCGCGTCATAGCTAACTATGCGCTTTGCTATTATTCTATTACAAATCGCTCAAACTTTGCTGCATAAACCCATTATTAACACCATAACTACTTCTTGCTACTGTTTTTCAATCAAGAATAATATTTTTGTCGTGATCTCATTACATACTGTTCTATCGCTACCAATACGGTTACTGTGGGTAAAATGGCCATAAAAACATTTTACGCATGTATTGAAATGCTTGAAAAGCTCTACAAACAATCTCAGCTTGAACTGCACAGATGCAACTCCAGCATTTTAAAACTAAGAGCTGAACGGTTAGATTTTCTCTGACTGAGATGCCAATGTCTGATACGCAGCTAGGAACTCATAAAAAAGCCTCTTTGCACTTCTAATGTGTATAAAGTGCAATTAAAATCTAAGTTCATGGCTAAGTCTTCAACCCTAGAAGTACATCATGACAGAACAAATTCGCAAAAGTCTCTTTGCACTTCTAATGTGTATAAAGAGCAATTAAAATCTTCAACCCTAGAAGTACATCATGACAAAAACCTTCGCAAAAGTCTCTTTGCACTTCTAATGTGTATAAAGAGCAATTAAAATCAAAGTTCATGGCTAAGTCTTCAACCCTAGAAGTACATCATGACAAAACATCCATTTATTTATTTATGATGGGGACATATAGAAACTGCGATCTAAAAGGTCTATTGTTTGTCCTACTGAGTTATGTGACCTGCCCTAAGCCTATTTGTTGAAAGAATCTTACTACTTTCCTAGGGTCCAAACTACTAACTTGCTCCTTTCTAATAAAGTGATTACCTAGCAACTGCAGTCTGCTTCACATTCTGCAAGAATGTGAAGAGGTCCTTCCTCTTCATAGTCACAGAATCTGCATTCTGGTGAGTTATGTATCCCCAAAACATATAAATGTTTCTATAGTCTACAGTGGCTTGTTAGCAGTCCTGTTAATATTCTTAGTTGGTTCCTACCTAAATGAAGCAAAGTTTTCAATCTAGAAGTAACTTTGCTTGTCTTAGTCCTTTGTCTGTAGCCCAGTGTTTTCCTTTTCCTATATCCTTCTCCTTGCGGATTATATAGCGATATAGCGTTGCGCTCCTTGACTGGCAAGCTTGTCTGCTTGCTCATTACCTGGAATATTGCACCACCAGCCACAAACAGCAGAGAAACTTTGTTATGTTCGCCGATTTTTTCGAATAGTCCATATGCTTCAAGTACTAACTTCGTCCTAGCTACGTTGGAGTTAAGTGCCTTCAACGTAGCCTGGCTGCCTTATAGGATAGCAATAGCACAGTTGCGATAGCCTCTATCTAGATTAAATTGCACACATCTGATTATCGCAGACATTTCTGCTTGGAAGATACTGGTGTGTTTTCCCATTGACTCACAATAGTGAGTCCTTGGGAATACAACTCCTAGGCCTGTGCTATCTTCTGTCAGGGATCCATCCGTATACCACTTGATGGTGTTTGGTTTAAGTACGTATGAACTCTCTGACGTCCACGATTTTTGTCGTACCATTTGATGATAGATCTCTTATCAAATATATACCTCTGTGTCATTTCCTTCCCACGTGACTATGCCATACAGTAGCATTGGTTTCACTACCATGTTCTAGAGCCACAGCATTTTCTTCGGGGTACACCCCCAAGATTTACGGACCTGCTTCATGCACACAAGTATTGCCTTTGTGCAATTTCTTATGGTTTCCTCCATGTGTGTTTTCCATAGGAGCTTACTCTCTAGTGTTATCCCCAGTTATTTGAACTTATTGCTAACATCTACTGTGAGCCCTGAGAGCCAATCTATTTTAATCTGGAAGCTTTTGCTTCCAAGTAAATGGCACAGTGGTCGTTTTTGCATGGTTGATTTTGAGTTCTCTGTTGATTATGTCACAGAGTGTCTCTTCAAATTTCCCACTTGCTATTATAACGATGTCATCTGCATATCCTTGGCATCGTATCTCATTATTGGCTAGTCTGCATAGTAGTCCGCCTACAACTAGGCTTCACAGAAGTGGAGAAAGCACACCCCCCTGTGGGAAACCCTTAACTGTTTGTACCCTAATGCTGGTACACTGTAGTCTGTGCTGTTCTCAATAATGAGTGTATCCAATTCAGTATGATTGGGTCTATTCCCCTATCTACTAATGCGTTACATATTGTCGCGTGACTTGTATTATCAAAAGCTCCCTCAATGTCCAGAAATTCACTTAAGGTGATCTCCTTCCTTTCAAGGGATGCCTTAATTGTTTCCGTCAGGTTAAGCAGAGCGGTGTCAGTCGACTTTCCCACCCTGTATGCACGTTGGTCTCGTTGTAACGGTCTCCGATGCAATACTGTCTCTCGAACGTAATTATCTATCACTTTTTCCATCGTTTTTAATAAAAATGATGTTAAGCTGAGAGGTCTGAATGCTTTGGGTAGGGTTGCATCTGTTTTACCCACCTTAGGGAGAAAGACAACTCTGACCCTTCTCCAAGGGGTTGGGACCTAGTGTCAGGCTACTGATCATGATCTTCTTCAGTTCTGGGAGTATATCTGTTGCTTCGTTCTGCAGTAGAGCTGGAAATATTCCATCTACTCCCGGCGATTTGAAGGCCTTAAAAGAAGATATTGCCCACCTTATTTTTCCTTCACTAACCACAGACTTGCCGAATTCTATGTTCGCCCTATTTGTTCTTACATGCGGCTCCTCTGTTTGGATTATTTCAATGGATTTCCAGGAGTAGTTTTTGTAGGCGCTCGTTCCACCATGGGGCGTCCCGTTCACGCCTATCTTTGATCATAGGACAAACACTCTCAAACGATTTTCTCAAACAAACACTCTTTAACGAGCGTCTCGAACGTCTCTACGAGCGCTGTCCCAATGCCAAAATTGGGAAGGACAACGCCAAAATTGGGAAGGACATCGACTCGGACCACTACCTTGTGGCAGCCATGGTACGGACCAGGCTCAGCATGGTGCATTCCGTACGTTCTAACACTCAACGAAAGCTAGACGTCGGTAAGCTGCAATCACAACAGACCGCCGAAGCCTTTTCAGGCAGACTCTCCCAACTGATCCTGAGTCCTCTCCGGTTTCTGAAGATATAGGTGAGCAGTGGAGCCATATCACCTACTCTATGAATACGGCTGCCAAGCAGGTCATTGAGTACACCAGTCCTGTGACGAATCCTTGGTATGACGTGGAGTGTCGTCAAGCTACTGCAGAGAAAGACGCAGCTTACAAACGAACTCTGTAGTCGGGAGCAACGCGAGCTGTTAGAGAGCGATATCGCAATCCAAATTTCTAGTGCCTCTTTCGCTTATAAGACGGCGCTTGGTATATCGACCCACCTTCTTAAATCAAGTTCCTTTCAGGAATTATTGGATACAAGCAGATCACTCAATTTGCACATGTCTCTTCCTGCCCAAATCCGTCGGCAAAATGCACTCCTCCGTAGTGCCTCTCACACTTAGCCCCCTCTGGCTCAAATTGTCAAATACCAAGATTCATACGCCTCTGTCCCTCATACTATGGTGGACTTGGTTCATAGACGAGAAACAGATTGATCGAGGGGTTATGTTGCTAGGTCAATCTCCCTTTAGTGGATGTTTGACAGATGCAGGTTATTCACGCGGCTCTGCGCCCAATGGGCACAGTCCCTCCTCGAAAAGCAAAGGACACTCTACAGCAGTGCATCTAATACTTAGACTTCCATGGCTTGAGATCATTAGATCCAATTGCATTTTGGATAACATAAAAGTTACCTATCCCACAGGTAAATTATACTTTTATGCGAAGGTGTCGAAAATCAACACACACTTTCTTCAATGGCGCACTCCTTGGAGAATTGTACTGATTCTACAGTGTCTTTACCGTACTGATTTTGATGTCCCTTACCATAAACTACGCTTACTTACCTCTCTCGCCTATTATTCCATAACATAAACAGATTTTTGCATACGTGGCATAACAACACAGGTACACAAAATGATTTCACCTAACTCATTCTCTCGTTTTCTAACGTATAATTCATTAGCAGACAAACTTGCAGGATCTATCAGCTCAACTTTGAAACGATCGACAGAAGGATGTGTGCTTTCCACTAAAAGCTTGAAAGTACCCCAACCGGTTCTCAGCGGAGGAAATCAATACGCTCTGATACGATCAATCGAACAAAGGGGTTTTTTAAAATTAAATTGTTCATACTTTTTTTTGTTGAAATTCAACTAATCAATTTTCTGTACGCAGGTCCATATGGATTTTATATATTCAACCAGACAAATTGTGCTGCAAAAAAGTTGCCAAGTGCGGGCATCACTCCATTGTACAGGCAGCAGGTCCCCGGCCGCCACAACTGCACATATATACTGCCCTAAAGGCTTCAGTTAGGGCACACCAGTTACTTGTCTGGTGTTGTTGTGTTTTACTGCGAGTCCACTCTAGAGGCATCGGCATCGGCCGAATACAACGTCTTCAGCAGGAAAGGTCTGTTCAGCGTGCGAGCATCGGCAATGAATGCAAGCCAAGGCAGCAGCGACGATCGGATCTACGGCAGCGACTCAATAAGCAGGCAACTTGTAAACCGGCAGCGTGACATACAGTGGAACGGCATTCACGGAGTTTGTCGTGTCTGGCTTTATCAATAAAAATTGCCACTCGCGCCGCATCACAAAGGCCAAGGCATAAAGTTGCCGCAGTCTAAAATTAGTTATATATTTTATAATTATTTAGTTGTGCTGTTGGGCTTTTCCTTTTCAATATCGGCTTCAACTCTATTCTATATAAAACTTTTACTTTTTTAATTTCGGTTGTTTTCGGTTGCATCGAACAAATCGAGCACGCCATTTTACTAATTTTTCCTCGGCCACTTCTTTTTGGCAATGATACAAGTCGGACGCGTCCTATATTCGCATTTGCTCTCACTTATCATTTTCTATTACATTTATTTAATCATTTGAATTCATTTACTCATTTATTTTAAATTAATAAAATTATAACGTGGTATTAAAACGTTCAGTGTTTTAATTTATCTATTGTGGCATTCAAACATTAAATTTAGTTAAATTTAAATTCGCGCGTAGCTATCACGCCAGCGAATCCGGAGAGAGCAGCGACCACCATTTTGGACCCTCATTGCCCACCAAAAAATGTAAGTTCTCGGCTTCTCAATTAACGGCGCTGTGTCCCGTAAATATCATTATACAAAATATTGCGCTATATCAATCCCTATATATATTGATTAAATTCTATTAAATCTATTATATTCCCTCTAACAACTCAAACTTAAACCCGTATCTCAGCAATCATTTTTCTTTTTATATATTGTAGGTGAAAATTAAATTTATAGTTTTTAGCTGTGTGAACACCAAGATATTTTAGAACAAAGGTTTTTTTTCAATAATTCATTGTTCAAGAAAAGTTCAATACTTTTGCAATTTTTAAGTACTCTACGTTAAGCTTGAAATCTGTTACCTACTATGGCTATTTCTTCACATTTGTTAGTATTTATTTTTATTTTCCATTTGTTTGTGTAATTTAAGATTTTTCCTAAATAGTTATTTGGTTCAGTTTGTGGTAGATTTGTAATTTGTGTATGAGTTCTAATCAGCAAATTGAGTAGTTTTAATTTCTAAGGCTCCGTCATGTTTAGGGAAATCGACAACATATAAAATAAAAATTAAGCAGGATAGTATAGACCCCTGGGTGTTCCTGCTTTTGCAGTGTACGTATATGAATAATCATTATTTATTTCAACTTTGTACGTTCAACCAGTTAAATAATGTAAGAGAAATCTGCAAGTGTAATTGCTAAATTCCATTGAGTGTATTTTATAAATGAAACCGTCAATGCATAAAGTATCATAAACACAGCGTTATGCGTCCTCGCCTAAATCCGTATTGGATACTGAAATCTATTTTTAATAGTTCACATTCATTTTCAAGCTTAAGTGACTGAATTTTTTCTAATACGAGGCATATCTAGAAAGTAAGTAATACAGGCAGAAACAAGAATAGAAGGAAATGTTGTTAAGGAATGTTGTTAAGACAAATTTAAAATCATCAGTATAATAATTAGATTTAAAGTCATTAAGCTTATTTATCGAATTGAATTAAATATATAGAACTAGTTGAAGTACAAACTAGAATTGTAATACATAATGGCCATGAAGTACATGAATGTAGTGCAAACTTGCAATGTGGTACATAATAGAGAAGAAGTACATATACATATATAATTGTAATTGTAGAATTTGTAGCTGCAGTACTATTCTAAAAACATCCCTCCAATTAACCACTGTTGGAATGTTTGTTATTCCCTACACTTTTAATACAAGTTTCACATCTTAATATTTGAATTTGTATTAAAAATGACACAAAACGCCCCAAAAAATATGAAAAAATTGGTAATGCTAATGTAAAAAAGCTTGTTTTGTATAAAATTTACCAAAAGTTTTGAATCTACCCACATTTGTCCTCGCTTTAAAAATTTTCACCCATACACATCCATACATAATCACTTATTTCAACGAAAATGAAACAAATGCGACAAATATAAACTAATTTCGCATAAAGTAGTATAGACAACATAATCACAAAATATAAAATATATCAAAGATTATTTTCAAAGAATTACAACACCTGTTTATTGTAATAAAAACCTATTTGTCCACTTTGACTGCATTACTTTCAAATCAAATTGATGTTATAGACCACTTCAAACACGATTACCAAACAATATTACCAATGGATGACTTATCCAAGTTAAATACGTAAACCAATAAAAATAATTGACTTACGTGGACGCTCTCACGGCCGGAGCGATTTTATTTTGGTAATGTTGGCAACACTGCAGTGTAGCCTGACTTCTCCCCTTTGCAACGAGATTGGTTCGAGGTCAGTATGTTGAGAACTGTCGACGCGACAAGACGTTTCGTGAACAATGTCAATCCAGTCTCCCACCAAGTGCGAAATACGCGGCGTCATCCATTATCTCGTGTGGAAAGGAAAACCTCCGTTTGAGATTTATAATGAGGTGAAAACTGCATATGGTGATAAAGCTATGAATCGTATGAGTGTGTACAAGTGGCGTCGTTTAAAAACAGTCGTACGTCTGTGCATGATGATCTGAGGTGCGGAAGACCCTCAATTGTGACTGACATAATTGTGGAAAAAATCGAAAATGCGCCCCGTGACGATCGCAGATTGGCTGTGGATGAACTTTCTGCGATGTTTCCGCAAATCTCCAGATCTCAGAAACAATCACAGAAACCCTCGGATATCGGAAACTGTTCGCGAGTTGGGTCCCAAATGTTTGGCGGGAAACTACTTCGAGGAAGGCATAAAAAAATTGATACCCCGCTTCACCATCTGCATAGAGAATAATGGTGACTATGTCGAAAAATAGCTTACATTATGTACTAAAGTATTACGTAAATTTTTTGTTTAAATATAAAATTTTAAAACCTTCAAATTCAGTACACTTAGATTCTGGATATGCCTCGTACTTTAGATAACGATGATAATTTACTAATTGGTCTATAGTAGTTATTTATCTTTTTCAAGTTTTTGAAAACGTTATTGTCGATTTTAAGTTCTATAAATTAGTTTTCCCACAAATTATTATAATCATTTGTAATTGAATTAAAAGTCATATTGGAAATAAGTTTTAGTTCTGTTTTAATGAGGTTAGCAGAAGGTGAGTTTTTATTGTGATAAAAGCGACGTTTAAATGATTTTTGCATTTTAAGAAGTTTGAGCGAGATAGTTGATAAGTTTAGGTTGAGTGGTTTAATTCTACTGTCGGAAAAATTTGTTATTGCTTCTTCAAAGATTTGGTTAATTGTTGATACGGCATTCTATATTTGATCATATGTCATCTATACGTCTTTCTACCAGTTTACGTATACTCGTGAAATTTGCTTTACTACAGTTGAGATATTTTCTTGGTTTATTGCAAATTAACTTATTGCCTAAGGTAATTTCAAGAGCCACAGCTCTATGGTCAGAGTTGTTAGCTTTTGAGCGGCAGAGCTGTAATTCATTTTAAGGCTGTCCTCCACAAAAAAAATATCGATAAACGATTCAGAGTTAGCCCTCACGCATGTAGGTTCTTCAGTTATTGGATCTGTTATTTTATGTCTGTCAATAGAGTCCAAATACCATTTGTATAGTTTGTTGACTTCAGATTTGTTAGATAGGTTACCCCAATACAAGTGAACACAATTTATATCACCACTAATAATATATGCTGCTTTTTTGAAAGAGTCAATTAACGCGCTCAGCTTACTGGTTTTAATATTGAATATATTCGGCGGTTAATATATTAAAGTTAAAAAAAATTAACTGTTGTTATCCAGATATAATATCACTATTGTATGTTCAAAAGAATTGAATTTATTTTTACTTGAAATATGTTCAAATCAGGGACCGCAAATAAGAGTTGAGTTTAAAAAAATCAATAATGAAAAAAAGTATCTAGATGAACGGGAAAATCTTAGATATAATAATTCAGGATACAGTATCCTGGAAACAGGATAAACTTCTAATTATAATTTTTATGATAAAAATTAGTTTTAACTCTTATTTTTTGACTAAAAAATTATGAAATAATCATTAAATTGCAATTTTTATATAAAAATCGCAAAATAACTCTTATTTTTCAACTTTTATAATAAAAATTGATAATAAAAATTATTTGGCAACTTTTATTTTAAAAGTTAAAAATAAAAGTTAATTTGTGATTTTTATTTTTAAAAATCAAAATAAAAAATCAATTTTGAATATGTTTTGAACAAAGCGATGTATTTCAAAAGTTGACATACATAAATGATCTTTGTCTTAATACCTTTCCATTGGTATATGTCCTTAAAGGATCAATATTAAGGATCCTATAAACTTGCATCAATTCAAGTCAAGTGCTTAGAGATTTACAAATTTATAAAACAGTAAAGTATCTTTATTATTATTTCTCTTTACCCACTCTTGGTCTTCCAGCTCATTAGCACCAGCACTGCATGTGTGTTGTTCTTGTTTTTTATTGATGCGAAACAGACTTAACATAGCTTACAACAAAAACTGCGCATATCAGGTCCCCTAAGGTAAAAGCAATATTCTAATAATATTACCAATGGATGACTTATCCAAGTTAAATACATATACCAATAAAAATAATTGACTTACGCCTCGTAATCAGAAAGTAAGTGTACTGACGATCTCACGGCCGGAGGGGTTTTACGTCCCCATGCACATCTTCCCCTGCCCCTCTTCCCCTTCTATCCCTTTCCCAACACTCACCTTTTTATGTCACAAATTGTCACAGTGAGATTATAAATTTTACTAATTAAAATAAGAAAAATCAATTTGACAGAAAAATCATATGACGGTTGTAGTCGGCCTATAAAAAAATTTGTTTTTGTGGTAACCCCACCTTATTACTTAGGGGTATAAAAAATAGATTATGGCCTATTCGCACATCTACCAAATATACACAAAAAAGTTCATACAATCGGTCCAGCCGTTCTCGAGTTATAAGTGTGCGAACACAAATTTCCTTCCTCTTTTGTATATATATAGATTACTGTTTCTTGGACATTTTTTCTTTTTTGCACTTTGTATTCTCATGATCTCTTTGTTACTCAACGCACATTCAGCCGTTTATGTTAGTATAAGAATACATACAGAACGCAGCACACATACATAGGTGATCAACATGACATGCGTACATGGAGGTGTACACATGTTGAAAAGAATGTTATTAGTATTAATAGTGCACCAGATCGGCACGGACGCAACGTCCTATAAAATGTCGTACAGTTCACTACAATAAATCGAATAAAATAAGAATGAAACCACTTATTCTTCATCGATTGTTAAGGAAAACTACGTATAATTTAGAAGACGACAAAGGGTGAGCTAATAACTCCTTATGAAATAGGAGTTAAGAAGGTAAAACTACAAACAAAATATAATCAAAACAAAATAAACCAAAACATACATAATAGTTATTGTTTATGGTATAAAATGCGTGTACGATAGCTGCTTATCAAAATTATGGTAATGTCGTTGCCCACATTCATTCTCTCTTAAGTTTACACTTTCGAGAGAGCCGGTATTAAATTTTGTTAATAACTTTCTTAAATTATATTTATTACCACTATATGTAGATAACATTAAAAAAAAAGTCGAGTGAGAGTTCACACGCAGTATATGTAAAACTTTGCATTTTGGTTAATCTGTAAGAGAATGATATCAATAACTATGGAGATGGTAAACTTAGAGCGAGAGAGAGAGAAATATAATCACTTGAAGTAGCATATTATTAAAGATAGAAGTTGTTAGATTCAATAAAAATAATTTTTTATTATATATTTTTGCAAAATGGATAAAATTATACATTGACATAACTATCATTTCTAAACGTGACATTAGTGGCTTATGGTAACGAAAATCCGAAACAAATCTTCTAGTTTGAATTTTATCTAAAAATCTTTGAAATACTTCGTCTATTTTAGTTCCTGATCTTGTTGTTGGCTCGGTTTGTTTATTAGACATTTTTAACTGAATATGTTATATAAAAATTCTACCAAAGGTTTTGAAGTAAGTTCAGCAAAATTTGTGTTAAAATCTCCGCTCAAAATCATTGCTAGTTCGTGATATTTTTTAAATATCTTCGACACCTCTGGCGTGTATTTAATTAAATTTTCATGAATGAACTCGATATATAATGATATCATTATTTGATTTATTCGGAGAAATATATAACCTTTTGTCCGTCATCTAAGGTGCTATGACAAGCACACATTTCTCCTACATTAGAATGATACACAGATAATGATTGAGTTTGTTTTGTAATTATATCTATTTTCTTAGTTTTATTTTCAGCTACTTTTTTTCTTGCACGATGCTCTCGAACACAATCAGCATTTGTTTTCGGCATTATTTAATATATATTAACAATGTAAATAACACCAAAAACAAAACCACTCTTAAAAGTGCGTGATATTTACTACAATCCAACGCAATACCACGCTCGACTTGCTCAACTACATAAATAGATGCGCCGATAACAGCACGCATGTACAGGACAGAAAATAGTGTACTATAGATTTCAACGTTCTCCCTCTCTTCCTCCCTTTCTCTCTCGCGTACGGGCCCGTACATGAGGATAGAGTAGTGGGAAACTATATAGAAACGCGTTTCTCTTTCTCTCGCTGCTTAAATACATTTATAGTTGTCTCAAAAAAGAAGTTTCACTTCAAACAAAGATTGACAAAAAAAAATTGAGAGCAATCTTTGAATACTAAAACTATTTCCTATTTGTAACTAAGCAAAAATATAACAAATCATGAAATATTATAGTTGTCTACATGATTAAAAGACCGTATGTGGTCTAATATATGCAAAAAAAAAACAACAAGAATAGAAGGAAATACTGTTAAGGCAATCTACGAATGATTTAAAAGGAGAAAAGCGGTGAACTTATAATCCCTAATGAAATAGAAAATGAAGAAGATAAAGTTAAATATCATCTGTATAATAATTAGATTTAAAGACATTAAGCTTATTTAGCATAATTATTAATTAAATTACATATATAGAAGTAGTAGTAGTAGTACAAAATAAAATTGTAATACATAATATAGACGAATAACATAATAGAAATGAAGTACAAACTTGAATTGTCTATCCTCTCTCTGATCCCCTGCCCCACCCGAAAACCAACCACCTATTCAGTACGAATCGTCTGTCTGCCCGATACTGAAGAAAGAAATTTCGTTCTATTCATAGCGCATGAGCAAACTATCTCTATGCCCAAACTATCTCTATGCCTGCGTTTCAGTCTTTGTACCTGTGCACCCATCTCTCTGCCAGTGCGTCCGTTATTAAATTGCTTGCAACATTAATCAAAAAGTATTATAAAAGCCAACAAAAAAATAACAAAAAGATCTTGGTCTTGTATACAAAGAAAACAAATTGGTTCTAGATTTCATTCTATTCACAGCGCATGAGTACCTTCATTTGACATGCTGCTCGATCTATCTGCCTATGCGTGTATCTATCTGCCTGTGAGTCCGTATGATCGCTGCCTGTGCGTCATCTCTCTACCTGTGCGGCCGTCTTTCTGTCTGAAGTAACTTTTTCTATCTACTTAGGCGTTCGTCACTTGAGTTTGCCTTTTATTTGATATCAGTCATTTTAATAGTGACGATAAATAAAGTGCTTTGATAAAACTTTATATGAAACCTATATGTTGCTTAATGCTTCTTATATGAACCAAACATTTTGTGTGGGGCTATATTTTTAAGTCGTCCGTTCTGAACATATGCGGGACATTTCAATAGAATTGAAAAAAATTACAATAATTTCATTTCAAGTAGAAAGGAAATAACGACTCTAATCCATTCGCACGGTGGTGCGCTAAACAGACGGGCGCGCAAGCAGAGAATTGAATTTATTTTTACTTGAAATATGTTCAAATCAGGGACCGCAAATAAGAGTTGAGTTTAAAAAAATCAATAATGAAAAAAAGTATCTAGATGAACGGGAAAATCTTAGATATAATAATTCAGGATACAGTATCCTGGAAACAGGATAAACTTCTAATTATAATTTTTATGATAAAAATTAGTTTTAACTCTTATTTTTTGACTAAAAAGATAAAATTATGAAATAATCATTAAATTGCAATTTTTATATAAAAATCCCAAAATAACTCTTATTTTTCAACTTTTATAATAAAAATTGATAATAAAAATTATTTGGCAACTTTTATTTTAAAAGTTAAAAATAAAAGTTAATTTGTGATTTTTATTTTTAAAAATCAAAATAAAAAATCAATTTTGAATATGTTTTGAACAAAGCGATGTATTTCAAAAGTTGACATACATAAATGATCTTTGTCTTAATACCTTTCCATTGGTATATGTCCTTAAAGGATCAATATTAAGGATCCTATAAACTTGCATCAATTCAAGTCAAGTGCTTAGAGATTTACAAATTTATAAAACAGTAAAGTATCTTTATTATTATTTCTCTTTACCCACTCTTGGTCTTCCAGCTCATTAGCACCAGCACTGCATGTGTGTTGTTCTTGTTTTTTATTGATGCGAAACAGACTTAACATAGCTTACAACAAAAACTGCGCATATCAGGTCCCCTAAGGTAAAAGCAATATTCTAATAATATTACCAATGGATGACTTATCCAAGTTAAATACATATACCAATAAAAATAATTGACTTACGCCTCGTAATCAGAAAGTAAGTGTACTGACGATCTCACGGCCGGAGGGGTTTTACGTCCCCATGCACATCTTCCCCTGCCCCTCTTCCCCTTCTATCCCTTTCCCAACACTCACCTTTTTATGTCACAAATTGTCACAGTGAGATTATAAATTTTACTAATTAAAATAAGAAAAATCAATTTGACAGAAAAATCATATGACGGTTGTAGTCGGCCTATAAAAAAATTTGTTTTTGTGGTAACCCCACCTTATTACTTAGGGGTATAAAAAATAGATTATGGCCTATTCGCACATCTACCAAATATACACAAAAAAGTTCATACAATCGGTCCAGCCGTTCTCGAGTTATAAGTGTGCGAACACAAATTTCCTTCCTCTTTTGTATATATATAGATTACTGTTTCTTGGACATTTTTTCTTTTTTGCACTTTGTATTCTCATGATCTCTTTGTTACTCAACGCACATTCAGCCGTTTATGTTAGTATAAGAATACATACAGAACGCAGCACACATACATAGGTGATCAACATGACATGCGTACATGGAGGTGTACACATGTTGAAAAGAATGTTATTAGTATTAATAGTGCACCAGATCGGCACGGACGCAACGTCCTATAAAATGTCGTACAGTTCACTACAATAAATCGAATAAAATAAGAATGAAACCACTTATTCTTCATCGATTGTTAAGGAAAACTACGTATAATTTAGAAGACGACAAAGGGTGAGCTAATAACTCCTTATGAAATAGGAGTTAAGAAGGTAAAACTACAAACAAAATATAATCAAAACAAAATAAACCAAAACATACATAATAGTTATTGTTTATGGTATAAAATGCGTGTACGATAGCTGCTTATCAAAATTATGGTAATGTCGTTGCCCACATTCATTCTCTCTTAAGTTTACACTTTCGAGAGAGCCGGTATTAAATTTTGTTAATAACTTTCTTAAATTATATTTATTACCACTATATGTAGATAACATTAAAAAAAAAGTCGAGTGAGAGTTCACACGCAGTATATGTAAAACTTTGCATTTTGGTTAATCTGTAAGAGAATGATATCAATAACTATGGAGATGGTAAACTTAGAGCGAGAGAGAGAGAAATATAATCACTTGAAGTAGCATATTATTAAAGATAGAAGTTGTTAGATTCAATAAAAATAATTTTTTATTATATATTTTTGCAAAATGGATAAAATTATACATTGACATAACTATCATTTCTAAACGTGACATTAGTGGCTTATGGTAACGAAAATCCGAAACAAATCTTCTAGTTTGAATTTTATCTAAAAATCTTTGAAATACTTCGTCTATTTTAGTTCCTGATCTTGTTGTTGGCTCGGTTTGTTTATTAGACATTTTTAACTGAATATGTTATATAAAAATTCTACCAAAGGTTTTGAAGTAAGTTCAGCAAAATTTGTGTTAAAATCTCCGCTCAAAATCATTGCTAGTTCGTGATATTTTTTAAATATCTTCGACACCTCTGGCGTGTATTTAATTAAATTTTCATGAATGAACTCGATATATAATGATATCATTATTTGATTTATTCGGAGAAATATATAACCTTTTGTCCGTCATCTAAGGTGCTATGACAAGCACACATTTCTCCTACATTAGAATGATACACAGATAATGATTGAGTTTGTTTTGTAATTATATCTATTTTCTTAGTTTTATTTTCAGCTACTTTTTTTCTTGCACGATGCTCTCGAACACAATCAGCATTTGTTTTCGGCATTATTTAATATATATTAACAATGTAAATAACACCAAAAACAAAACCACTCTTAAAAGTGCGTGATATTTACTACAATCCAACGCAATACCACGCTCGACTTGCTCAACTACATAAATAGATGCGCCGATAACAGCACGCATGTACAGGACAGAAAATAGTGTACTATAGATTTCAACGTTCTCCCTCTCTTCCTCCCTTTCTCTCTCGCGTACGGGCCCGTACATGAGGATAGAGTAGTGGGAAACTATATAGAAACGCGTTTCTCTTTCTCTCGCTGCTTAAATACATTTATAGTTGTCTCAAAAAAGAAGTTTCACTTCAAACAAAGATTGACAAAAAAAAATTGAGAGCAATCTTTGAATACTAAAACTATTTCCTATTTGTAACTAAGCAAAAATATAACAAATCATGAAATATTATAGTTGTCTACATGATTAAAAGACCGTATGTGGTCTAATATATGCAAAAAAAAAACAACAAGAATAGAAGGAAATACTGTTAAGGCAATCTACGAATGATTTAAAAGGAGAAAAGCGGTGAACTTATAATCCCTAATGAAATAGAAAATGAAGAAGATAAAGTTAAATATCATCTGTATAATAATTAGATTTAAAGACATTAAGCTTATTTAGCATAATTATTAATTAAATTACATATATAGAAGTAGTAGTAGTAGTACAAAATAAAATTGTAATACATAATATAGACGAATAACATAATAGAAATGAAGTACAAACTTGAATTGTCTATCCTCTCTCTGATCCCCTGCCCCACCCGAAAACCAACCACCTATTCAGTACGAATCGTCTGTCTGCCCGATACTGAAGAAAGAAATTTCGTTCTATTCATAGCGCATGAGCAAACTATCTCTATGCCCAAACTATCTCTATGCCTGCGTTTCAGTCTTTGTACCTGTGCACCCATCTCTCTGCCAGTGCGTCCGTTTTTAAATTGCTTGCAACATTAATCAAAAAGTATTATAAAAGCCAACAAAAAAATAACAAAAAGATCTTGGTCTTGTATACAAAGAAAACAAATTGGTTCTAGATTTCATTCTATTCACAGCGCATGAGTACCTTCATTTGACATGCTGCTCGATCTATCTGCCTATGCGTGTATCTATCTGCCTGTGAGTCCGTATGATCGCTGCCTGTGCGTCATCTCTCTACCTGTGCGGCCGTCTTTCTGTCTGAAGTAACTTTTTCTATCTACTTAGGCGTTCGTCACTTGAGTTTGCCTTTTATTTGATATCAGTCATTTTAATAGAGACGATAAATAAAGTGCTTTGATAAAACTTTATATGAAACCTATATGTTGCTTAATGCTTCTTATATGAACCAAACATTTTGTGTGGGGCTATATTTTTAAGTCGTCCGTTCTGAACATATGCGGGACATTTCAATAGAATTGAAAAAAATTACAATAATTTCATTTCAAGTAGAAAGGAAATAACGACTCTAATCCATTCGCACGGTGGTGCGCTAAACAGACGGGCGCGCAAGCAGAGAATTGAATTTATTTTTACTTGAAATATGTTCAAATCAGGGACCGCAAATAAGAGTTGAGTTTAAAAAAATCAATAATGAAAAAAAGTATCTAGATGAACGGGAAAATCTTAGATATAATAATTCAGGATACAGTATCCTGGAAACAGGATAAACTTCTAATTATAATTTTTATGATAAAAATTAGTTTTAACTCTTATTTTTTGACTAAAAAGATAAAATTATGAAATAATCATTAAATTGCAATTTTTATATAAAAATCGCAAAATAACTCTTATTTTTCAACTTTTATAATAAAAATTGATAATAAAAATTATTTGGCAACTTTTATTTTAAAAGTTAAAAATAAAAGTTAATTTGTGATTTTTATTTTTAAAAATCAAAATAAAAAATCAATTTTGAATATGTTTTGAACAAAGCGATGTATTTCAAAAGTTGACATACATAAATGATCTTTGTCTTAATACCTTTCCATTTGTATATGTCCTTAAAGGATCAATATTAAGGATCCTATAAACTTGCATCAATTCAAGTCAAGTGCTTAGAGATTTACAAATTTATAAAACAGTAAAGTATCTTTATTATTATTTCTCTTTACCCACTCTTGGTCTTCCAGCTCATTAGCACCAACACTGCATGTTCTTGTTTTTTATTGATGCGAAACAGACTTAACATAGCTTACAACAAAAACCCCTAAGGTAAAAGCAATATTCTAACCAAAATTATGATTTATGATTTTGGAAACAAACGGTAATTCTATTAATAGAATATTAATTAAAATATATATTTATATTCAGTCTCCTGGACTCAGCTCCTTTTAAGAAGTGGACAGAGCAAATTTTTACCGGGCAATGTAATGAATTACGTTGAAAAAATTGTATTTCCTTAAGTAAAACCTTTTAAAGTTTTTACAAGGGAAAATTATATCATTGAAAATTGATATTACCACGAGGCATAGCAGAGGCATATTGGGAGTTAATGCCCAATATTATCGAGACCACCGCATATAAATAAAAACAATGGGTATAATTGAGCTTCATAAGCAACATACTTGACACAATTTAAGCATGGAAATTAAGCAAATATTGAAGGAGTTTTAGGTTTCCAAACAACAAATATACTCCATCATAACAGATAGTGGGAGAAACATTATTAAAGCTCTAGAATTATTAAATGAGGATTCTACTTTAATGATGATGTTGATGATGAACAACTTTTACATGACGTTAAAATTCACTCGATAGCATCTATAAAATGTGCCGCTCTGGCAGTCAAAGATTTCCTTAAGGATGTTGATCGGGAAGAAATTATTGAAAAGCACGAAAAGTTGCAAAAACGTTAAGAACTCCGACTTACAGGTAATCAGATGAAACTCATAATATCTAAATATCGTAAATATCTAAGATTGACTTAAAACTTTTTACAACCGCTTACCTCAGCCGCTCGTCGATGTTCCTACAAGATGGAACTCAACCTACAAAATGTTAAAAAATGTGTGTTTGTATAAGAGATTTATGAAAGAGCATCTACATGCGAACTTTCAGTTGACAAATTCACAGTGGACAGACATTGAGTTGCTGGTGAAAGTGATGGAACCCATTTTTGTTGCAACTCTATTTTGGAGACTTTTATAAGCCGTGGCTCGAGACTAAACTCTCTATTCAGTTTATGAAAAGTGCACAAATGCCAAATGCTTAGAAAAGAGAGAAAGTAGTCAAATGAAGTATTTCTCTCTGCAATATATTTGGACCCACGTTTTCGCAGGATATTGCTTCAAAATCCCATTCAAATATTAAATGCAAGGAATCATTTAAAAAGGTAATTTTTTTTTAATCGCGAATAAATTAAATTTTTACTGAAACCAGGGACCGCAACGTGGAATGGTATTGAGACAAAGATCATTTATGAATATCAACTTTTGAAATACACCGCTTGGTTCAAAAGATATTCAAAATTGATTTTTATTTTCAACTTTAAAAATAAAAAGCATAAAATAACTTTTATTTTTGACTTTTAAAAAAAAAGTTGCCAAATAATTTTTATTATCAATTTTTATTGTAAAAGTTGAAAAATAAGAGTTGATGATGATTATGATTATTTCATAATTTTATCTATCTTATCAAAAATAAGAGTTATTTGCCAATTTAAATGAAAAAAATTAATAAATGATTCTTGATTCATAATTTTTATATATGTGGTTGAGTTTTTAAGGGTAAAAAACGGTTTATCTCTATTTCAGGCAAAACTACAAGTCCTATGGAAAAAAGTTAAATGGCAAAGTTGTAGATAATAAAAAGATCTACATTTGTATTACCACTTTTTTCATATAACCTCAAAATATATGTGATAAATTCAAATAACCAAGCTCTTTTTTTGATTTAAATTATTTATTTTTTTAATTACTTGAAAAACGTAAGATGTTACATTGAGTTTGGACGGATATGACGATCGAGCAAGTTATATGGAAACTTATTTACAATACGAGCTTGCACCTTTTCCATTGTCACTTTTTACAGAAAATGGCCTAAGGAAAAATGTTAAATCTCAACTTTACGAATTATTTGTGAGTGCGAGTGGACCAACGCACAGTGGGGTATTTGATGCCTAAATTGTAGATAAATTCACACAGGCCTAGTACATACCGCCTTATATTTTTTTTGTATTAAGCATATACATATAAACTAAAAAAAAATTATTTTTGCATTAGGCTTAGTATAATTTTATTTAAAAAAATTTTTTTTTTCTGGAAATTCTCATTGTTGGGCCATCTGACTTTTTTCAATTAAAAATTCATATCTTGTGAACTAATAAAGATATTATCGAAATCTAATAGTGTAATAGTGTAATAGTGAAAACCTCATTCTACAAAATGAGTGTTTAAACAGGGTGCTGCGAATACAGGGTGCTTTGATATACGTTACGAAAGTTGAATTTCAAATATTTAAAAAAGAATTTAATTTAATTTTTTTTGTTTTTTTTTTCTGTAATTCAATTTTATTAAACTAAAAAATTAACCTCCGCTGTAGTTTCTTATATCCGCATGCTGTTTTTATCTGGATACCATTTCAGTTTTGCAGTTTGAATGTAACTATATGATGGAAACCTTCCAGGAGCAGCTTGTTTGACGACATTATATTGATGACACGACAACTGACCTTCCACCAGTACTGCCAATGAATCCTCAATACACAGCTTAGTATTCTCTGCTGATCCTTTTATACTATTTTTGTATCTTTCTTCTCTTGTTGGCGAAGAAATGACAATCTCATTCACTAATTTAGAACCACTAGCGTTGCCAACACTTCTTAATAGCACTTGGGTTGCGAAAGCTAACACCGATAGTGGCGTACTATCCCGTAATTCCTTCGTTTTCTTGTATTTTGTGCGGACATCTGAGTCATCAAAGGAAAGTTCCTTCCGTCCGCGTTTTTTCTGTTCGGCAACATTGAAGGTAATTGAGGTGCTAAGCCACTCCTCATACATTCTAAAGAAACGTTGCTCTACTCGATGTGATCTTATCTATCTTGATTTTATTTTTTTTTGGAAATCAATAACAAAACAGATATTTTGACAGAAGAATTTTCGATTGAAAATTAGTGTGATTTTTCGATATTAAGTCAAAATAAGGTGAAAAAATAAATATTTTAAATCGAAAAAATTACAGTGTGTTTGGGACATAAAAAGGCAAGTTTTCATCAAATTTCGTGAAAAAAAAAATGTTGTAAAAGATATAAATAAAAAACCAAAAACTTGGTTATTTGAATTGTTCACATACATTTTGAAAAAGTGTTATTACCTACAACTTTGGCATTTAACTTTTTTCCATAGGACTTGAAGTTTCGCCGGAAATCGAGATAAACCGTTTTTTACCCTTAAAATCTCATCCCCCCTTCCCGACCACAGATCGCCGGAAATTATTTTTCCTTTCATTTTTGTTATATTCTCTTCCTTTTCCAATGGGTTTCATCCTACTATTATTTTTTTTCACTAGTAGGCAGTGTTGTATTATATTTGCTTTTAAGTGAGTTTACATTAATTGCTATACATTTGTTTTTGCAGGGTATGTTTGTCATTTTATTTGTTTATTGATATCAGCTGCGGAGCAAGGATTGGTAGTAAATTATGTAATGTTTGTATTAAAAAGATGCTTATAAACTCTTTTAACTCATTGTTGTTGCTTTGATTTTGATGCGCTACTCTTGCATAGCTTAAATTGCCAGGTGGGGTAAATTGTTTAGGTGGTGTCCGGGATATTTGATTTCTGTTTGAGTTGTCCATTTCCGACTTTCTTTTTTTTTTCTTTCTAATACATGTTGATACACAGGACATTCTTTAGAGTTAGCCATATGATTGTCCATTCTACAAATCACACAATCAGGTTTTAAGGCTGAATTTGAGTCCAATTTGCATTTTCCGATATCATGCTCTAAAAAACATTTACCGCAGCGTTGATTATATATATACAATTTGAATTAGTATGTTCCAAACGCCAACATCGACGAAACTGAGTAATGCTGTTGTTTGTTAGCTCTTCAACAACAATTCCGTACTGATTTTCCTATTGATTTGACTTCAAAGATTCCATTTTTGTCAGTTTTTGGTTCAAAGGAATCATGCCACATTAAAGATATTATGTTGTTTTCCAACATATATTCAGTTTGAAATTTTGTAATTAGTAGAGGTAAATTTCATTTTCATCGTAACAAGTTGGAATATTTTTTAGAAATACGGGTATAGTTTTGCGTTCTTGAGGTGTATATGTATGGTATTTAATCCAATTCGAATTTAGTAGGGCCAGCAGTGCATCATATTGCTGTAATGTTTTTACGAAGATTCGGTATTTGTTTTAATTTTTTCTCACGAAATAATATTCATGTTTTTGGCAAATGTTTTTGACGTGATAACGTCTATTAAATCGAATTACTCGAAAGAGCCATTTCTGACGTTCCGCCTGAACCAGCGATAGACAGACACGACCGCCCTAATCGTTCTGCTTGCATTGGCTTCTGAAAGCTATAATTATGTGTGTATGTGTTTGCGTATTATTATTATCTAACGCGCGGTGGGGTATGCACTTGGTAGAATATATGAAAATAACATTGTAAGCTTATAATAAGTTTATTTCAATAAAATCTTTTTTCTGAGTTCGTCTGAGGTTTGAACTCGCAACTTAGAAAACTGCTTACTCCTATACGAATTAACGTAGCCACAGCAAGCAACGCCAAAAACGTATTACAAAGTTAGAGAACTAGGAACCAATATAAGCAACACAAAGCAGAAATAAAAATATACTTTCTGCGCCCACAAACACGAACATTAAGAGCGTGAGAGCGAGAGAGTGTTTGAGTTGGAGCTCACTAATGTAAATGCAAGCGTGAGCGGGCGAGATACAGCGATTAAATATGCAAGGGTTATATTTATTTGTAGTTGTATTTAATTGAAATATTTAAAAATTAAATTTTTTGGTGTTTGATGCCGGCAACGCCAAAGTATATAGAAACGCGTTTTATATCTTTCTCTCGCAGCATACATTTATAGTATAGTAGTGGCACGGAAATGAGAGGCAAGGGGAAGGGCAGAATGACGTCAGCCAGGGACAGCTAGTCAAACAAATATAATAAATACACAAAGAGTGAGTATTGTGATCGAAGCAGACATCAACAGGCACGAAGTCAAAACGAACAATTGTTAATAGCACATTGTTACTTGTAATTAATCTGTATAATTTAAGTAAAAAAATATTTGAATTAACGAGTGCAAATAAATATGAATATATCGAAAAAATTGTAATTTTCAATTAACTCCTTTGTATTATACAAAATAATGATAGTTCAGTGATAATAATTCAATTATGACGTTATCACGTAAAATTATTGTCCGTAAACAGACTTTACAGACAACCAATTTTTTTACTTTTTATTCTTTCATTCATTCGTTTCTGGTCACTGTCATAAACTACTATGTGAGTAGTTGTCTCTATTCATATTTTGAATAATTTGTTCTTCAGGTGTTGTTATTGCTACATTTGTTTTTTTTTTTTATTTTATGTTGTATTACTCAATGAGTTATCTCTCATTTCCTCATCACTGACTTCTTCGTCTGCGCTCTCTTTATTCCATTGTGAATGCAAAATTTTTGATTGTGTTGCCAGGCGCGTTTTATGTTTTTTTGCTTTGTTATTTTGTTCCGATTCACCCATCCAGCTAATTTAATTTTTTAGTTGTTTATTTTCTTCCTTATCTTGTAGCAGTAAAGTGTTGTGTTTTGCATTTCTTCAATTAATTTCTGTATTTCTGTTTCGAGTAGTTATAGTTTTTAGTTTAAGTTTCAGCATGTTTATTGTTTATTACGTTTTGGTTTATTGTTATTACATTCTCACTGTTATTTTCATTTGCAAATATGTCAGTATTTTTAGAACTTGTATTGGATTGCTCATAAGCAACCAATAATTCGTGCGAAATAATAATGTTAATTGTGATTGGAGATAATTTTTTATATGATAAAATTAATTTTAATATATTTTTGTCTGATCCATTTACTTCAACAATCGTTCCCTTAGGAATTTGCAGGAACAATATAAATGACTCAGCTTTGCAGTCACTTTTTAGTAATTGAACACATCTATCTGGCTCGATTTGCATAGAATATACGTTGAAGCAAAATTTTTTAAATTCTTCGGAATTTAGAATAATTTGATTTATTTTTTCTTGATTAGAGAGATTTTAAATTGACTTATAAGACGTTCACCATCGCTGGCGTCACTCATAACGAAAGGAAATAACAATTAACAATGCGCGCAGAAAAAATACGTCAACTCAATACGACAACTGGAAGGGGAATGATTTTTTATTTGGTGTTAATAAACGCTTATCGTCACTATTACTTAAAACTTCTTTTCTTATTTGCTCAGTATATAACTTGCAGCCTAGATCTAAAAATGACATCTTATGTTCAATTTCTAAATTGTTTTCTAAACATTTTTTGTAACTTTGCTATACTTAAAATTATCTAATAGCACCAGCTTTAACGGCTTTGGCCTTTTTAGTCTCCTTATTATCTTCTACACTAAAACGAATACATTTTCGATCGTAGACCTACAAATTCACGCGTAAGTCTACCATGATTTTCATCCTTTATCATACCCAAGGTTTTAGGATTACAGCTTTCAAAATTGAATTTAGATAAACGTTCAATCGAATATTCCGATGTATCAAACCTTGAGCGTAAATCAGGCTGAATATCCGCATAAAAATCTTCTGTTTTTATAGAATATATGAATGAATCTGTGTCCATGTAATTCAAAACTAAATTACTGCCAAATTTTTGCTTCATATAGCTGTAGTGAAACTCATACATTTTATGTTAATCGGTTTATCGTATAAGGTATGTAAGCGTTTCATTTGAATCGCATACATATCTTCTGCAAACTGAGAACAACTATGAAAATTGAGCTTTGCTATTAGTTCCCTAGCCCATAAATGATTACGCCTCTGCGTTTCCCATGCTGTGACTATTTTAACATCTATCCTCTTTTCAACATATTCCATAGTCTTCCCGTAAACTGCATTATTCATTAATTTGAAGAAATTTTTCTCAAATGAGTCTGTCGCATTCTTCCTTTTCTCAGTATTTAAATCAATATAGCGTTTAAGCCATTGAGATTGTTTAAATTGGAAAATACGATGAATTTTCTTCAATTTGAGTCCATTTTCCAAGCATTGTTGGAGAACTCTATAATGAATAGTGTATTTTTCTTTGTTTGCGAGATCAGCAATTAATTTTGTGCAGCTAGTTCGAGTGACTTTTTTATTTTGTGGACAGAACGGTAAATCACTATGATCATCGTGAACGCTGTCTGGATACTCTAGACCACTTACACCCTAAATAAAGCAAATACTGTGACATGACCCAACCGTAAAGGTTATTTGCATCTAGATAGACAAGAAACTCTGATGGTTTACATACATCGAAATCAGACAAATATTTGTTATTGGCTTTTGTATACTTTTAACACCATTGAACTAAGCCTCCACGCACACTGCCTTGAGCAAAATTGTGCATATCAATGTCAGTCATTAATTCTATTTCCACTTTTGTGTACTTTAGCATTGCTTCCCAAGATAATCCTGGAGCTGTATAATAATGACAAGGGTCCAACTCATAGATATTATTACAAATTTGCCTAAAGTTTTTATAAACGTCAGTCAGCAATAGTACATCTGTTTTCAGATATAACTCCATTTATTGCTGCAATGTCGTACATTCAAATGTACTCCACACAATTTTCGCATGTTCGTAGTCCTCAGCTGAACATTCCTTATTTGTCACACTATTGAAGAAGTTTTCCTGAGGTGGGAGACTAGTGTCGGCAAGTCGTTCAGCTGAATTAAAACATAGCGGAAAGCACTTTTACGAATCACTTCTACGAATCAGACTAAATTAGGTATCATCCGAATAAAGTTCCCTGATAATTTTGAAATCTAATTCAACTAAATTTTCAGAAAATTTATTGAGGCTTGATCAAATGAAGCGAAATGAATCTAAAAATCTGATTTCTAAATCAACTTTATGCTCGGGTATATTTACAAATTGTGTAAGAGAAATATACAGCTCTCTGTTGATTGGTAATACCTTTATGCTACCTTCAGCTTGACTTAATTCGTGCACAATCAAATCAGCATCATAACGAGAAAAATTATGTAAAATGACAGGGATGAAAGGTGCTATTTTAAAGTTTAAATTGCATGCATTGTGAGCAGAACCCTGGTATTGACCCGTTAAATGACAGTGATCTCTGACTCTTTTCGCAAACAGGACAGACATATTTGATTTGGCATCGGACGGACTCATGGGGATAATATGGGCTAAATAGCTTTCGTACAAGTTTCTAACATCGGACATCAGGCTTGTTATAAATTCCTGTGCTGCATTTACAGAAGTTTTTTGGACAAGTCTACTTATGGACTACTCATATGGACATTTAATGTAATAGCTGTAGGCAATTGGAATATGTTCCTGCACAGCTACTACATTTTCACTTAACTTATTATCTAGAGTTTTTATAATGCACTCAAAATCTGCATAAGCTACAAAAGCGACATCTAACTTACGTTTAAAATTTCTTAATTCTAAAGTAGACTTATCTTCAGTAGGCAGCGCACTGACAATCCGCTTACATGAGATTATTGGAGACAGGCATTGCATAAAATCACCTTCACGTTTAGTGATTTGAGATCGGAGAAGAGTAAAATAAATAAAATAAAAATTAGTTAGAAAATATATAAATAATATAAATATATTATATAAAAAATTTAATTTAAATAAAAATAATAACCGAGACATATTTTTGATTCAAGCAAAATGATAATTCTCTTCCTCCTGCAGAAAGAGAAGTATATGCTTGCTTTTCTCATTCTCTGCGAGATAAAGTGGACCCATGATTGCCTTCTTCTCCTCATCATACGTAAATACGTTGATGCTTATTGCCTGGTTCAACAGCTCGAATTCTCGTATTTGCTTTTGCGGGATTTTCAATCCAGTGAGGTTTAAACTTATCTCCGAGTTGGTTGCAATTTTAACTCGTTCGATACTTCCTCCTATTTGATAATTTTGAGTGCGGCATGCGTGTCCTTTACTTTCAATCGGCATTAATGCTGATATAATGGCCCACTTAAAGCAATAGACGTCATTATTTTGGACATTTTCTATTGTTCCCTTTTTCATGACGCATTTTGGGAGTGGTACATGTTCTCCTCCCTTTAGAGGTTCATATTTATTAATATTAACCTCCAGACGCAAGAACTTTAAAAGTGTAAATCCCGAGTCCCTTTCTTGGAATTCAAATCAATGTGTCTCTTATACACTTCATCACAATCATATTCATGGATGATTGGTGTCATCATTGTTCGGTGTGATTTGATGCTAATAGAATCACCTTCTTTTATCGCAAGCATATATTCTGCAAATATTTCGACATTGCATTTCATAGCTATATGCTTGCGTAGCTCCTTTTTTAAAACATTTATTATATCAGGTTCAGCATCCAACCAAAATGTGTTTGGAAGCAAAAACCCTTCACTTTTATTCTAATAAGAAAATGATTTTATGCGGTTCTTAAAGCCATTTCTTATTTTTGTGAGAATTTGTGTGGAGGTGGTTAACCCAGTTTATAGCTGGTACCATCACACTACAATCTGGACAATTTTTATATTCTGCGGCAGCAAATGTTGAGGGCTTTATGCTCTTCAAATTATTTGCATCTTGCTCGATATTATAATGAACATTCTTTATATGTCCAGTCAAGCATCTTAATGATATATAATTTTTGGCGCAAAGCCTGCACTTTAAACCTTTTTCAGTTAAAGGTGAGTGCCTTTCCTGTATATTTTGATTTAAAGAATACTTATTCTTATAAGTGCCATTGCATTGGCTACATACAATCATGCTATTTGTTGTCTCATTTTTATTTTTATTGTTGTTGTTGTTTATTTTTTTTAATAGTATTAATTTTTTTTCTTTATTTATTTATTTGTTGTTGTTTATTTTTTTAGTTTATTTATTGTTGTTGGTGGTGGTTGTTATTTTTTAGTCTATTTTTTTGTGAGTACCAACCTGATGTGTCAAATGTGAATTCTTCCAACTGGGCTGAGTGGCTGCAACTTCCTAATTGTACTTCAGAAGAGTATGCTCCTTTTATACAATCCCCCTACCATTAAGCGCTGCATAAAACAACAACAACAAACAATAATTTTTTCATGATTAAACATGTCTTAAAACATTTTTCCCACGAAAATAAATTAGAGTACAATGTCAAAAATACCTTACTCACAAGAAGATGAAAGAACAATAAAGCAGCTGCATCAACACAACAAAAATAAAAGAAAATAACCAACAACAACAGTAGCATCAGCAACCCCTACTCAATCAATAACGATAAGCCGACAACACCTGCATACACGACATGCAAACAAATTCCGTCGTTCAGGGTAGTTTTAAAGTGCCCGTAGAAACAATGACTATGTGACAATGCATGATGTTTTTCTATACAATTGAGTTCGTGTACATTGACCGTCAATTATCAATATATGATTGCTGCTTTTGAAATATTATAAAAGAAACCAAAAAAAATTCTTCCATGTGCGCATGAACAAATGTTTCCCAGACTATCATTTGACATGCTTATTACCACCTCACTCGGTCTACGCAGGTGTCTGGCCAACTTTTGTATATCTTCTAAATTCTAATAAATTCTAATTATACATGCCGCATATGTTTTTTGTTTTTATTTTTAAATAATTCTAATTTTTTATGAACTCTAATAAAATGTCCCACATATGTCCAGTTTTTTTAAAACTAAATTTGGTATGAGATTGTTTATTTGTAAGAAAAAATATCCACTGAAATAAAAAGAAGAAAAGTTAACTATGGTTGAATCGAAGCTCTAACATTCACACGATATTTCAAATTTTACAGCAGCTATCCTTAAATGCTCATTGCCCTTGGGCGTAATTGCTTATTAATATATACACATGTGAAGCACCTTGTTTAAGGCTTCTCATATGTAACATAGATTTGTATGGTGCTATATTCATTAGTACTTCGATCTAAAGATACCCCATTCGGCATTTCTAGCTTAATTAAAACCATAAAAAAAATGTTGAAAAAACTTAAAAATAGATGGCAGGTTACTCTTTGTTGAATTTTTTGTTAGGAATAACACAAGATACACCGCATTTGATTAAAAAAAAAACAACAATTACTTAAAAGTATAGGGCAAGTTTGTATGAGGGCCACCGTTTATTCCGATTTTTACCTATGTCGAATTTTTCATTGATTTTTCCGATAGATACACCAAATTTGGGGTTTCTAACGAAACTAATAAAAACAGAAAAATTATCATATACAAATTTAAAGATGCTAGCAGTTTTGTGTGGGGGCCACCGTTTAAAGTATAGTTATCATGTTCATTTAATACACATTATCTGAAGAGGAAAAAGAAGAGGCCAAATATAAACACATAAAGTCTCTGTCTCCTATAGTCTCCAATATCCTGTCAATCACTCTGGAAGGTAGTCCACTTCAGTATGGCTGCAGCACGAGCACTGTGTTACACACGCAAGATCGAAGTTTTTACTGATAAGTTCAGTATAAGCGTGTTAATGGTACCATTAAAAAGGTCTTGAAGAGTACATTTTAAAAAGCCCGAAATATAGGGAGTTTAAAATACCCACACCAAGCGGTATTGGAGCTCTTGGGGAATATCAACCCAACATTTTTTTTATTTATCATGATCCATGATACCATCATCATGAAAACTAGTCCACCAGTTCAAAAATTATGAAGTTTTGAATTTTGACGAGTTAATGAAATAATCACTTCTTACTTAGGTGGCTCAGCAACCGTCTATCGGTCAAGGCCAAACGAGGAAAGCGAGCCATTTAATTCGCTGAATTATGTCAACCTCATCATAAAGCTCATAGAGCTCATTTTTCATACGGGTCCTGAACTCGATGCCAACACTAAGGGGACCAAAAATCATTCCAAGAGTCTTTCTCTCAAACACTCGTAAAGACGCTGTATCCGTTAATGTCAGGGTCCATGCTTCCTCGCCATACAACATGCCTGGAACTATCACTGTCTTATAGATTTTAATCTTCGTACTTCGAGAGGGGGCTCTACTTATATTTTGCTTGCTGAGCCCAAAGTAGAAGCGATTAGCAAGCATGATTCTTCGTCTGATATCTGGGCTGACGATGTGTCGCTGGTAATTTCTGTTCCCAGATAGACGAAGTTTTGTATAACATTGTAGTTGAAATTCTCAATACTCACAGACCATCGAAGACGCGCTGATGGTCTGCAAGTGGACACCATGTACTTCGTCTTGTCCTCTTTCACCGCTATGCCCATGGAACGTGACTGAACGTGACATGAACTAACTCACCGTTCGTTCATACGTTCTGATGGTGTCAATATCACTTCCTTATGGAAGATCGTGCCCGACCATTCTACGTATGGGCAGAGGCGTAGGATGTATTCCATCAAGAGATTAAAAAAGTCCCAGGATAAAGCATCGCCCTGAAACCTCTCTTGGTATCAAAGGGTTTGGAGAAGTTCTTTCCTACTCGGACGATACTCATGCAAAGACGAACGATCTTTGCTGGGATAGCAAGTTCAGATAGGGCGTTGAAGAACTTCGTTCTTATCAAAGTGGAGAAATCGGCCTTATTATCGCCAAATGGGGTATGTGTCTTTGTTGTACTCACGGGTTTTTTCCAAGATTTGGCATACAGTGAAAATGTGGTCACTGGTCTTTGGTCTGAAGCCACACTAATACTGGGCTATAGTGCATCCGTGTATGGCTCCAGCCGTTTATACAGTACGCGGGACAAAATTTCGTATCCTATTGAATGGAGACTTATTCCGTAGCAGCTTGAGCTGTCAGCGGGGTCTGGTTTCTTGAATATAGGACAAAGAACACTGAGATTCCAATCGTTGGGCATGCATTCATCGGACCATATTTTGCATAAGAGTTGTGCACACGCCTTACCAACTCTTCGCCACTGGTCTTGAATAACTCAGCTGGCAACTCATCGGAGCCTGGCGCTTTTTTATTCTTTAGCTTTTTAATAACTGAGTCAACCTCATAATAATCCGGTGGCTCTACAAGAGAGTCATCATCAATTGGCGGTTCTACAAATGCTTCTCTATAGGCGCTATTGTTCTCTTCGTCGCCTGCCACAAGGAGGTCCGCGATGCCTTCCGTCGATCCCAACATGATCAAATTGATTGCGTGTCTTTTGATCGAGGCTGCGTCAAGTAGCCTTGTGTATGTCTTTGTGAGGAAATCTAGTGCTACTGATTACCATGTTGAGACCTGCGGCGAAATCGATTAGCTTCCCTCCACTGCTGAAGGTATAGTCGTGAAGGCTAAATTTCCCGACTATTGGGCCAAAGATTTCTTACTTCCCAAGTTTGGCGTTGAAATCGCCAAACACGATTTTTACATCATCGGTTATCAATCGTAATCAACCTTTAAACTCCAATTTATTTTGATAAATAATATCGTAAACGGAACGAATTTTGTTAAGGTATTAAATGAAACTTGCTTCCAATGTAAGTGTCCGGCAAAAAAGTCATTCTTCCCCCTTTGGTTGCATCGCCACCATTGATAGCATCACGGAGATGAATATATTTTTCAGATTGGAGCTGCTGTTCAAACGGATGTATGTTAATACATTTTGATATACACGTCAAACGCGAACCGATGGAAGAGATGGTGACACATTAAAATGTGATTTGGTTCACTTTCACGGATCATAAGTCTGTATGAATAAAAATTTCATGGCACTTACTTTTTTTATTGTTTTCCACGTCTGTTACTTGATTAACCATTTTGATGTTGAAGTAGTATCCAGCTTGTACGTGCCAGAAAATTAATGGGCGTTTTAATTAAATATTCCGACGATGAAGCACGATACCTCTAGATTGCAAATTCTCTTCTAAAATAAAAACAGCCACTTCGTCGATTGTCGGTGAATTAAACCCTCTCGCGTGCTCACCCACAGGCGTTTTGTCAGCCCTTATGGCGGTATTATGGCGGTCGCAAGGCATGCGACCCAACGCAATTTCGAACATTTTGATTAAATTGTTGTTCTGCTGAAGATATGTTAGCAATTCTTTGACAATGACTTGCTTCACTGTCGGATTGTTAGCACAACGCTGATCAACTTCCGCATCGGAGTTGGCCATGAAATAAATTTGAAAGAATTTATGGTCCGCATCCGGTAGTGGAACAGCACACTTAGTAAGTGATATATTTGTGCTAGTATCTTGAAAGTGGACATGAAATTGTACTGTACAATATGCGTTGTGTCAAACGATGTCATTTGAAAACAACTGTTGTATTTTTGAATGTTGGCCAACGAATTGGTGGAATCACTTCCCGTCTCAGAAACTAATGATCGTAATGGATCCAATGTGGTGGAACCAATTGTGGCAATTTCCTTTTTCCACCGCTACAACATAATCCAGGAGTTTGACTGTAAACGGAGACACAAATGACATTATTGTTACTGATCTGTCCGCACCGCAATCGATTTCCGGATCGTAATGGAATTCCGCTTGTTCCAGGTTCACAAGAGCACTACGTCGGCGCAATCGCTCATGTGCACTGTATCGTGCTCGCTGTTATTGTTTTTAATTTTCACGAACTCGTTGCATTCTAAATCTATCCACTTGTTATTAATTTTCATTCAGTGACGAACGCGATTCGGACGTACCAATACGACTATTAACATTATCTGTCGGTCGCTAGTCATCAGTGCAATTTGCACGTGAAGTAAATCGTCGCACATTTGACTGACTTTGACGACCTATGTCAGCTCGTCTCCTCCTCGCCATTTTTTTGTTGTTTTATTTTAATAAAATAAAGCATCAAAAGAGATCAAAATTAATGAAACTCTAAAACATTACGCCATCTATTAAAAGTAATAATCGGAAGTAGCAATTAACAATTTTTAAATTTTTCAGCTGAACTTTATACTTTTTTAATTTTTTTTCTTTTAAATCACACCTGTATTATAGCAAACAAAACAACAAAAAAATTGTTCAAATCAAGCAGTTATTGAGTTTTAGCGAGACTAACCAACAGCAATTCAATTATACCTCCGGATTGATATTGACCCTGACTGGTGCATTTAAACTGAACCGGTAAACCGAATTTGTAATTTTTCTTCGTCTTAAGTTGGTTCTCACTGTCATTGACAGCATGCCAAGTTTAAGCGACATGTGATAATTGGTCTATGTTTGACAGCTGCTTGTTTACGACGCAAAGAGTTTGTATGGCGATTTTGAGCATGGAAAAAAAATTGAACAACGGGTTTGCTTGAAATTTTGTGTTTCCAATGGAATATCGGCAACGGAATCATTAAGAATGTTACAAAAGTGTTTTGAGGACTCTACTCTATCGAGAACGCAAGTATTTGAGTGGCATAAAGCATTCAGTGAGTGTCGTGAAATCGTAGAAAAATTGTTTCATGCAAGTCGTCCATCCACCGCTGTTAACAAGAAAAACATCTAAAAAGTGATGGAAATTGTCCTCGAAAATCGTCGTGTTGGCATTAGAAAGATAGCAGAGACACCCTTGTGGATAGACTCAACATATTTTGGTTGATGTTTTGGGTATGAAACGCGTCGCCGCCAGACTCGTACCAAAAGACCTGATTTTTTTTTGCAAAAACAACGTGATTGTGACGGAGTTTTTGGCCAAACGTGAAACAAAAGTCATCGCACAACCCCCGTATTTATCAGATTTGGCACTCTGTGACTTTTTTCAGTTTTCGAAAATATCCGCTCCGGGGAACGCGTCATGAGTCGATTGAGGACATAAAAAAAAAAACGCTGAAGGAACTAAAGGCTATCCCGGCCCAGACGTATAACAAGTGTATGGAAAATTGGATTAACCGTTGGCATGATTGTATTAACTGTTGTGTTCCGAGAGATAGAAGAAGCAATCGCGTTGCGAGTTAAATGACGACTGTTTATTTGAAATATGCCAAAGTGTATCAATACATAATTATGCGTATTTGTTAGTGATGTGTTTATGTAGATATGTTAGTAATCGAAATAGTACTGATTATCGGATTCTATTTGTTAGGCAAATATATATTCTCTGAATTTAAGAACGGATATTGGATTTATATTTTTTTAAATCCGGAGGCTGAAAGCGGTTGACATCTTGGCGTGCTCGAGTACTTCTGCGGACTGGAATACCCGAATGGCGATGTAGCTTCTTGTTGAGTAGCTTGAGGTTATGCTTGCTGGTTAGATGTAGGATCTACGTTGGTGATAGCAATTCTTGTAGCAGATTGCTGTGTGCTTTGCGATTTCTGCTGAATAACATCTTGGTTTGGCCGTGGTGAGTTGTTTTGCGAGTCAGGAACCCACCAGAATTGAGTAGATTCATCGTTGGCGTTGTTTGAGTGTTCGCTTGAGGTTGACCTTGGCTTTAGCTGATTTATATGGAGTTTGACGAAGCCATATTTAGTGTGAACGATGAATAGCATGTGACCCACTGAATGGTCGATGATGGCGGCGATCCACTTTTCCCCCTTAGCGTAATTTCGAGCGTAGACTTGTTGATTTGGAGAGTACTTGGTTGCTGGCTGATTCTGTTGACGTACTGCTGGTTTCTCAAAAAGCTAGCTTAAGATTGTGCGTACAGGGCGTCCATGGATGAGCTCTGCAGGTGTTTTGCTCAATGCGTAAAACGATACGAAGAGAGATACTTCTTGGATGTTCTTTCGTACTGAAGATTTGAATGACTCCACGAAGCGTTCTGCAAGTCCATTCGATGCTGGGTGAAACGGAGCCGTGGTGATGTGATTTATGCCAATAAGGTCGCAAAAATGTTTGAATGCGTCTGCTGTAAATTGAGGTCCGTTGTCATTAACTATTGTTTTCGGATACCCTTCGATTGCGAAGATTGTCGACATTGCTGCGATTGTATAAGCTGTTGTAGTTGACGTAATTTCTGTAATGTAATGTTAGTATGCATCTACACAAATGAGCCACATAGAGTTAAATATGGGCCCAGCAAAATCAATGCGAATCCTCTCCCAGGCGGAAGTTGCGTTTGGCCAACTCTGGAATACTTTTGCTGAAGTCGGATTGTTTGTTTTAATAAAGCTGCATGACTTGGTTAGTTTTGAGATGACATCATTAATGCCCGGCCACCAGACATGTTGTCTTGCTAATTGTTTCATCCTTACTATGCCCCAATGACCATCATGTAGTAGTTTAAGGATGTATTTCCTTAATGTTCGAGGGATTAAAATGCGATTTGTATCCGTATGTAGACATAGCAGTTGATTGTTGACTGTTATGGCGAATCTACGATTGAAATATGGCAATATTTCTGAATCACACGGCTTGACTGGCCATCCATTTGAAACAAAGTGGAAAACTTTTTTCAAAATGTTGTCATTTGTGAGATGCTTGCGAATGATTTCAGCGTTGATGGGAGGCGATATTTCGACGATATTATGGCATGATTCTGCTTTGTCGAAATTCTCATCTGTAGGCAAAGGCAAACGGGAAAGAGCATCAGACCTGCCGTGTGCAGTGGTAGCACGGTGCCTGATCTCAAAGCCATAAGCCATAAGGATTTTAACCCAGCGCTGAAGCCTGTTTGAAGTCATCGTCGGTATATGATTGTCTGGATTAAAAAATATTACCAGAGGCTTGTGGTTGGTGATCAGTATGAACTTCTTTCCATACAAATATTGATGAAATTTCTGTACCCCAAAAATGATTGACAGTGCTTCTTTCTCAATTTGGCTGTACCAAGCCTGGTGTTTGTCTAATGTCTTTGATGCGGATTCAATTTGATGACAGCTTGCAAGCCCGA
Organism: Leucophenga montana; assembly: GCA_035044765.1. Classification (NCBI taxonomy): domain Eukaryota; kingdom Metazoa; phylum Arthropoda; class Insecta; order Diptera; family Drosophilidae; genus Leucophenga; species Leucophenga montana. The sequence continues at coordinate 57,799 of JAWNNQ010002074.1, forward strand.
GGTATGAGGCAGGATACCCTTTGCACTTACACTTCTCCCTAAATATTCAATTTCGTCTTGGAAAAAGTGGCATTTTTCCTTTTTTGTCAAGATAGTTACCACAGCCGGGGATACCGTTTAAGAGTTGCTCGAGGTAACGCTGAAATATAGCGGGTGCGCTAGCTATTCCATATGGCAATCGTTGGTACTGGAAAATACCCAACGGTGTGTTGACAACCATATTTTGCTTTGCTGCTTCATCCAGCTCCATTTGTATATAAGCGTCTTTCAGGTCGATTTTGGTAAAGTGTTTACCATGGCGGATTACGTGTAGTAACAATTCTCGAGTAGGCAATGGATATTGCTTAATGTCGAGTTGTGCATTGACACCTTGCTTAAAATCTCCACAAATTCGAAGTGCTCCACCCGGCTTGGGTGCTAGTACTATTGGAAATGCCCAGTTGCTGAATTTGAATTTTATTGGTTTCCAAATACCGGCTTGTGTTAGTCGGTCTACTTGTTCCTTTCGCCATTTGTGCGAAAGGTATTTGACGGCTTCTGTAAAATTTCGGTGTAACATTTTGTTTTAAATACACGCTTACTTGCTTGAAAGTCATTTATTACACCGAAAGCTGGCTCAAATACTTCTTTGTACCGGTTACAAAGTGCAGTGATTTGACCTTTATCCTGGTCACTAATGCTTGAAATTTGATGAATTTCAAATTTGAATGTTTTAAACAAATCCAACCCGAACACGATATTGGCTTCTTTGTTGCCACACTTGGCAGCAGTGTGCAACTCGCCTAATATTTTAATTGGCTTTTGACCGAACGCGTGCAAAATTCTGTTTGTCTTTTCTAGCTTTGGACTGTTAAACAACTTTTACGTAGTAGCATCAATAATCGACACTGAGGCACCAGAATCCATTTCGAATGAAATGAGTCTATTTAATATTGGTAGATTGATAACGTTTTTGTCATTTTTAAATTTAAGTAAATTTTCAATATAGTTCAGTGTTTGAACCCTTTCTGCGTCGTTATTGTTTTGCGCTTTATTTTTGTATTTACTTTGTTTGGACATGCACACGATTGCAATGTGTCCTTTTCCACCGCATATGTTAGCAATAGCTGTACGAAACTTACACTGTTCTCTCTTGTGAGAGCGACCACAGCTAGAGCAAGAATTGAGCACGTCTCTTCTCTGCTGTTGCCTTGTTTCGTTTTTGTTGTTGCCTTTTATTGTACATAGCATTAACTGGAAACTGTTTTTCGTTCTGTTCATTAAGCGCGGCCACAGTTTTTGTTGTTGCTTCATATGTTTCTGCGATTATTAATACGTCATCGAGCGACGGCTGTAACTTTTGCAATGCTGCTATACGAACAACATCAACAGGAGTATGGAGAATGATTTGGTCGCGAATCATCTCGTCCACGAAATTGTTTGCGCAATTTTCGGATTTGCATATGAACTGACACTCACGAGCGATTCCGCGTAGATCGGCTACCCACTCTCTGTGCGTTTGTGAGTCCCGCAACCCGCGTTTGAAAAAATCGTATCGCGCGGCGACAATCTGGCGCTTCGACTGGAAATGTTCAGTTAACTTTTCCGTTAATTGTTTGTATGTCTTATCGTTCAAGTTGTGTACACCTAAAAAGATTTTTAAGTAGTTCGAACACATCTGTACCTATTCACGATAGAAAATAGGAGTTTTGCTTTTCTGGATCTACTACAGAATACGCGTTGAAATGCTGCGATAACTGTTAAAGTATGACTCCAATTTTGTTGCTCTTTTTTAAAACTTGAAAACGATGGGCAAATCGACAGATTCAATGGAACGGTTTGAACTCTGCTGATTAAGGATTGTCTGCATCCACTGTTGTTGTAACATGTCTTTTGCAAATTGTTGCTGTTGCGCCAACAATGCTTGAATATTATTTACATCGTTCGACATCTTATCGATTTAAGTCTAAGACTGTTGACACGAAAATTCCACAAGAATTAACTTTTTTGTGGCACAATGCGTCGTAAAAAGAATGCTGCGTTCTGTCTACGATCGCACCGTTATTGTTTTTTGTATGCCTCTTCACGAATACATGTATGTATGTACAAATGTATTATTTCTATGACTGCAATACCATTTGTTTTTAATATGCGCGTCGTCACGAATGTATGTATGTATTCTGTCTATGACTGCACTACCGTTTTCTTTTATCATCGTCGCCAGTTGTTGTGTTATAGAAGATGCGATCGCGTTGCGAGTTAAATGACGACTGTTTATTTAAAATATGCCAAAAATATCAATACATAATTATGCGTATTTGTTAGTGAAGTGTTTATATCCGTGCTGTCTAGCAAGTTTGTGTGCGTGCTTTGTTTATTTTGCACATGTATGTGTTTTTTAAAGAACAGAATATATATGTTTTACAAAAATATATATTTTTCAACCTTTCTTCGCCTGAGAAATTATAATTTCTTTTATGCAATGCATCAAAATGCCGGTGAATGTTGCGCTTTTGATCTATTATTGCACAGCATATCATACATTAAGTTTGGCAAAATATATTTTCGGAGAAAAAATAAAATTCCAAATCTACAAATTTTTCCCGTGTAATCATAGCGACGTGGAGTGAAGAGCACATACGCTCGCACATAAAAGCACATGCGCACACATATTCTGTGCATGTGAAAATGAAAAAATAACGGAAATTCTCTTTATCATATGCCCGATATACGCCTTGGACAGCCAGTGTTTATATAGAAATGTTAGTAATCGAAATAGTACTGATTATAATCAAACGAATACATAATGAAATATTTCCGTTTTGTTCATAAATATATACATTTTTTGTTAATCATACTCGTGGTATTAATTTCGTCTTGCTCTTATATATACAAATTTAGAAATTAAAAGAAATAATTAACTGATTTCTATTGGGTTTCTACAACATTTATAAATTTATTTTATTACGTTTTATATAACTCCATATTATACATATAAAGGAATAGTTGAATAATTTTTTTTATAAAAAACACAAAAGTGGGGGATGGGTTTGTATGGGGGCTATCCCAAAAAATGGGTGTCTCCCACCCGTTAATGTATATGTGAAGTGTCCGTCCAATACAAGCTACCTTATCAATTGACTACAATAAAAAATTTTTGCAAATATAAAGTCAAAAGTGGGCGATAGATTCGTACTGGATCGCATAAAAATTAGTGACCAAAAAATGCACAACAACATACAGACGAAACTACGAAAAACTTCTTTCTTAAAGTCAATATTAGGTTCAAATGCGATTAAGTGGACAGCCCCTTCATATACATATACAAATGGGCTTTTTTGCCCACTTTTTGAGGTACTCCCATACAAACCCACAGGTCACTTTTATGCATTTCTATGAAAAACGCCAATGTCAATTTGAAATTTATACTGTGACATTTTATAGATGGTCGCTACATACACAGCAACTAGTGGGAGCGTACCGCCCTCTTTTTGGGCTAACCCCTATTTAAATCACAAATGTAATGTAAATGTAATAATACAAAAATTAACAATGCACCTAACAACACAAATTTAGTTGGGTTAATAGTTTTATGCAAAAAAACTGCCAAAAAAAAACTGCTCTGCCCAAACCGATATGCGTAAGCTGGTGGAGATGTAAAGAAATTAACTATGACACATTCTAATGAAAGCGATCAAAACTAATGTAAATAAAAACAATATATGTAGATGCAGCTAACGGATTTTTCTGTCTTGCTTGCTCATTTTTTTGTCTCTTCTTTGATCTTATCACATGGACAAAAATTATTATTTATTAACCCATATTTGCCCTTTGTGGCGTTAAAATTCCGCCCACCTTGCAGCAACGCAGTAAGAAAAAATAAACAATATTATTTGTAGGTACTTAAAATAATATCTTATTGTTACGAATGTGTATCCTCTGATGTTTAAGTTGATACGCTCCCCTGAACGCAGTGTGATGATTGGCAATTCAATGTTTAAGCTGCTCAGAGTATATTATTATCTTTGCGATACTGATAACCGTCTCAAAACAGGTGCATACGTTGACATCTAACTGCATCATTATTTGAAATCGGTGCCGCCTCGCTCAGGGCGAATTTATCCTATGTCATTTCAGCATTTTTATAAGAAAGACGGGGCTTATGTCGGAATGTCGGGGCATACTGGTTTGTTATGGGGGTGTCTTCCGAAGCTGATCATGAATATATACACTTTATGTGCTCTACCACTCGTTCTTCTGCCTATTAAATAGATTTCCACGACTTGTACTTAATATTCAATTTTACCTTATGGTGCAGGATATAAAAAACAGACTTTGTTGTTAATAAATACATGTCAATTTATGGCAATAAATGTGCAAGATTAAATAACAAATTTCTTTTCTTGGCGGTATATACTCGTACATACATACATACACGTATAAGTGTTATTCCTTGCATGCATATTATAGTAGGGGAGCCCGGGCTGCTAAATTTGCAGTTACTAAAGCGTCATGGGGACCCATTGGATTGTGAAGATTAGGTTCTAAATCGAAAAAAAGTTTATGTTAAGTTTTCCATTTTAGTGGGGAGAAGAGCGTGTACAAATTTTCAAAAATGTAAAAAAAACATTCACATGGCAATACTCGAGCGCGTCAGACATTCATAGTGTATACGCACTTTGTCTTTCTGATAACCGAGAGATATTAATCTGACGATTAACTAGTGGAGCGTGGCCGTAAAAAGGGGTACAAAAAAAAAGTTATTCGAGCGGGTCAGATATTCATAGGGAATGTTGAGTAAACTCAAAAAAGTGTCCTATTCAAATGGCTAACGATTTGGACTTGGCCAAAAGTCATGACCGATTTTTTAAAATGTAAAAAAAAAAATGTGACCTTGAAATATTTGAGCGCGTCAGATTTTTATACAGATGGTTCAACTTGATGTCCTAGTCGTCCTAAATGATAATCTGACAATTATATTGAGGGATATTGTAAATCTGATAATAATCAACTTCGATTAAAACATAATAGCACTTATAATTCACAAATAGTTTTTACGATGCAAATGTTCGAAATTTTATAATGTTCCGCTCAACTTTCTTAATTTTTTCTTTCATATGAACCTTCTCCTGACAATAACAAACATAACAAGAAAAGAATTAGCGAAATTGTTCCACTCGTTCACAGTTTTCAGCATCTGTACGTTTCATCTTTTATTCATCTTTTTAGCTACATCGCCCCATGAAACGTCAGATTATATGACGCGTTCGAGTAACGCGCAAAGTCCCCGCTTGGGCTCCGCTACTATTACATACATATGATACATTTAATACAATATCTATATATGTATATAAAAATTAATTTATATTTTTGGTCATTGCATCACGCGTGAACGGATGGAACAATTTCGCTAATTCTTTTTTTGTTGTGTTTATTATTGTCAGGAGAAGGTTCTTATTGAAGAAAAAATTAAGAAAGTTGAGCGGAACATTAGAAAATTTCGAAAATCCGCGTCGTAAAAACTATTTGTGAATTATAAATGCTATAATGTTTTAAAGGAAGTTTATTATTAAGTTTTAAGCCAAAATATTTTATTTGTGCACATCTACTAGGTGGTTAAAGAAGGGGTGGAAGGGATAAAAAGAGGGGTAGGAGAATCTGTTTATATTAGTCAGCTAGTCTAATATAAAAAAATCTCGTGGCACAGTGTTTGTAACCAAACTCCTCCGAAACGGCTTGACCAATTTTTATTAAATTTGTTGTGTATATTCGGTAGGTCTGAGAATAGGTCGTAAAATATTTTTAAATTTCCTACCCCCTCCACCATTTTTTAATCGCAATTTTAGTATATTTAGTATAGCATATGTTATAACTCGTAACAGGCTGGACCGATTTTAATGATCTCTGATAAGGTGAATTCCACTTCGCCCCGAATAGTAAAACTATTAAATTATAGGAAAAATTCACGGAAAAAAAATATTAAAATTAGGGGCATGGGAAAGGGGGCAGGGAGAAATTGGAGTCAAAGGAAGTTAGGTAGGGGGAGGAGAATAAGTGGTATCGGACGTGGTGGTAGGAGCAGGCGAAGGAGAGGTAGGGGAAAGGAAGGACAGCAACGCGCAGGGTACCAGCTAGTATATATGAATTTGTATGAATTTATTTGTTTAATTTAGTTGGTCTCAAATTTCGGAAAAATCGCAAAATGTACTTTTCAAAATATATTTCGACTTTTTTAAAAGACTTTTGAGTGGGTGGACCGATTTTTCTAATAATTGGCTCGTTGGACTCGTCACGGTGCCAAGAATAAATAAAACTTCGTTAACTTCGGTTGAACCGAAGCTCTAATACCATTCACACGAAATTTTAAATCGTATTGTAAAACATAAACGTAGGGGTTTTAAATAGGAGCTACCCTAAAAAGTAGGGCATGTGCGATATATAATTGTATGTATATACATTAATGGATATGTGCTGCGTCCGACCACTAGAAGCTACTATGTCAATTATTAAGCTCATATTTACTACAATGAAAAAATTGTTCATATAATAAGTGAAAAGTTGTATGGAGTCACTCCAAAAATTGGGCGTGACAAACTGATAATAATATTTCACACTATGTGTGAATGGTATAAAAACGTTAACTTCGGTGGTACCGAAGTTTTAATGACATTCACATGAAGTTTCAAGCTGTAAATTTAGGTAGCTAATATAAAAATCTAGTCAAGTCTTTTGGAGCCAACCCAAAGTGGACGCGACGCGTCCCTTTATAATTATAAAGTGTCCGTCCATATGAAGTTGATTTTGTCTGAAATGATAGTGTTTTTTCATGAAATCTCTCAAAGGTGTTTCTCTATATGTAAGGCGTTCGTCTATAAAAAACCACTATATTAAATTTATGTTGATATTTACTGTAGTAAAAAAGTTTCGATACAAAATTAAAAAAAAATGTGATAAGTTTCTATGGAGAATACCCTTAATAGTGGGAGTGACAAACCCATTGATATTTACGTGAAGTATCCTTCCATAAGAAGCCACATATTTAAGGTGATATTAACAATAAAAACGGTTTCCATACACCAAAGAGAAAAGTGGGCGTATGGTTTGTATTGGGGCTACCTCAAAAAGTGGGGGAAACACACCCATTGATATATATGTGAAGAGTCCTTTCATAAGAAGCCACAATGTCAATTTTTAAGGTATATTTATAGCAAAAAAAAAAATTGTTACAGAATGTCGAAAGTGATAAAGTGCAAAGTAAATACTGTTTAATATCATTTGAAAGTACTCTCAAAATCTGAATATATCTAAATTAGAGCGCCAAAAATTTAGGAAACATGCGTTCGAACGTAACTTCCACAACGTTGAATTAGTCCTTATATAACAGTATGAACAATTAACATATCATACTGTCCGTTATGTAATATGTAACATGAATGAAAATCCAATGGTCAAATTACACTGGCCTACATGAGGTTTGCGAATAAGATGGGACCTAGTGTTTCCGAATGCATTTTTCGTGCTGAACACGAATCTAGAGTTTCAACCACTATTTTCTCGAAAACATGACGTGATGATTTTGTTCAGCATGAAAAATCCATTCAGAATTACTAGGTCTTGTCTTATTCGCATTCAAAAAATTGGAGTTTGCAGGACTGTTTATGCTATCCAGTTGAAATGATGCACATACACTTCTTTTTATTGCAGTTTTATGGAATATCAAGATTGACCCGCCACGCCCATACAAATCCACCGCCTTTTTTTTGTGTTTTTGTATGAAACATTTTTTTATTGTAGTCAATCTCAACATAATAATTGATTATGGTAACTTCTAGTGGACGGATACTTGACATATACATTAATGGGTGGGACTCGTCCACTATTTGGGGTAGTCCCCATACAAACCTACTGTCACCTTTTGACTTTTTGTATGAAAACTTCTTTATTAAAGTCAATATTAGGTTGAAATGCAATGTGGTGCCTTTTTATGGTCAGCCGCTTGATATAAATAGACTAACAGGCCTGGCCCGCCCACTTTTTGAGGTAGTCTCCATACAAACATACTGCCCACTATTGTGTTTTTGTAAGAAAAACCTCTTTATTAAAGTCAATATTAGGTTGAAGTGCAATATGGTGCCTTTTATAGACAGCCGCTTAACATACATAGACTAATGGTCGTGGCCCGCCTACTTTTTGGGGTAGCTCCATACAAACCCACAGTGCAATTTTTGGTTTTTTTTATTAGAAAAAAAAATTTCATTTAAATCAATATTAGCTTGGAATTTGATTTGGTGTGTTTTAGTGGACAACCGCTTCATATACATACAGATGGACGTGTCCCGCACACTTTTTGAGGTAGTCCCATATAAACTAACAGCTCACTTTTATGCAATTATATGGAAAACGTCAATATCAACTTGGAATTCGATATGGCGGCATCTTACGCATCTACTGCATCGCATCTTATACATCTACTAGTGGGCATGTACCCCCATTTTTTGGGGTAGCCCCTATTTTAAACCCCACTTTTATGTTTTACAATAATATTTAAAATTTCGTGTGAATGGTATTAGAGCTTCGGTTCAGCCGAAGTTAACTTTTTTTCTTGTTACCATGAACTTTTGTCACGTATTCGCTTGTCATTGTCTTGTCAGCCACTTCTGTTTGGCTAATTACTCCCTCCAACACAATCTGAGAATCACGCACTCATTCACTGGTTAAGTCAGTCAGTCACCCGCCCTGCCAACTTCAAATTCGTTCTCGACTGCTGTTAGGCTGCCGGTTGCTGTGCACTTGGAGCTTAGCATTGTGTGTAGTTGTAGTTGTGATTAACTTTGTTATTAAAATACTTTTGTTTATGACCATAACAACTGATGTTCAGCTGACAAAGAGACATGTACAAATAGCATACGTGCTGCTCATTTGTCTCTGCGGAAGCAAACACTTTATAATCCTGCCTATACCGTAAATTCGCGACATCAATGCTTTTAGTAACGGACTGTTTGATAATATAATTCTGGGCAGCTGCTCTGCTTTTTGTCTGGAGAATACCCACATTTTCGTCCACAAGGAATTTAGAATCAACGAGTCGTTCAATCGTACAGTTCCAAGTTTGTATCAACCAGCACTCCCTCCTTCTTTCCCAAAGTATGATTTTTTAAAACCCCTACGTATTCCTAGACATAAATGGAAGGTAATGTTCAAATTAAATTTGAGGAGAAGTGTTTATACGTGGCTCAGTCAGACATTTATATTTGTAAATGAAGACACAAATCTAAATGCCGAAATGTAATAGGTCCAAATGTCCTACCGCAAGCACAGTTTATTTGATTTCGAATGATCAACATTTTTGTTAGTAGTATCTGTGATTTCAATGTCATCAGCAATGTCTTGGTCAGTCAATGGATTAACATATAGGTGGTCAACTAGCATAAATTTGTTTCAGACACACATATGACATATACTAATTTGTTGTGTAGTTTAGAAAATTTTAGCAATTTGGTTATTTGTTATTTGTCAAACTCGAACCTTTTGATAAGTTAAAGAGGTACTAAAAAATCCTACATCCATCTGACAAACTCAATAAAGTTGACAAACAATATAAAGTTTGCTACAAAATATTCAAATAATTGACAATTTAATCTCTTCATGAAATCTATTCCAATTATTCCGTCACCTGGTATTGGGAAATTACTAAGGACTATATGGAAATTGTGTGGTATAATGTAATCACTCGCTCTCAATTCGAGAAATGCGAAACTGGTTGGATTTGTTGAACCTTTACCTATTCCTGTTATTTGTGTGATAATTATGATAATATATCTATATATCTATAGATATATCTATCTACATCTCTATCTGAAAGTTGATCGGAATTTTCTTTGATATAAGAAATGTTAGGGATTTGCCTGTTTGTTAATTTTTTACTTTAATGACTATATTTATGTTAAGATTGATAGTATGAACCTTTGTGCTTATTAATTTTGAGTACTTAATTAAACTTGCTGGTTTTCCGACGTTTTTTGAACATGTCTTACGTTGTTGTTACGTCTATTGTTATTCGTGTTATTGTTGTTGGAATTATTGTTGTTATAGGATCCTCCGTTTTGACGGTTGTTTCCTCTATAATTTCCACGACCTCTTCTATTATTATTATAATTGTTACCGTTATTGTTGTTATAATTATTATTATAATTATTATTATGGTAATAACCACGGCCATTTCCTCTTCCTCGATAATTACCCTTATGGTGATTACCTCGTGTACGATCAAGGTGGTAAGGGGTGCAATCGAGATCGTGTTTAATTTGTCTGCACAAAGCAATGACCGTTTGTTACGATAGATAGATGAGAACTAAAATACAATTCACAAAACTTATGACTTAAGACTCTCGAAACATAGCAAATACAAATAACTCAAGAGAATAACTGTTATTTCGAAACTTATAGAGAACAATAAAGTAAACACATTGTATAATATGAAATCTGACCCAACACCTCGGAACGACTGTCCTCTTTGTGCAAATAAAATTGTATTAGCATTGACTGTCCTTTCTATACTGAAATGAATATATTTGCTGACAGCTTCGTTCATTGTTTTGAATGTACCTGTTTCTAATATTGTTTAAAGTTTGCCATGTTCACAATTTTTGATCATTGTGCATATAGCTTCCTTAGTACTGAAGGTATATGCGTGCTCTGCACCTAATCCATCATCAATATAAGGAGCTTCAAATAATTTACGCAAATTATTTATTTCATTTGTAAATTGCGTTGCTGTTTTGCCTTTTTGGACAATATTAGCGATTTTTGCCTTTACAACGTCGGATGATTCACCGAATATAGTGGCTTGTAATTTACTTATAATGTCATTAATGGTTGTCTCATTTTGAATCTTATATAATGTTGTGCCAATTATTTTGGTTTTAATGGTTTCGGAGGCAATATTTTCGTGGGGTCCTTTTGTTTGGTTAAAATCTGAGTGCAATAAGGTATCTTAGCAAATGTATTTTCCTTCCGTCAAATTCAGGAATTATAGAAGAAATTTCCTTTATGCATGCCCTATCGGCAATTAACGTATCTGCGATGTTTGTAGATTTATCTTCTACGATACTACTGTTTGAATCTGTTCCTCATTTCTTGGATGATCTTGGACATCTGGTTTTAGTTGCTTAATTTTGATAATATTCATTTTATTGCATAAAAAGAAAGTTTATTTTTTGTTTTTTATTTTATTAATTTTATTTAATGTATATAATATAAAATATATATTATATTTTATCAATTAATGACATAGGATTTAGGATTTTGGTATGCTTTGCTGTACAGATTAAATACAAATTCAGCAATGTTAATGATTGTAATAATCAATAATAAGATCCACAAGGCTTTTATGTCGTCATATAATACGAGGGCTGCTGTTTATATTTCGGAAACTGGCAACATTAATGTCAAAAGCTGGCAACATCATAATAAAGTTTGACATTTTTTGGCATAAACGTACTCACAAAGTTTTGATGTACAATTGCTATTTGTTTTGTCTACAGTGAGCTAAGAAAACAATTTGGCCAAAAAATTGAAATTTCAAGAGAAGGTTTTCGTTGGATTATTTTTCAGAACTTTCGAAGTGGTTTATCTCAACGAGAATGTGTCAATAAACTCAGTTCTTTGTATGGCGATAAAGCACCGTCAAAAACCACAGTATATCGCTGGTATAGTGAATTCAATCGTGGTCGTAGTTCGGTCGTGAGATAGAGGCATCCTTGCACATTAGTTCCACTTCAATACATTCGATTTTGTGAACACTTAGCTGTAAAAAAAATTTGCTCTCGTTGGATACCCCATAATTTATCAATCGCTCAATAAAGGGCTCGCGTCGATTGGTGTAAGGAAATGAGGAAATGAGTGACAGGTTACGAATCATGGATATATGCGTATGATCTGGAAAAAAAAAACAGTAATCGACCGTGTGGGTATTCCAAGACGAGCCAAATCCAACAAAAGTTTTTCGGTTTGCAAACCACTTCGAAGCAAATGATTCCCTGTTTCTTCCGCCGAATGGGTCATGTGGCCACTGTTCCGCTTGAGCAACGTAGGACGGTCAATTCTGAGTGGTACACGACCATTTGTTTGCCGGAAGTCTTCGGTGAAATTCGTAAAACCAACCGCCAAAGACGAACCATTCTCCATCATGACAATGCGAGCTCTCACACATCTCGTCAAACAAATGCATTTTTAGGCAGTCAAAACATCGAATTAATGACTTCTTCTTGTTCCCGTGTATCAAAGGTAAACTGCGTGGTCAACGATTTACGAGTGCCGAAGAAGCATGTTTTGGAGGTGTCTCAAGAGGAATGGAAAAACTGCTATGACAAATGGTTTGAACGAATGCAAAAGTGTATTGATCATCAAGGGGAGTATTTTGAAAAACAATAAAGCCATTTTCATTTAAAAATGATTGTTATTATTTGCTATTCCCGAAATATAAATAGTACCTCTCGTAACATAGAGTTTTAGATTTATATGAGTACACAAGTAACATCGTATCTCATTCTATAATATTCTTTTATAATATTCTTTCATTTTAATTATTTACTTTAAAATTTCAATTTAATCTATTTCAATAGTATATTGTATATTTATATAAATTGAATATTATTTACAAATTATTTATTCAAGATTTTGTTTTTAATCAAGTCATATAACAGTTGCAAATCTAAACTAGTTTTTAACTTTGTTTTGCTTTGCACTTTCGTTTTTCTGTTTCGTTTTCGTTTCATTTAAATTATAATTTACAATGAAGTTTTACTTAAATCTATATTTCCTGTAGTTGTTCTGATTTGTTAATTGTTATGCATCTATATTGTATGCATGTCTATATACTTTATCTGCATTTGAATTGTTGGGTTACTAACCGCTCTATCTATACAGATAAATAAAATCGGAGTATCTGTTCGTAATATTAAAATAACCGCTTTTTACTAAATGCATATGGATGTATATACCAAAATAAATTTTTTTACAATTTTTGTCAGTCTGTCTGTCTGATGGGACTTTTACTGGCAGATAGCTGATGTAATAAGGAGTAACTTAGGTTACTTTTATTTTAGAAATTTTATTTATTTTTATAATTTTTTCTAATATTTATATATATACATGTGTGTACATATGTGTATATCTACCATGAGCGTTTGCTACTGACTAAGCTGCATTCTCTCTCTCCCTTCTTTTGCGTTGCTGGTATCAAACACAATAACAACAAAAGCTACAGCAACAGCAGCCACAAGTACAACAACAACAACAAGAACGTATATGACGATAGAGTACAGCAACAACAACAACAAGATCGTATATGACGATAAAGCAGTGTGGACGTACGAACCATAGCACAAAGAGAAGACAAAGGATAGGGAAAGTAATTAGAAACGCGTTTTATCTCTTTCTCTCGCAGCAGTTTGTTTTTCGTTACACTTTTCGTTTCAAAAACTCCAATTCACCAAACAATTTACAAATTTTCCTGCCTATTTTAAGTTACTAAACATGCGGGGTCATCCGCTTGGTTTTTACAAAAGATTCTTTACATTTAATTTTTGTTTTTTTATTCTAGTAAAGTATTTTTGTTTTTTCACTTAATATAATTAATATAATATAATGTTGCGCGTTCCTTGTAACGCTGTCGGTCTCCCCATTTGTTCTCGGTTGTTGTTGTTGTTGTCGCTGCTGTTACTGCCGTTATTTAAAAAATAACTATTAATGCTGCTGCTGCCATTTATGTTGTTGCAGTTGCAAGTTAGCTTCATGTTGTTGTTGCTTCTGCTGTTGTTGCTATTGCGGGGGATTTGAGGCAGTCACTGACAACACTGTTTGCGCACATCGGATGTAACAGTCGGCTTTTCATCAATAGGTTCCACATTCGATGGACGATTAACATCACCCTTAGGTGGATTTCCAATTTGTTTCTACAATACAAATGCGGTAAATTTCTGTGAGTATATTCTGGAGTGCATTGCGTTCAGAAAATAATTTCGCTTCATGCGTTGGCCCCGAACGCAAATGTCGTAAATCGGATCGGTAACCTGCTTTGGTAGATGCACCATCTACGTCCTTCGATCCTCGTATTCGACAGTCACAGTCCTTCGATCTACGGATTCGACTGTCACGGTCGCCATATAATAAATAAGCACTTTAATATTTGTTTTATATAGTAGAGTTGGTTGGAACATAGCTCCGTTCGCAACCAATGCCCTTTTATTAATAATTCTTTCAATCTTACTGACTAATTTACGAAGATTTCCTATTACAAAGAAATGTATGTTAAATGTATGTAAGTGTGTATGAAAATGTGCACATTCGTGTCTTCAAGTGGCCTAAGTGCATTAGTCTCATGTGTGGCTAAGTGTAATAGCTTCATGTGTGGCATATGTGCAAGCGCAGCAGTTTGTTACTGTCGCCGCATAAACAAATATATTAAATTACATTATTTGTGTATTTGTGTTTACTTATATATTTATATTTATTTGTAAAAATAATCTAGAGTGAGCTTTCGCTACACTTTCTGGAATTTCCCTTATAAAAACCCACCACCCACGTTTATGTTTTAAAATATGATTTAAAATTTAGTGTGAATGGTATTAGAACTTTTAAACTCTTAAAGTTAAAGATTTTTTTTAACACGGCTTTCGGCGTATAGGTAACCCAAAATATCTGTTTCGACTTGTCTTTTCCGATAGTTCCTTCTCTATGTTACAAATATTTGTTGTACAGGCTATAAATATAGTTTCTTGCAAAAAAAATTCTCTGGTAAAAACACAGCAGTGGGCGGTGGGTTTATATGGGGGCTAACCCAAAAATTGGGCGGGTCATACCCTGACGCTTCTAATCAACGGACGCTTCATATATATGAAGCGTCCGTTGATTAGAAGCGACCATATCAATTATTAAGTTTATGTTTACTACAATAAAAAAGTTTTTCATACAAGACTCAAAACTGGGCGGTGGGATTGTATGGGGCTACCCTCAAAAGTAAGCGTGGCGGGTCAATCTTGATACTCTATTAAACAGCATTAATCAGTGTATGTGCCAATTTTCAACTGGGTAGCATTAAAATTGGTCCCCAAAAATTGCGCAACAACATACAGACGGAGAGACACACGGACACAACTAGATCCACTCGTCTCGCCGACCAGGTCAAAAATATATATACTTTATGTGAAATATACGATATATTTCTTACATTTATTCCCATATAAAAAGTTTATTCCCCCAATTGCCCCCTAAATATCCCTCATATGACCCCTGATATGTATCATCCAAATTTCCCTTAAATGTCCCACCAAACGTCACCTAAATGTGCCCCCCAACCAACCCTCCCCAAATGGCCCCTAAATGACCCCTCAAAAGCCCTTCCAAATGACCGCCCAAAAGTCTCCAAAATATCCCCCAAAGGACACCTTAAATATCGCCCCAAATGACCCTCCAAATACCCCTCAAATATCCGCCCACCCAAAGAACCCTCTAAAAGTCATCCCAAACGACCCCTAACTGTACCTTTAAATGTCCCCTCCAATGACCCCTAAATGGCACCCGAAACGACACCTCAAGTGAACCCCCACCTTTTCCATATAAAAAGTGTAAGAAACTATTACAGTTTTTCTTTTTTTTTTTGTCCAGCCCTCAAGCGCCAAGTGTGTAACGTTTCATACGGAACTTCGTTCAAGCGAATAAACTGTATTTGTAGTAGATAAAATTTTTTTTTTTTATTATTATTAATTTATAATCTATCAATAAGACAATAAGTAAGTTCGTTGAAAGTTCATAATATAACAGAAATAGCTGTACTCCAGTGAGAACAGCTATTATATTCAAAATTCTATAATTAAGAGTTTATTTACAATATATACAAAATTTAATCTCTAAAAGGTAAATCTAACACATGATTTCTTTTAAGTCTTCGAGTTGTATCGCTATTATCTAGTAGGCCTATTGCCAAAAAATTTAAATGATCATGTAGTCTCTCAACATACCTTGTGCTTATTCTACGTATTTCATCTTTTATGTATGGAATATTTAAATCTTTGTGAATTTAGTCATTAGCCACAAACCAGGGGGCGTCAACAATAAGTCTAAGCATTTTGGACTGATATCGTTGAAGAATTTCAATATTTGATTGGCTTGCAGTTCCCCATAATTGGATAGCATATGTACACACAGGCTTTAAAATAGCCTTGTAAAGCCGAACTTTGTTCTCCAAACTAAGCTGCGATTTTCTCCCAAGCAGCCAATACATTTTTTTTGTTTTTATGTTGAGTTTCTTTGTCTTGCCTTTAATATGACTTTTCCAAGTTACTCTCCGATTTATATCGAGTCCAAGATAATTTGCGGAATCACTATGAGGAATTTGTGAATTATTTAAGAATACTGACGGACAA
>JAWNNQ010002078.1:0-35000 GCA_035044765.1 Leucophenga montana
CGCAAATTCTCAGTTGTCACGGATGTTTTCGAAGCTACTTACACAGGTTTCACCACAAAAATGAAGCTGACAGCACGTGGTGCGGTAATGGGACGGAGGAAAGCGCTGAACATATTATGTTCCAATGCCTAAGATTCGCAACAGAGAGGCGGCTGCTTGAACAGGAATCTGGCTGTCCCCTGACCATAGCAACCTCGCTATAGAAATGGTCAGGAAAGAAGAGACCTGGAATGCAGAAAGCAACTTCTCAGCAATCGTAATGTTGTCTAACTTCGCGTGAACAGTCATATAACTGATCACCCCTGCGAAGCAGTGCCGCTTGGCTATAGGTCTGAATTTTTATTTTATTTTAATCTTATTTTATTTCTATTTTTCCATTTGAATAAATAAAAAAAAAAAAAATTACACTGCACATGATACAATAATATGTATAAGGTCCCGTATTCCGCCTAGTTGCTCTCTTTTTTGGGCCAATCCATATGAACCAAAGATAGAAAGAGAAGCAAGTGCGCACAAGAAGAACAAGACAAAGATGTAAAAATAATGGCACAGCAACAAAGAAATAATTCGCGTGGGTACATCTGTTCAGAACACATATTCAAAGCGTACTTTAAATTTTTCGGTTCCTAAGTTTTCAGTTACCAGAATAAAGGAAAACAAATACTACGTCGCGCTCTGACGCTCTAACCTCTAAAGGAACAAAGAAATGAGTGATTCTGGTGCCTTCAATTATTCCACCATGACGCAGCAAGAATTTAAAAAGAACTGCATATTCTGATCTTTCTTGTATGCGAATGCTTCTTGGTTTTTGTTTTTGCCTATACAAATTACAAATAGTTTCGTATGGATTTGTGTGCACAAACAACGAACAAAGATTCGGCGTATTTTCATGTGGTGTTGCAAAAGCGAAATCTAAATGATTACACAAATAGCACAAATATGTTTAAAAAAAATTATTTAAATTGGTTCAGTATATTTTCCTCCAAAGCGTTATAAAGCACTTGAGAGTATAAGCAATTTTACATAAAGAATATAGATTTAAGACGAATTCCAACTTTTTTGTTTTGGTTGTAGAAGGGTTATAAATAATTTTATTGTTAAATTAACTTTAAAGATATTTTGGATCGAACGGAGTTGAACCCTGGTCGTCTGGATTGTTAGTCTGATATTAATAATTCGAACCACCTTATGTATGTAGTTGACCAATTAAAAAAAAAAATATTATTTTAATAATAATTGCTTCAATTGAAACATGTTCGATACAACAAAATAAATTTAAAACGTTTTCATACGGGAGATATATATACTATTTATTAAACAGCGGTCATGTTGAAACTTGTTTGAAAGATTGGGGAATAGGGCACACAGAAAAACACAGACAGACAAAAATGGCTAAATCGTCTCGTCTTACCATGCTGATCACGAATATATATACCTCCTGATTCTTTCTTCATTATAATACTACTAGCTGGTACCCGGCGCGTTTTTGCCTCTCCACTCCTTCTCCCAGTCCCTCCTTCCTTATGCTCCCTTACCCTACCACCCATTTCCCTACCCATCTTCCCCTGCCCCCATTCACCCTTTCGCCTATCACCCTTTACCTTGCACTCATTCCCCCGCTCCTTCTTCTACCGCCCCTTACTTTACCTCCTCATCTCCATTCCCCCTTCGATCACATTATCATGTATACAACATTTCATCCCTCTATCTTAAATGGTACCCAGCGCGCTGCTGCCCCTCTTCCTGCCTCAACTACCTCTACCTATCCTTCCTAATGCCCCTTACCATACCTCTCATTCCACTATCTTTCTTCCCCCTGCCCCTTTCCCTACCACCATTCCCCTACCACCCATTCCCCTATTTCTCCGTCCCTCTTCCCCTGCCCCTCTTCTTCCTTCCACCTTTTTCTCTTCCGGCTCTTTCCATTCCACCTCTTCCCCAGCACTCCCCTTCCCTCTTCGATCCCATGCAGAACATCCCATATACAAGTCCTTGGGTTCAGCGTGAGAAGCTTTACCTGCCTTTGGTATAAAAACTACTTTGACTTTCTTCCACTTTGATGGAATATGATTAAGGCTTAAAAATTGTATTCAACAAAGGTAAAATATTTGAAGCTGAGTTGGGAAGATACCATCCAGACCCGGGGATTTAAAGGGCTGGAAGGTATCAATAGCCCACAATATTTTTTTCATACTTATTATCTTTGATGTGAGTACGGGAGAGACTCCCTCCCCCTGCATTTCTACATTGATTTGATCCGAATTCTCTGGGAAGTGAGAACCTAGTAGGAACCCTATCGTTTCTTCACTAGAATCTGTTCATTGACCTGTTGGATGCATTAGGTACCCCATCGAGACTTGTGTCTTGGAGAGGATTTTCCTTAGCCTGAATGCCTCAGTGGAGGTTTCTATATTGTTAAATAAATTTGTCCATGATGCACGTTTAGCTTTTCTTATCTCCTTCTTGTAGTTTTATCTTATATACATTCCATGAGGCACCTTGGTCTGTATATTTTGTCTGATTAAAAAGCTTCCTACAGCCTTTCTTCAAAACATCCAGATTCTTAGACCACCAAGGGAGTTTTTGTGTCACTTTCGTCCTAGCTTGGGGACAAGCCTTCTTTAGTGCCCTCAAGTAGCTATTTTTGAAAACCTCAACCAGGTTTTCTAGTTGTTCCACATTTTTTGGTTCTTAAGGTGGTTCAGAAAAGGTCAGAAAAGGAATGTTCATCCAAAACTTTCCATGAGATAATTTATCGATAAGGTTATCCGATATCAGTGTGATATCTAGGATCTCCTTACAATTTTTAGTAATAAAAGTAGGATTATTACCTTTATTACATATATATAGTAGTATAGTGGGTAGTATATAATCATACAGTAACGCACCTCGTTCATTGGTATTGGTACTTCTCCATTGTGTGTGGTGGGCATTCGCATCACCTCTTAGGATGATGTTATGATTTTTCCTCCTACTCTCTCTGACCAGTTCTAGCATCTGTGTCGGAGGTACAGGTCCTGGATCATCGTGGGCCAGATAGAATGAGGCCATTCTATAGTGCGTGTCCCCTATCTTAAGGCTGATCGTTGTTAGATCTCCACCACTAAATTTTGGGAGTAGAAAGGTGTTAAGATGCGACTTCGCTAAAATACTCGAACGGATTTTTCCCTTACCTTTGGTATAATGTAGGGTAAACATATTATTTGTAAAGAGGCCACATATCCGTTCTCCATGAATCCATGGTTCCTGGGTAAGGGCGATGTCTACTTCACCTTTTGTGAGGTGAAGTACGCATCTCCATTACTCCTTCCCCTCTCATCCGTCAGGGTTAATACACCCTCCTCCTCAACCTCACTGAGGAAGATTTTCCCGCTTTCATCGTACAAATGACCAATGTCCGACCCCAGGTCTGACGAGGCGTAACCGGTCTTGTCTTTCTCGGACTCTTGGTCTTCTGTCTCCATCTCTTCTTCATTGGAGGTTGCCGCCTCCCGAAAAGGCGCCAGATTTTCTGCCGCTGTTGTATCGGTCTTCAGCTGCACATTATCGAACCCATAGCTGATCCTACCCCTCGGGCGGGAGGGAATGTCCCTTCCTTCTACCGCCTCCAACAGAAGAGAATATGCGAGCCAAGCATATTTTAGAAACAACCACAAAAAGAATAGTAACCGCTTTGAAACGGGATTACTGTGGAAGCAGCTGTCGCCAACGGTTTTGAACAGTTTTGAGATGGCAAAATCACGACTTCAGGGAATTGAACGTAAAATTCTGCATTTGGAGAGCGTTACAAATCTGAGTGCTTCCTAGCGATGAGCTACGAAACTGCACCTCCCCTATATGGTATTTGCCGCACTTTGCTGTGAAAAATGTTAACAAGCCGGGAAAATTCAGAAAGGTTTTTGAAGCCGCCGCCGTAGCGAACGGCATTTCACTGAATTCCCAATTGTTAAAAGGACCCGAGCAGGCCAAACCCATGATGAATATCCTATTTACTTTTCGCCAACACGCAATTGGAATTGCTGCCGACATCAAGGAAATGTTTTCACAAGTAAAGATATGCGAAAAGGACCAACATTCTCAGCGATTTCTATGGACAGACCAGAAAACCGGCAATATTCAACATTGCCTAATGACCTCGATGATTTTTGGTGCAGCCTCCAATATCAACAAGCATTAGACACCATAGTGAATCATCATTAGGTGGATGATTTAGTAATCAGCATTCCATCTGAAGAAGAAGCACTGAGAATTTGCCAAGAAGTTGTCAAAATTCATCTGCGCGCCGGATTTGAACTCAGAAACTTCGTATCCAACAGTGAGCAGTTAGAAAATATATTCAAAGTAACGTCATCGACTGCCTCTGAGCTAGTGCGCTTAGAGCCGAAAGAAGACAACTATGTGTACCAAACGAAATTTGCTCGCGTGCCTAAAGCTGTTTTGACCGGAGAACGGGTGCCAACCAAACCCGGGCTACTGCCCTTGACCATGTCTATCTTACTGCTGTCAAAGGTGTTGGTACAAGAAACATGGAAGTTTCAACTGGATTGGGACGACCCTGTGCCCAGCTGCATTTATGTTAAATGGAAATCGTGGTGGGCAGAATTTACGCAATTAAGTCAACTAAAGATACCAAGATGCCATTCATGAAATTTGTGTACATCCGACGACATCGAGCTTCACATATTCGCAGAATCAAGCGAAACAGTCTTTGCTGCCGCGGCATACTTCCGAATTCTCACTGTTACATCAATAGACGTGTCTTTCATTTGTGGAAAAACTCGTACAGCGCCAAGAAAATTGATGTCAATGCCGCGCCTGGAGCTACAAGCTGCCATCTTTGGTGTCCGACTGGGCAGAATTGTCACAGAATCAATATAGAAAATGTGGTGTCTTGGAGCGACTCCAAAGTAGTACTTTTTTGGATTAACCCGACCGAGAGAAAATATAAAGCATTTATGGGACATAGAATTGCTGAAATCCTAGAATATAGTAAGCCAGAGCAATGGCGATGAGTTCCTACGGACCAGAATCCGGCCGATTCTGCGACGCGCCCAGCAAATTCACCGAAGGTCAATGTCAACGGCCAATGGTATCAAGGACCAGCCTTCTTACGCCTGGAAGAAATGTATTGGCCGAAGTCACAGCTGCAAGTTCCGCCGCAGCTAGATGAAGAGATTCCCCGCATACTTATTTGCGATGTAAGTATAGTTGATTTCGAATTAACAAAGCTTTCTTCATATTTAAGGATGAAAAGAGTAATGACCTGAGTTCTGCGAGCCTGTAAAATGTTTCGTAGACATAGCGCGCGCGGTATGACGCGCTCTTTTGGCCCGCTGACAGCGAGCGAACTTATAGAAGCCGAGCATTTAATTTGTAAAATAGCTAAACAACAAGTCTACGGCGAAGAATTGCAGTGAAAGTCATTCCTAAAAATAGCAACATTTGTCGTCTGCTGCCTTATTTGGACGAATTTGGCCTCATTCGTCTTCTTGGGCGTATCGACGAAGCCATTTGCTTGCCGTTAGAAGTCTGCCGACCTATATTGCTTCCAAAGTACACACGATAACGAAGCTAATTGTGTGCTCTTTCATAGCCTGCTGCACCACCAGAGTGCAGGAGTGCCCCCGTTGCCGCAACGACAAGGCGAAGCCATCCCCTCAAATAATGGGTCAACTGCCTCCTGACCGAGTGACGCCTTATGTACGGCCATTTACGTACACCGGTGTTGACTTCTTTGGCCGTTAAATGTCGAAAAGGGTCGCAAACGCGAAAAAGATAAGTAGCAGTTTTCATCTGCTTGACAGTTCGCGCAGCCCACCTTGAGCTTGTAGAGAACTTATCGACAGACGCCGTTATACTCTGCCTGCGCAATTTTGTCAATCGGCGCGGAACACCAGTACGCATAAGAAGCGACAACGATACGAACTTTATTGGTGGGCAGAGAGAGCTGAAGGCTTCCGAACAACTACTGGATGTGGCCCGCATCATAAATGAAGTAGCAAACCGACATATTGAATGGGTTTTAAACTGTCCATCCAATCCAAGCTCTGGTGGCTGTTGGGAGCGACTGATACGTATTATCAAACGACTACTGGCGCATACGATAAAAAAAAGCGCAGCACGAGTAGAGACGCTTCGAAGCGTATTGATTGAAGCAGAGAATATTTTGAACGCTCGTCCGCTTACTGAAGTGCCGATATCGGCTGTCCAAACTCGACACATTTAATTTACTGTAACTTGCTATAGTCATCTTGTAATTGTCTTCATGTATATAATTATAAGCATATATATAAGTAAATAAGTACATACATATGTACAGAGTTGGTCTTCTGTGCACATTTAGCCTAGCAACTAACTGTGTCCTGCCCAAGCAGACATACACGCATACAATTCAAAAACTATCGGAAACATCTTACAACATCGGAAACATCTTAAAACAGCGTCACACACACACACACATCGTCAATTAAAACTTAGCTTAGCTTAATACAACAACAACAACATCAAAATAACTGTAAACACAAACACATAATACATATAAATAAAACGAAATAATTATCAGTCAAGCTGCATACGTTGTTTTTGTTTTTGCATTCGTTTTTTACATTTACATGTTTTTTTACATTTACATGTTTACTTCGAGCTTTCGTAATAGACTATCATTTATTTGTCAAATTCGTAATCAGTAATTACAAATCAGTCAGCGATTGGTTCTAATCAACTTTCTCAATATTATATTGTAAATAATCTGCTTGGGAAAATATACGTATAGAGGTTCCACGCATGTCTGCCCTATTCTGGCGTGATACCAATTATATCATTCTAAACACAGGCTTCATAGGCTTTACATTTGTTCATTAAGGGCTCACTGCCCGATTATAGGTCAAGACAAATATACTTTAACCATAAATGTTTAGACTGGTCTCTTTTGACAATATCTAGTGTCTTTCGCAGTGATATTAATTTCTTTTTTTTAATTTTCAAGGTGCAGCTGGTGTTTTGGTGGGCCACCCTCTGGATACAGTGAAGGTTCACTTGCAAATTGATGATCCGAGGAATCCGAAATATCGCGGCACATTTCATTGTTTTAAAACTATCTTGTACAATGATAAGGTAATAGGCTTATATCGAGGAATAAGCAGCCCAATGGCTGGCATAGGAATTGTCAATGCAATCGTTTTTGGTATATATGGAAATGTTCAACGCATGAACTCGAATCCAAATTCTTTGTACTCACATTGTCTGGCAGGCAGCACAGCCGGATTAGTACAAAGCATTGTTTGTGCACCGATGGAATTGGCTAAAACTCGAATACAGTTAACAAATCAAATTGACTTAGGAATTACATACAAAGGACCATTGGATTGTCTAAGACACATTATTCGTGCAGAAGGCATCAGAGGTGTATTTAAGGGCTTAACAGCAACTGCAGCTCGCGACGTTCCAGGTTTGATATTTGCTTTCCACATGAAATATGTAGACTTAAAGATAAGTATCTTTAACAGGATTTTCTTCGTATTTCGTATCATATGAATATCTAATAAGGCAAAAGGAAAAACCAAATGCGTTCCACACTCTAATGGCCGGTGGAATAGCCGGACAATGCTCCTGGCTCGCTTGTTATCCTATTGACGTTATAAAAACGACTATGCAGGCTGATGGATTGGGAAATGCTGCTAAATATAAAGGGTTTTTTGACTGTGCCCTAAAAGGTTATCAAAGAGATGGCATCGGCTTCTTCTTTCGTGGATTGACATCAACTTTGATCAGAGCATTTCCAATGAATGCAGTATGCTTTCTAGTTGTGTCATGGATATTGGGCTTTACTAATACCAATAAGGTCGATGTTGTTATGCATGTTAGCAAACCATTAGATGTTATAAACATGGACAATTCCCCTCAGCATATCGTGCGCTTTCAAGAACCTGTTGACAACAAGCAAGTGAGAAAAATTATTGTTTCAGGCAGGAACAATGAAAAGTCAAACATATATGAGAGCACAAATCCAATTTGTAATAGCGCAGATGAATGCAGATATTTTATTTGTGAAAACGATAGGTTATCCCGATTGAATAGAGATAAGAATAGCCCCTGGCAGATATAATCATAAAATAAGTGTTTATAGCAATCTATACAGTCGTAGAACCTTTGTGTTTTAAAATATATCGAATAATGATTGAATTTATATCCTCAATATATTAAAAAAAAAAATAATTGGTTAAATTAAAAAAAAAAAAATATGGTTAAATTAAAAAAAAAAATGTTTGTATTTTGCACATAAATTCCACAGTAGTTTTCGCGTAGTTTTCTACTAACCACGAAACTTCATCCAAATTACATCGCATCCATCGTATTGCGGTGATGTCAGCCTTGAACTTATCGAGGGCATCAAACTGCACCTTACTGGTGCACATCTTTGAATCATGGTCTTTAAATTTGCGTCATCAAAAGGGGCTCGAAACCTCTTTGACTTCACTCGTAAGGGTTGTTTTACGGTGATGGAAACAAAACCCAGTGCACCAATCCCCAATTGATGCGAGTGGGTTGCCTTACCACGGATGTTCCGTGGCTTACCCTGATGATACGTGTCCTAACGGTCGTTTGCAAAATAATCGTTTTGGGAATTCCTAAGAGAATGGTAATCAGAAACTTTCCACTGCTGCATCACAGAATGATTTCCATAACTTAGGCCTTCTGTCATTTTTCATAAAACCAACATTAATGTAACAAAGTGTCTTGAACATTAAGTTAAGTTAAGTTTTCATCGTCGTGTTCGGTGGCCGATTTCGATCATTTCCATGGCTTTTTTGGGCCGACCAGCAATTTAACGTTTTAAATAGTAATTGTTACAAACCTCGTTGTCTCGATTTAACCACAACTCATTTTTGGCAGGTAATCATTGCTTAAAATTGTTGACAACATTCAAACGGTTTTTTAAATTACAAAAAAAAAAAAAAAAGCTGGCTTAGAATTCACGTTGGACCCACAATTAAGGAATACTAGGGATATTTAGTGCTTAAACGTACATAGTCATACACTGCGACATCATCATTGTTATTTAAAAATGCGTCATTGTTTTGCTACACTCCATACTTCCCCCAAAATGACTTGAAACAGTCATTTTCATAATGAAGAATAAACCCTAACTATAACAGTTTTTCTCAAATTGGGAGTCTTTTGATCTGATCTTAATGGATGAGTGGGGATGTGTGTATATGGACATACATACGTATTTATTTAATTATTTAAAATTCCAACTACATACATAAAAAAGTCGCTTAATATAATAACTTAAAGTTTATACATTAACTTAAAACTAGAAGGAAGTTGCGGTCATTCAAACCCGTTGGAGGAATTACTGTTTGGCCGCCAGGTCGACCGACTGTGCACATACTCATAGCCTGGGCAGTGGTCCAAGCGGGCGCAATTACAAAAATAGAGAAAATATAAGTTGCTAAATGAAATTTACAAATTTATTGAATAGTGATTTGTCAGTACAGTTTTTTACATAGTTCAATTTAAATTTATTGTAGATAGAACAAAGATGTCGGAGTGAGTTATTTAGCGCGTAATTTGTCGTACCAAAGAGCACCTTTATTGGGACGAAGTGACAAATACATATATATATATATATATATATATATATATATATATATATATATATATATATATATATATATATATATATATATATATATATATATATATATATATATATATATATATATATATATATATATATATATATATATATATATATAGAAAGGAATGAATGAATTTATATATATCATATATATATATATATATATATATATATATATATATATATATATATATATATATATATATATATATATCTCTCTCTCTCTCTCTCTCTCTCTCTCTCTCTCTCTCTCTCTCTCTCTCTCTCTCTCTCTCTCTCTCTCTCTCTCTCTCTCTCTCTCTCTCTCTCTCTATATATATAT
This sequence comes from Leucophenga montana, assembly GCA_035044765.1. NCBI lineage: Eukaryota > Metazoa > Arthropoda > Insecta > Diptera > Drosophilidae > Leucophenga > Leucophenga montana. Next base: position 9,966 of record JAWNNQ010002078.1, read on the forward strand.
ATATATATATATATATATATATATATATTTTTTTTTATTCAAATAGTGGGAAATAGAAATGTAATACAAATAATAATAATAATAAAAATAAAATAAACATTCAGACTTATAGCCAAGCCCCTGCGATACCGCCGCGAAGCATTGCTTCGCAGGTGCGATCATCTATATGACTGCTCACGTCAAGTGCGTCCGCTCATGTTCCAGTCTCCTCAGCTCCTTCATTGTGATTGCTGAGAAGTTGCTTACTGCACTCCAGGTCTCTTCTTTCGTGACCATTTCCCTAGCGATGATGCCTACGTTTAGGGGAAAGCTTCGTATTTGGAGTGCCTGCGCCCATATTGGTACTATATACAGCATCACCGATGTGACCACGTTCTGTAGAAGCCTCCGACGTCCTTGCTTCGGTCCTCTGGTGTTCAGCATAATGCGGGATAGGGCTTTCCAACCTCGTCCGCCTTTTTATGCACATAAAGGAGGTGCTCTTTGTAGCAATGCCGTGTGTCTAACCATATACCGAGGTAGAATATGGCTCTCAGCGTGGTAACAACGAAGTTTCCGACGCGTATATTGATTCCACCCAGCTCCTATTTAAACCCCCACTTTTATGTTTTAAAATACTATTTGAAATTTCGTGTAAATGGTATTAGAACTTCGGTTCAAGTTAAGTTTCCGAAGTTAACGTTTTTTCTTGTTTTTTTCCTTCGCTTTAATGCGGCTGGTCATACCAAAGAACTAAAAATGAATTTCGCAAATGCACGTAGCTCACTCTGAATACACCAAATGTTCTCTGCTTCCTTCATTCATTTATTCCGTTTCACACATTCATTCACTCAAATTCATTCCTTTCGATCGTGTTACACTCAAAGATTCTAAATTTGAAACAGCCTGTGTGTTGCACTCGATAAAGAGTGTAACATTCAACGGTACTCTATTTCACTTAAAGTTTGAGTGGAATCATGGCACAGAGGCCTGACAGTGGCTGTGACATTGACCGTGGTTTGCAATGTTCTATTTCCTATTTACCTCTATATCCTACTAACTATAACGTGTTCTATTTCCTATTTACTTCTATATCCTACCAACTATGAAGTTTTCTATTTCCTATTTATCTCTATATCCTACCAACTATAAAGCCCAGTTAAACTTCTTACAATCTAAATTTATTCAATTTTTTATATACATACATTTTTCCTCTTTGTCTTTTTCTCTGTGTTGTGCGACGGTATTTGACACAACATTTAGGGCCGTTCTCATGACTTGCCTTTATATATATATATAGCTTTATATATAGCTCATATTTTTCTCGCGATTTCCTAGTTTTCAATGTCAAGATTGTTATTAAGTCTATAACCGTATTGACGAGTTCGGCGAGCTAATAAATTTATTAAAAATTTATTTCAAAGATCGATCAAAAACCAAAGCAATGAAAATAAACAAAATTGAAATTTTGTATTTAAATTTGGAATACAAACGTGCCTATTATATTCATGGATTGGCTCGTATTTTTCTATAGCGGCTGCGCTCACTCTCTTCAATTTTTTTCTTATAGTTTTTATGCGTTTACATTTGTTCAAATGAATGGACTGTTCACCTCTTCAGCATTTTGCAGCTGACCCATAAATAAGATCAAAATAATCGAATTTAAAAAATAAAAGATAAAAAAGTGATCGATTTCATTCAAACGATGAAGTGCTCGAATTTCGAGCGTCGTGCAGCGATGTAGTGCAACGATGGCAACAGCGTTCAAGTTGACTGCAACAACACAGCGGCGGCGGTACCAGATCAATGTAATTTCCTTTTAGTTCTAGTTTTCGCGCGCTTTTTACAATTTTAGGGCCTTTTTCTCCTTTTTTGGAGGTTCCTCCTTTTTCTATTCTTTTCTTCTTATTTCTGGCAGTCGTGCCAAGTAAACGAAAACATATTCAGTTGGTAACACTGGTATCACTGACGAACAGAGAATACAGTTCAAACGGAACATGAGGTGTAGCGGATTATTATGTCATTTTTTTATCCTTTTGGTGTAGGGGTCGAGTAACTGGAAGTGAAGCTCTTTCTTCAGTTCATATGGCGTAAGAAATCGGTCTAGGATCAACGTATACAGAATGGGGATGCTATCGTATGGATGTGTTCGTTGTTTGAATAAAGTGGATAAAATACGACTTCCAAGGTGCTATGGAATTAATTTTTCATTGAGCCGGTCGAGTTACAGAATTGGTGTCATGCCGTAATGTACAAATGATGGAGTATGTGGGCGAGTATGAGGCTCTTATAAAGGACAAATGTATTTAACGGACAAGGACAAATGTCAATAGATTTATTCGCCTAAATGGTCGCATAGATGACGCTAACTCCTTTAACACGAACGAAAGACGACCGATTATTATGCCCCAGAAGAATAACGTTACAATATTGATCATTATGCATTATCATGCTGAATGGGAACATCCTATCGAGAAAAGCTGAGATAAGACGCATATTGTCTCTACACATGCGAGACGAGGTGCGGCGAATATCCTGATCACGTCAAATATTTAAGGTTATGATGGCATGACTGAATGTGGTACTAATGGGGCAGTTGTTAGAAGATAGACCAACTCCTTATGTGCGATGTGTTCGTAGTGTAAGACGAGCCATGGGACACGTGGTGCTTAACAAGAACTTAAAGCAAGACGTTGTATGCAGTTTAATGTGTGAAGCAGAGCTAGTCCTACAGATAATCCGATAACTCCAAATCTTATTCTTAATTCCAGATAGAACATCCTCAGGAGGAAGCTTATGAACCAACAAGAAAGCAATGGCGTGTCGTCCATTTGCTGCAGCTTTTTTTTGAATCTGCTTTATGAAAGACATTCATGGAAGGTAGCATTCTTATTCGTATTTGAGTGAAAGTTTCAACGCATATGAATATTGACAGTCAAAATATACAAACATATAGGGTCATGTCTCTGCTGATGGCTAAATTCCCTTCAAGGTTGGATAACTTCCTACAGAGTGAGCTTCCACGGGTGTGGTTCTCACAATGTAGCTGTGTTTATTCAATCCCCAAATCTAAGGTGGAACAGGGATGAATGCTTAGAGGGTAATCTAACCGATAATATGCGAACTCTGGATACCTGTAGCCCTCCAGTTTTACTTTGACTTCCTGTGGCATCCGGGCTCTGGCACAAGTGACCTTCTTTCCCGCCTACTCGTGGGAAATCATATGGAATTCCCCTCGAACAGAACGGAAGGTGGAAGGACCTCCTAAAAGGCTGACCAAGCAGCGTACAGCAACGTCCCCAATGGCATCTAGCCCAACGAGGAAGGCGACGCCAAAACACGCTCCCTCACCTAGAGGGAATTGGCGGAAGGGGGTCCCGAGCAGGCAAGAAGGAGAGCCTTGTCCGTAAAATCCTCAGTGACAACCAGTGAGCACCATAAGGGTGCTCCAGGCGAACCTGCACCACGAGGGGCAACGGCCACAGTGTGTAATCTCTTCGTCGAGAAGGAGACCACCCTTTCTCTAATTCAAGAGCCTTGGGTGGTGTGTGGTAAAATTCGTGGATTTAACTGCAAGACTGGTAAGTTAATCTACGACCACTCTGCAGAACTGCCCCTTACGGCAATTCAAGATCAATTCCTTTCGACTAACAAACTTTATTTCCAGAGATTTAACATCTGTGTTAGTGGATATTTCCACAGGAGTAGGTTCCCAGGAAATTGTTCTGGCATCAGCCTACTTCCCAGAGGATAAACCAAACATACCTCCGCTCTAGGTGCAGCGGCTAGTGGAGCACTGCCGCAACCACAACAGGCAGATCATTGTTGGCTGTGATGCTAATGCACATCACATCGTCTGGGGCAGAAATGACACCAACCACAGAGGTAAGTACCTCTTAAATTATTTAATGAGATCCCAGCTCGAATTTGCAAATAAATGTTGTAAACATACATTAATAACAGCAGGTAGACAAGAGGTTCTACATCTCACCCTAACTAGGAAAGGCGTTACGAATTTCGTTTGTAATTGGTGAGCTTCAAACGAAGTTTCTCTCTCAGACCACCAACATATTCGCTTTGAAATTCCGGGAGCCTCTGATATGCTCTCTAAGGATAATCTTCCTAGGAAAGCAAACTGGCAATCATACAACCAGCTCGTAGCATTAAAAGTTGGCGGAGACCTGCGCAGCATTAGCTCAACTTGTGAGCTGGAGCTGGTCGCGGACCTGCTAAACGATATTTTACTGAGCTCGTACAACGATAGCACTAATACACGTCCAGTCCGCATGAAACAGAAGGTTCCATGGTGGACTGATAATTTAGCGGCCATGCGACGAAAGGTTAGGAAGCTTTTCAACCGTGCGAAAAGATTCGGTAGGTGGGATGAATATAGGTCATCCCTAACCAAATATAACAAGATTATACGTCAGTTCAAGCGTGAATCCTAGAGAAGGTACTATGATGGTTTGCAAACGCTATCGGAAGCACTCCGTCTCCATAAGGTAATTACAAAGGACAGACACAATGACATCGGACTCTTAAAGAATGAGAACGGTCTTTATACCAATAGTAGACAGAAAACACTTGAACACCTGCTTCAAGCACATTTTTCCTGGGTCTATACTTCAACAAATATCGTTGAACTCTCCCCTTATAGGCAGACATATTATAAACAGACAGAATTGTAGCCTATCTGGCACCATTCTTGACAAGGACAAAGTTCGATGGCCGATCATGTCCTTTTAGCTATTTAAGTCCCCAGGGGGAGATGGCATCTTTCCGGCTCTGCTACAGAGCTGCTTAGATGTCTGATCGAACCTTTACCACTTCTCATGAGGGCCAGTCTCAACCTGGGTTATATACCTCGGTCATAGAGGTGCTAGGTGCTTTTTTTGATGTTGAGGGTGCTTTTGATAATACGGGCTATGGCACCATCACTCGAGCACTTACGCAGAGGGCTATAGATAGCCTCACCATTGCCTGGGTTGAAGCCATGTTAAATGAACGTGACATATCTTCTTCTCTTGGTAATGTGACTGTCAGTATTAGGGCGATCAAGGGGTGTCTTCAAGGAGGAGTCCTCTTGCCACTTCTTTGGTCCTTATTGATAGGCGAGCTCCTAATCGAGCTCAGTTCACAAGGATACAACGTCATTGGATATGCCGATGACCTTGCGATCCTGGTCTCAGGGAGATTTGGGGACACGATCTCGAACATAATGGGTTCAGCTCTTCGGACTGTGACCACCTGGTGTGCCAAGGAGGGCCTCAGGACTAACCCACAAAAAGCGGCCTTTGGTACCCTTCTTAAGAAATTACAAATACACCCAAAGCTCTCTTTTGGCTCTGTGGTCTTGCAAAACCATGTTTGGCCGAAAGTGGGGTCTCTCGCCAAAGATGATCCTGTGGATCTACACTTCAATGGTGAGACCTATAGTAACTTACGCCGCCCTTGTATGGTGGCCTAAAGTGATGCAGACATGTGCAATAAGGCAGTGCAACAAACTGCAACGGCTTACCTGCCTGAGCATGTCGGGCGACATGCGAACAAGTCCCACAGCTGCAATGGAGGCGATCATCGGTCTACATCAGCTGCACATTTTCATTTAATCGTCAGCAGCAATAGAGGCTCTGAGATTTCAGACAGTAGACAGTCGGACGCTAGGTGAACTGGTTCACTCTAGTATCCTTAAACTTATTCCTGGAATCGAAATCTGCACCTTTTCAGATTGTTTGTCCACGGAACTGCATTTCGGCAGACGATTCTCGATCAGACTGGGAGGAGGGCAGCCCTGGTACTGGACCATCTACGATCAATTGGTTCACTGATGGTTCATTTACCGTTACGGGCACAGGTGAGGGTGTCTTCGGACCAACACCAGGATCTCTATTGCCATGGATGCCTGGTCTACGGCAGACCAAGCTACTAACCCGTCCTATATACCCTAAAACCAACGCACATCTTAATAGATCTGACCTGAAGTTGCTTTTGGGCTACCTCACCGGCCATCATCCACTGAGATATCACTTTAATAAACTAGGTCTCTCCTCAGAAACAGAGTGCAGACTTTGTCTTGAGGATGACGAAACTAGTTTACATCTGCTATGCGACTGCCGGGCCCTGGCCAGGCTCAGAATTGTACATATGAACAGACCTTTTATTACATCTGATGAGATCAGAAACACCTCGTCTAAGGACATCCTCCGTTTCATTAAAGAGGCGGAGAAGATCCTAGATAAATTAACTTAACCATATCCAGACTAGGGTACAAAAGACAACACTTTATGTCGCAGTGCCGGTTTCCGTTAGGATGGCCTTCAAACGATTTAGCTCCGACACTGAGTCTTAGGTAGCGTTACTGGCAGATCGAGCCTGATTCGAAGTGACCATTTTCTTGTCATGTGGCTCCGGCCCAGACACTACGTCACGCACTGGTTATGGTTCTGGTTATAGGGTCATCCATTTTGGGGTCCAAAATTAAAAATAAATAAAGCATATACAAAATTAAATTTGTGAAATTTTTTTCACTATTAAGTTTGGACAATGACAGTATCATGTAAATGACAGCCTCAAGATTTATTCAACAGCCGATCCTTTTCAAATAATTTTCGGCCATTTTGTTGCACATTTCTAGATGCATTGCAGGCATAACTAGACATATGTTGGTTTTTCGATTGCTCTATAGTTCGATGATTTTTCACATCAACATGATCTTGCGGTAGTCCCACAAAAAAAGTTCAACGGCTCAAAATTTAACTAGCCAAAACGTGGAATTACTAAAGAAAAAAGCATGGTTTGAAAAAAATAAGCCTTGACGTCTTTAGACTATAATGCACACCACAAAGTGACTTTTTGTTTTTTTTGGTATAACGCACTGAACAATTATTTGAGAATTTTGAGAGCCCCAAATGTGAGAGTTTTGCTTATTTATACATCTTTTCCCAAAAGTGGTGGGTTTATATGGGACATGTCACTAAAATCGAGAAATCACATCTATTTCTCCATACGTGAGGAAATTGTCCACAAGAATTATGAATATTAAATTCTAAGTTAATATTTACTGTAATAAGAAAGTTTTCATACAACATTGCAAAATTGGGCGGTAAGTTTCTATAGGACTACCTCTTAAAGTGATATTTGATATTTATGTGAAGCATCCGTCCATAGGAAGCCGTCATGTCAAATTTCATGATGATATTGACTGCAATAAAAACTTTTTCCTTACAAAAAGTTATGGAGGCTACCCCAAAAAGTGGATCGTTACGACCATTGATATATGTAAAGAGTGCCTTAAATTTTTTAAGGTGATATTGACACCAAAAAATAAAATTTTCTTACAAAAAGTCGAAAATGGGGGTTGGTTTGTATGGGGGGTACCCTTAAAAGTGGGCTTGACATATCTATTTTGTTAAACTATTAAAAGGCAATAAAAAGAAGTATATGTGCCGTCTAACTACCAGAAATTTTAAAAATTGGTGTCCAAAATATGCGCAGCAACATCCAAACAGATGGACATAGCTAGATCGACTTATCTCGCCGAGCTGATCAATAATGTATATGCTTTATGGTCTTTAATGCGTAACAAACTTTCAGAAAAACTGATGATAGAAAATAATATATTTAAAAAAAATTGTTTTTCTGGCTGGTGTACCATGTAAAATGCGATTTTATTGTATTATATTGTGGGCGTGGCATATAAAATTTACACTTAAAAATTCACTTGAACTGCAACGCGCGAGTCAGACTAATCTAAATATCTAAGTTTAGAGCGGGTGCAACAACATAACTTCCTTTTTTTTCAAAACGCAATAAAACCAATTTTATGAATAAAAAAAAAAATTATAATGTAGGTTCAATTTGCAGTTTTGTTTTACACAGTATTGAAAATCATATCCGGTTGGTCAACACACTGAAGAAGCCGATTTTCGGCATTTATCATGACCCTTACCTGCGTAATCAGCGGGTATGTTGGCCATTTCTGCTCGGATGTTGGCCTCAGGTCTTGTAGGTTCCTTGGTCGGTTGACATAAACGCGGGATTTAAAAAAAAGGATTTAAGAAAAATGCATTTCACAAACCTATGATCTATCGATACGATCTTCTTCTTCTTCTGGTCATAAGTTCAAAAATTTTCACAAACCATGAAATTTTCGTGTCATCGAATTCTAATTCCGTTTAATCGAATTTTCTATTTCCGTGGTCATAAGCTCAAAATTTGTTCCGATTTTTTGGAATGGAAATATCGACTATTTTCGAGTGTTTTTGTGAATATACTGAAAATCAAACCGATCTAAGTTCTTTGGCATGGTTAATCGAAAAAAGTCGAAATTTCCATTCCAAAAATCTAAACAATTTTTACCTTATGACCATGGAATTCATTGAATTTTCCATTTCCGTTACTTAATTTCCGTAACACAAATTTTCTAAAAGAGTTTCACTTAAAAAAAAACGCAAAAAAAAATCACACGGAGATAAATAGGGTGAGTGCCACTCAAAATCGCCTCTTATTGAGATGTGGCGCTCCGGGAAGTGTTCCCTACAAAGTGTTCCCTACAAAAGTTCGTTGCTCCCTCCTATTAGTACCAAATGTCTCTTAAGTCCAATTCATTAAGTCATGGAAAAAAATGTATCCATTATCCCACATGTTCACTGTCACTATCACCTCATTTTATGCAAAAAACTACGGTCCAATAATCCCAGCTGATGAAAATGTACACCACACCGTGACTTTAGGTGAATGCAAAGGCCTTTTATGCACTTCCCGGAATTAGTGTCAGTCCAGCAACACTTGTTCTGTTTGCTAACGCATCCATTCAAGTGAAAAACAAAAACTTGACAAAAAACATTCAATTCGGTAGTACTGAATTGTTAATACCATTCACATGGATTTTAAAGATGTGAATTTAGCAGATGTAAAACAAAAATTATTTTGTTTGTTGGAGCCTACCCCTAAAAATTGGCGTGGCGTGCCATTTGATAATTTGAGAAGCGTCCATCCGTCCATATAAAGCCACCATATGATATGTCAAGTTGATTTTGCTTGAAATGATCAACTTTTTCATGGAAAGTTCCAAAAGTGGGTGGTGGGTTTGTATGGGGCTACCCCTAAAATGGAGAAATCATATAAAAAATTCAATTAGTTACTTTGCATTGGTGTTGTATTCTGGCACACTGTACACATTATGACTAAGAAAGATTCGCATAAAATATCGCGAAGTACAACGCATTCACATTTTGGTTGCTCTTTTTGGAAAGCCCTGCTAAATAACAAAAATAAATAAAAAAAGAGCGGCAATAAGTGATCAATTCATTTACAATAATTAATACGCAGTTTTGTTTTAAAGATTTCTTTGATTCCTTTTCTTTTAAGTTACCAATAAAGACTATCAAAAACACACAAACAATATATGCTCGCAGCCATATTGGCAAGTGTGCCCACAACAGTTTCGAGCTGCTCGGCCGACAAGCTCTACAATGTGAATCGCCCTTTAGAGCACGAGAGAGATAGAGAATATTTTTTCTCTATTTTTCAACTGAATGCAAAGGAACCGAAAGAAACAAAAATGAGAGCAGCTATGAGGAATAAGCTACATTATTATATTATTATACCATGGGCTAACCGTAAAGTGCATAGAAAGATGTTATACCTATGGCGACACTCAATTTAACTTTTTTTTTGTTGTTGTCTTTGTCTTTGGCCGAGGGCGATCTCTGGTTTTTACCTACCTTAGATCATATACTTTACAAAAATAATACATTCGCCACTCTTCCTCTGCACAACCTTTAAAAATAAAAAAAAGAAGCGATTATGTTGTGTTTAAAGTGGTAAAAAGGATGTAAACGTTTTGATTTTGCCTATTTCTATTTAGATATCGTACTAATACAAGTATACATACATTATGCTGCTCGTTTAACATAGAATATGTAAAAATATTCGGGATATAAGCGCTATTAAATTTTAATTGTATAGAAGCTATACTCTCTATTAAGTCGCAGTCATTTTGTTGCTTATGGCCTGGTCACAAGGTCTTATATTTTTTTGTCATGTTATCTATCTTGTGTTTTATGCAACTGTCAAAATATCACATAAAAATATTACTTTGTGGTCAAACGAGGCGTCAGAAGGCGACTGTTGTAGCAATATGACCTATAAATATAAGACCGTGTGACCAGACTTTTATGCTTATAAAAAGTTTCCATACCAACAGTAAACATATAAAATCCATGTCAAAAATGCATATACATAAATGGAGCCACTGCTGGTTATACAGGGGAAATGGTCATTCGCCAGAACTAGTTCCGTTTAATACGTTGAATATTAACGCAATTTTTCGGTGGAAAAACTGTCGATTAAAGTAAATGTCAGACAATAAACTAATAAAATGTCACTTGGGATAACAGACTACGGATGACAGCAGTACGGCTTTGAAAGAGTTCAAGTGGCTGTATCATGAATTTACACATACAGTTTTTTATATGGGTTAGCAGTTTTTGGCGGCGCAACCGCGTAAAATACTCTGTACCGTGCCTCTGGGAGGAGAATCTTCCGAAGTGTGACATCGGTTCAGTTTTCTGGGTGTGGCCGATGGTGCTATCTTCGAACCTGTTCGGGGCTCTACTCTCATTGAGATTAGACAGTGCAGTTTCATGCTTGCTGTTGCTCACCTAATATTGCAAAAGGAATCGGGACCAGCACCAATGATTGCTGCCTTAAGCGTGGTAAACACGACTCACCTCTTCAACTATACGTCCCGTTTGATGCAATTGAGCCCCGTGGATCTATGGATGCATCCAATCGAGGTAATCTCGTTCCTGGGACGCGACACCAAGGGTTACATTTCGGGTTATCTTGCACTTACATTACTTATTACCATGCACTACCTCAACATGATATATAATTAACTGTATGTATATGGATCCTGGTTCCGCTCCACAAGCTGTTACAACAAAATGGGTTGCCCTCTGCCACCATTTTGCAGTTGTGCAAGCATTTTTTGATTATTTTTAATTAGCTACAAACCAAATTTAGTACTTACGTCAATCCTATCAAACATTTTCGCACAAGAAAAGATCGTACAATTATAGAATATATCGACCAAACATCTTATATTTTGGTGTCATATTATATGTCTTGGATTTCATGAAACTGTCAAACTATCACGGAAGGAATCTGTCAGCCAACATTCGGAAAATTTTGCCTTCACGATGCTTTAGAATGTTGAGGTGATGTAAAAATGAAGCTTGATAATTTTATCAAAAGGTCAACCGTCTGACCGAAGGTTTTAAGCCTTCTTTCTAGGGATGGCGATAATGGAAGTCTGGTTACAGATGCACAAGAATCACTGACTATGTAGGCGATTAAGAGAACAATTCCGCCTATAGAGGAGTATATCTAAAACCACTTATTGATTATGGCTTTCTAAGTAGAGCCACCGGTTAACGACTTCGACTTAGTAATTAAAAAGCTTAAGAATAACAAAGCAGCAGTCTCCTGTGAGCTGCCAGTTGGGTTATTCAAGACCGGTGACGAAGAATTCGTAAGGCGTATGCATTGTTGTGGTCCGATGAATGTATGCTCAGTGATTGGAGTCTCAGTTCTTTGATCAATCTTCAAGACAGTAGACCCCACTGTTTTGTCCCACGTACTGTGTAATCAGATGGAGCCTTACACGGATGTACTGATAGGATAGTATCAGTGTGGTTACAGACCAGAGGTCGACCATTGACCAAAATTTCACTCTAAAACAAATCCTAGAGAAGACCCGCGAGCACAACAAAGATACAGCACGAATTTGTCGGTTATAAGGCCGCTTTCGGCCTGCAACACTTTATCTGAACTTAGTATCCCAGCAAAAATTGTTCGCCTTTGCATGTTGACACTAAAACACACACAAAGCGTTGAAAGATTAGCAAAGAATCTCTAAAAGCTTTTTGATACTAAGAGAGGTTTCAGGAAGGGTGATACTTTATCGTGAAACTTTTTTAATCTCTTGATGGAATACAAACTACGTCAATGCCCATACGTAGAACAGGTTTGCACGAAGTACTTGGTGTCCACTCGCAAACAATCGGTGGGTCTTCGACGGTCTATGCGCATGGAGAATTTAACTTCAATGCTGTAATAAACTTTGTATACCTGAGAACAGATATAACCAGCAACAACGGATTTTTGGTTCTATCAGAGTTGGCGCTGAGTTTAAGATCTGTATAAACCAGATTGAATTTGACATAGTCCAGCACATAAATTTCAGCAGTTTCACTGGGTTGGTCGTCTCATCCGGATGAACCCCGAAACTCCAGCACTAAAGATTTGCGTCGGAAACCTAAACTGAATTGGTGGAATGGTGCGCTGTCCTACGTGCAGCCATGACCGATATACTGTTGTTAAGTAACAAATCAAATCAAAGTTCAAGCACTTCGCATATCGTAGAAATTAGATTAAATACTCTTTCGCATGTCTCCCTCCCATCTTAGTTCTAGTATATACATACTAGAGATCTGCATGGCTTCACTCACAGCATACGTTAAATTGAATGAAATCGAATTGAATTGAGTGAGTGTGAGGCACACAATGAAGCGCACGTATATCATTATGAGTGCGTGTTGTGTCTCATATAATATGGCATTCAAATGAGTGAGAATAAATAAAGACACGCGAATTACTAAAGTTGTTCTGCGCATTAATTTCGTTCGAATGAAGCAGCAAGTAAGCATACTTAAGAAATGGACGGAGAAAAAAAAATGTACATTGACTTTCGTTTTTTCCTTTCTTCTTTTTGCATATGCATGACAAGACAACAACAATTAAAAAGCCGTTTTGGCATTCGAATGCACAATTATTTTTCGTTTAAATGTTGTGCAGCCGAGTCTTATGTGAGCGCACTCACTCACTCAAACGTGTTCGGCTTCGCATTTAATTTCACTTAACGCATTTTAAGCATGGTTCATTTGAACGTGGTTCTTTTGCCATTCATGCAAACCTCTAATACATACAATTGATGACGTTGCACATACAAATGGTCATATGCAATAAGATAAAAAAAAATATATATTTTTTGATCATAGAGCGCAATATTTGAAGAAAAACTGAATCGAACGACTTCTATATTTGCTTTTCTTAGCCGCTTTGTCTTTGCATTCGGTTTGGTTGTTTCTTAACTCGAACCAAGTTCACACAAATTACAACTTGTTAAAACTTTGGTTCCTTTGCAACAATTTTTAAAGTACTAAGTGAAAAACAGTATAGATATTATTTGAGGCATTTGACATAACGAATGTATTTGCGCAATGATGTCTTATCGAAAAACTTAGAGAAACTGCACTTCCTCAATTCTTGTGTAGCTTTTATGGTTCCCCAAATATAGCTTGTAATGGACAGACAAACAGGCGAATGAGTAGATAACTAGCGAAGCGTTTTATCGAGCTTTGTGGACTCCGTAGCCATCTTCAATTTGTTACATATACGCTGCTAGTTCAACAAAATTAAAATATTACTTACAATATACGCGTCGATATGTTCATATTTTATGCTCAAGGTGTAAAAATAAATAAATAAACTATATCTACAATAAATTGCGCTCTGGATTGTTTACCATTAGTTAATCATACGAAGATTTAGATCTCATTTTAATTGGCAGAAGAAAAATGTTTAAGTCGGACGTTTTTTTGCGATGTGCCGTGGATTTGTATAAACTTACGCGTTTTCAGGCTGAATGTATTTTAAATAACATTACGTTATACTACCTATTTATTGTACTGTGCTCAATAAAATTATTTCACAAAATCATGTTGATATAACTGTATAATTTACTAAATATCTAATTAGGGTCACATATGTGTAAGTAGTACATTTGCATAGATTTAATTATTTTAGATAAAAAAATATAAAAAGCTGGGATTTAAAAAAAAAACAATTTTTTTTTTTGTTTAAAAATCGACTGTGCTACTAAAGGTTAAATGAACAAAATAAATATTTATATTTAAAATATCTTGAATCTTCAGTTGGGTTTGGCTTTCATTATTAAAGGATTGTATGTACAATAGGAGTAGGCCTTCTAACTTGTATAAAATTATTACAAAGCTCCAATTTCTGTTATAGTTTTGATACTTATTAACATAAAATCTTTTTAAAACAACACAACAAAACCATTGGAAGTAGGGTTTTCTTAGTAATCTATTCGTGAAGGTTGGTGTGTAACAGTGAATATGTTATTTTTGTATCTGTACTTACACGTATGAACTTTAAATGGGATCTTAACATTTTACACATATCGCATGAACATATACTTAAAAATATCCATATATGTATAATTGTATATATACATATGTATTTATAAAATGTATGTACATATCATATTTATGTACGAGGTGTGAAAAAAAAGTAAGGTGACTTCAAATTTCGCGGGCAACGTACATTGGATTATCGATTTGTTTGTTTTGTTGGTTTGGTACACTCCTCACGAACATATGTTTACAGTTTCAGCTATGTAGAATGTTTAGTTTGTTTGTGAGAGGCATAACGGTTAGAAGTGTTTTGCGTGCTCGGCGGTTTTCTGCTATCAAGGTCAGGAGGTATTGAATGACGTACACAACGATCCAGATTTGCTCAAAAAGGTCATAACTGGTGACGAAACATTATGACGTCGAAACCAAAGCCCAATCGTCCCAATGGAAGAGCCCAGGTGAGCCAAGACCGAAAAAAGCACGCTAAGTTCGATCAAACCGTGGCGTAGTGCTTCGAGGATTGGAAAAAAGCGTTGGCACAAGTGTATTGTATCTGAGGGGATTACTTTGAAGGGGACAACATAAATATTGATGAATAAATAAATATGTTTTAAAAATACAAAGTCACCTCACTTTTTGAACATACCTCGTATATAATATACATACATATATTAATACATACATATATACATATATATATATATATATATATATATATATATATATATATATATATATATATATATATATATATATATATATATATATATATATATATATATATATATATATATATATATATATTCTCTCTCTCTCTCTCTCTCTCTCTCTCTCTCTCTCTCTCTCTCTCTCTCTCTCTCTCTCTCTCTCTCTCTCTCTCTCTCTCTCTCTCTCTCTATATATATATATATATATATATATATATATATATATATATATATATATATATATATATATATATATATATATATATATATATATATATATATATATATATATATATATATATATATATATCTGTATGTACAAAAATATACATACATAAACATACATACACATATACAATAAATCAACTCTACCAGTGAAAATAAATCTACTTACAATTAGTTATATTTAAAAATATGGCTATGTACTGTGATATCGCAAATAATATAAAATACAAAAACGATAATTATTAATTTTTTTTTTTAAACTGAAACCTAATGAAATTATATTATTAACGTCTGAGCGCTCACATGTACAAGGAGACAGCCACTTCGAATGCTTATATACAATTGCTATTGGCGAGCATAGATCAACAAAATGGGAAAGGGAGAATACTAGGGATCCGGCCCGTGGTCCCGGACCATGATGTTTACAATGACTGCTGCTGGTGCTGATGATGTACATGTTGTTTTAGAGGAATTGTGTTATGAATATGTGGAGGCTGGCAACGTTTAAAAAAGTTGTTCAATAATTGATGATCCAGTTCAAAGGACGGCAAGGACTTGCTGGCAGAGCCCTGTTGCTGTATAACTTGCGTTGTTGCAGAAGATAAGGCCGATTTTGAGGCGTCTCTGCAGTGCGCATGCTATTGCGGATGCTGCTGAGACTGGTTAAGCGCTTGTAAATGTGGTGGCAGTCCGTTATTTGTCTGCACAGCAGTTGGAGGCAAAGGCAAACTATTTGCGGACTGTGGTGAACCAATCAGTTGTGTTGGTTGACCATGATAACTGCTACCTACAGAAGATGAAGCTTGCGGCATCATATGATGTTGGTTCGCTAATTTTGGTCCGTCTTCTGCCTTCTCTTCCTCGCGTCGCTTAAGACACGCTGCTTTTGGATTCAGGTTTCGCTCGCGGACTTGTTGTTCTAGTGTCATAATAACTTCTACGGCCATATTGAGAATTCCTAGTTTCGTTTGCGGCTTGTCGGATTTAAGATGTGTCATGCACATCCGACCCAATTCCTTCAACGCTTCATTTATGTCGCGTATGCGAATGCGTTCTCGTGCGTTGTTTGCTTGCCGTCTTTCTTTTTCGCGAATTGCCTTTACAGCTGGCTCAGCATCTTCGTCGTCGTCCGCTGATGAGCAATAACGACGTGGTCTTTTCGTTCCTTTTGCCGCCGGCGGCAATTGTTGCAATTGAACTGACGACGATGAAGTATCTACCATTGAGTTGGTAGGTTTTGAGTCGATCACGTCAATGTTTGCAATTGAAGCTGAAGTCGTCACGCCAGCGGATGTGGCAGTACTTGTTGACGTTTGTTCTTTGCGTTTTTTCGATTGTTTGTTTGTGGTGTTGGACGTACGTTCTAATTTGATACTTGGCCCAGCTGTGGGACCTTGGACACCTGTAACTGACGCTGTTGAACTCATCGAAAGTACGTCATGCGCAAGTGAATTTCCGACAACGGGACCACCAACGCCACCAGTTACATTTATTAAGTGTGAAGATGGCGAAGTGGGAACGAATGATGCTAATTGGTCAATATTGTCTATTGATAGCCCACCGCCCACATTACCTATTATTTCCGGCTCACAATGATTGCGAAGCACATTAAGTGCATCATCAAGGCGTTCTTCCATACGGGCTCCTTGGAAAACTGACGCCATTGTGTGCAAACTTGAGACGGGCACAATATCATTGGCATAGCTAGAGCTGTTTCCGGCACCACTTCCATTTAACACTGAATGGCCCCAACCAGCACCAGATACCTCACCAACTCCGCTTTGGGTCAAAGGAGGTGGTGAGTTAACTGGAGTTGAAGGATTTGAACTGAAACTACTAATACTTTGATCAGCCGATGCCACCGCAGCAGCTGACATATACATCTGTTGCCGTAAAGTAGATGTTGAAGTGTTACTAGCTCCACCAACTTTAGAAACACCGACACCCATTCCAACGAATGTATCTGTACCCTGCACGGCAGGACTATGTTGTTGAGAATGATGTGTCTGAGTGTGAGGATGTGTATGAGAGCTGATGTTGAGTCCATGGTGTCCAATCGGTCCCGCTGATGACAATGTAGTATGGGGCTGTTGTTGTACTCCAGCCTGACCATGTACTTGAGGTGAATTGTAGATTGCTGGCGAATGAACTGCAGAGGGAGCAACACTGATATTAGAAACAGTGTTGGAACTACCACGAAAAGAACTCATAGGTGGCAAAGATGTGGCAGATGGACTATGCATTGCTATATGACTTCCATCTCCAGTCATCTGCAGACCAATGTTTCCGCTTGTCGATGGTAAGCCCAATCCATGTTGAACTGGATCTGTAACGTGTACATGTTGCTGCTGTGAATCCAAGCTATGCGCAGCCATTTGTGCATTGTTTTGATACGTATTCTGACCTATATATGCTCCACCGCTGCTACCACTCATTTGTGCCTGGTACCAACCTCCACCTCCCGACACACCAGCATCAAAGTACTGCTCAACTGACGATGCACCGGGAAAGCGACCACTGCCACCATTCGTATCATGCATGGCATTAAATTCACCCGAGTACATGCCGTTTTCAACAACAAGACCACCATATGGTGAATGATATCCACCATTCCGATCACCACTCCCGTTATTGGAAGTAGGCTGTTTGTTCGCGATCTTGTTGAAACAATTTTGAAACACCTCATAAAGATGCATTGGCTCATCATCACTGGTTGCCATTTTAAAAAAAAAAAACGCTTACGTATTGTCCTTGCTCCTGGATATATCTGTAAGCAAATAAAATTTTTTATTATACTTATTTTTAGGCAATAGACGAAAAAAAGTTTAATTTCGGTACTACCGAAGCTCGAATACTATTCACACAAAATTTTTAATCGTATTGTAAAACATAAATGTGAGGGGTTTAAATAGGGGCTACCCCAAGAAGTGGGCGGTACACGTAGATGTATGTGAAGCGACATTCTATAAGTGGCCACCATATCGAATTTCAAGGTAGTCTTGACGTTTTTCATACAAGTGCATAAAAGTGAGCTGTTGGATTGTATGGGACTACCTCAGAAGATGGACGTGGCGGTCCAATACTGATACTCTATTAAACTGAAACAAAAAGATGTGAGTGTGCCAATTTTCAACTGGATAGCATAAAAATTGGTCCCCAGAAAATGCGCAACAATATACATACGGATAAAGCTAGATTGACTAGTCTCGTCGAGCTGATCAAGAATGTATATACTTTATGGGGTCTACGATGCCTCCTGTAATGCATTACAATCTTTCAGACAAACTTATAATACTATTCAAACTCTGAATAGTATAATAAAAGCAAACAAACTATTTTCCAGCTAGGCAGCTTAGAAAAGTGTGCAATCTTGGTAGTTTTATGAGCGTAGTATCCACAAAATTTAATTAACTCGATCTACGTGTGGGAAAGGAAAATCTAAATGTCAAATTCTGCTAACATTTGTAGTTCCTAAGGTCTATTGTCTCATACATCTAAAGTAACTCATTACCTGTTGCTGATCAATATAATAATATAATTTTCATTCCTACTCTTTGGGTCCAGGGTATATGTAGTAAATCTTTTGACACTCCTGCAATGAATACGCAATGCTTTAACAACATTCACACGGAGATTCAAGTTGTATACTTAGCAGCTATACACAAAAAACTATTTTAAAGTATGTTTGGAAAACCACTTAAATTGACGGGACTCGCCCCTTAATAATTATGTGAAGCGTCCGTCCATAAGAAACCACCATGTTAAATTTTAATATAATAATCACATTACAGTGAGACTTTCATGCCAAATAGCAAAAGTGAATGGTTGGTAGGGGCTACTTCAAAAGGTGGGAGATCGCACCCATTGATATAAAAGGTGTGTTAGAAAAAGGGTGACTTTATTTTTCTTGAGAAAATATGTATTTATTATATTGTGCCCCCTACAAAGTAATCCCAATAAGTACACTTGTGCCATGGATTTTTATCTTTATCTCGCCAATCATGGCAAAACGCCATCCTTTTATGAGTCTTTTCAGTGTTTGATGATTACGGTGTGGTTTTTTTGTTTCATATTCTTCTTTATATTTTGGACACCATTTTTAACTTTACGGCTTTCCGAAGAATATCGTGGATTTGACTATTTAGCAATAAATTTAACGTTCTTTCTGTAAGCAACGCTTGGGTTGGTCGATCATATTGAGTGGTTGCCACATCTGGCCAGAATATTGTTGAAATTTTGTGTTTTCGATAAAATGGTGTGACGTTTTTTGGGGACCCATTGGATTGTGAAGATTAGGAAGAGCGTGTACAAATTTTCAAAAATGTAAAAACAGTCATATGGAAATACTCGAGTGCGTCAGACATTCATAGTGTATACTCGCTTTGTCTTTCTGATAACCAACAGATATTAATCTGACGAATAAATGGAGGGGGGGTGTTGCCGTAAAAAGGGGTAAAAAATAAAAAAAAGTTATTCGAGCGTGTCAGATATTCAGAGGGAATTTTAAATGAACTCAAAAAAGTGTCCTATTCAAATGGCTGACGATTTGAAATACTCGAACGCGTCAGATTTTTATACAGACGGCTCAACTTGATGTCCTAGTCGTCCTAAATGATAATCTGACAATTATATGGAGGGATATTGTTAATCTGACAATTTGAAAAAAAAAAAAATTTTTTTTTCCGAAATAGTCATACATTTGGTGTAAACTTTCTGAAAACTTTTTGATTTTTCCACAAGTTTCTTTTTCACAAAATACAAATTTCCCACTTACATCACTCATTATTGTATTGCATATGAAACTTATTGCATTAAATTCACTAACGTATTTTAAAACACAATAAACAAACCAAAGCGTCGTTCATTTACAAAAAAGGAAAACACATTATTGTGATCAGCTGAGATGGCATCATGGCGGCAGACGGTAGTGTGCGGACGGTACGAGTGAGTGAGATATAGAGAAAGAGTGAGAAGGAAAGAGAGGCGTGGAGTGGGAAATACACAGTTCTCAGCATCTGTACGCTTCCTATTTTATTGATGTTTTTAGCTACATCTCCCCATGAAAAACATCAGATTATATGTTTTTCGTAATCCTAATAGGTTTTTTTTTACATCTTAGTGACTCGCCCATTTCCTTATGTCACGCTCAAATTGTCAGATTATTGAAATATACACTTTTCTGCATGTACTTAACTTACCTTGTCTTAATCTGACGCGCTCGAGTTTTTCTGAGTTTTTCTAATCTGACGGGCTGCCCCCAACGCACCCCGCTATATTAATGGTAGGGGTACATTACAGGGTACAAGGTTTCTGCCCATATGATTCTCTGACGCGCTCGAATAACGCGCAAAATCCCCGCTTGGGCTCCCCTGCTATACAGCTTTCGAGCTCTCTTTTTTCCGAATTCTACTTGCAGCTGACTTTTTTCGAAACT
Organism: Leucophenga montana; assembly: GCA_035044765.1. NCBI lineage: Eukaryota > Metazoa > Arthropoda > Insecta > Diptera > Drosophilidae > Leucophenga > Leucophenga montana. The sequence goes on from JAWNNQ010002078.1 coordinate 30,533, forward strand.
TTTTGTTTTTGTATGTCTTTAAATTATTCCGTTGGTCCGATGGTTCAAAGAGTGAAGAACCATCGACACACTTGTTCCAATTTTTTTTTGTCAAATGTCGGACGGACAATGTTTTATTTTTGTTGATAAGTATAATACCTTGTTTTTTAACATGACTCTTCTTGGGTTTACTCAGCGAACTTAATTATAACATTTTTAACACTGCTCTCGCTTACTTTGTAGTTTTTGGCTAATTTTTCTTACGAAATTCCTTTTTAAATTTTAACTTGGCACGAATTTTGCATTTACAGCGGTTGTTGATACTTTTATTGCGCATAAAATAATAAGAATCATTTTAAAAATTAAACAAATTTTCGATGGAGCGGGGGTTGAACCCAAGTCGTCTGGAATGTTAGGACTGTTGAACTATCGATGCCACATACATATGTATATTTGCTGATATTATATAGGTATACAATTTATAGAATATTTGCTTTATTATAACCAATTTAAAAACAATTATTTTTCTAAAAATAACAGCTTTAATTCAAATGTGTTCGATAAAATCAAAATATGTAAATGCAAAGTTTTTTAGTATAGGAACTATATCTTCTAGTGGTTAAATCGGTTATGATCAAACTTGAGTTGCTTCTGGTTATAAACAGCATTGAGTTGCTTTTGCTTGTAAACCAACTTTCAAATCAATATTTCGAAGATTAAGAGCATAGGGCTGGGAGGAACGCACAGACAAACAGTCATGGATAGATCGACTGATCTTGTCGCATAAATCATAATTCTCCGACGCTTCCTTTAAAGCGTTGCAAACATTGTGACTAATTATAATACTATTCACTATGTGCGAAGCGTATAATTAAGTAAACTTATTACAGTTTATATTAGTACCCGAAACGTACTTTCTAAAAATATTTTCATTGCATTGTGATACGCGTTCCAATAAGATGGAATATGCGGACAAATAATGATGGTAAATTTAGTTACCAATGGGCTGATGCGTACGTATGTATGGTAATTTTGTTAAAATATACTAAATTTTACCTATAACATACCAAGAATGATATTTAAATGCTTTATTTACTGCATTTTTAACCTAATGACGGTTAACTATAAATATTTTAATAATGAGTCTGAGTTAATTCGCGTCAATTTTGTAATAGTGGTACCATTTTATTATTGTTCAGTTAAAGGTGCGTTATATAAGTGTGCTGCATTTCTATTACAAGTATATGTAATGTTTTAAGTAATTTGTGTTAAAGCAATTTAAATAGAATTTAAAAATGATGAACTGATTATGAAGAAGCTGCGATAATCAAATTATCATCGGAAGTAAATTTTGTCTATATTTCACTCGAGTCTGATAGAGTGAGTGATGTTGGACAAATTGATGATAACATTATCGATGCAAATGCCCAGTTTGGAAAATGTAGATGTCGAAGCCGAACGTAGTCGTGCAGTTGTGGAGGAGCTAATTGAGCTTTCATTTTAAATTGTTTTAGAACTTCTGATTTATCTGTGCACGAAATATTGTGTACAATTCATTAGCTTTTTATTCTTCAGTTGATACCAAAACTTAAAAATATATTCACTTCATGTAATTGTTATTGGCGACTATAATGTGTGAATATATGTATTTTTGGCTGGCTCGGGGTATGGCACGACGTTTAATAATTAATTAGGTTAGGTAAGGATGGCCCAACATGGTTAAACCCCACATTGTCACTTAGGCCAGCATAGGCCCCTTGTGATACCATATTTGTTCCTATTTCATCCGCAGCTACTCAGGAAACCACTTTGTCAGTGTCAGATATCTCAATTAAGTTGTCCAGGAAGGGGCGCCATAATAACGTCAGTCTCTTCCTACTGTGGGCCGGTCAATGAGATAGCAAGTGCTCGACCGACTCCTCCTCTTCAGCGTTTCCGCAGCTTCTGCAGAAGTCCCAGGAGTTTAAACCTAGCCTTGTGGCATGTCTTCCTATTGTACAGTGGCCTGTGAGGGCTCCCAGAATAACAGCTAACTTATCTCTCTTGTACTGAAGAAGTGTTATTGTTCTTTTAAGATTATATTTTGGACAGGTGAGTCTAGAGATTCTACACGTGCCAAGGTTGCACCATCTATTGGTTGCTATACCGATCATCTCTGTTGAGATCTGTAGTTTAAATGTAGGCATGGGTATACCTACTGTGGTCTTCCCCGGAAGGATATCAGCAGTGGTACCCTCTCTTGCTAATTTATCCGCTTCATAATTTCCCTCTATGTTTTTGTGACCATGCACCCAGATGAGATGTATAACATAGTGCTCTGCAATCTCGTTAAGAGATTTCCAGCACTCTGTTGTGGTTTCAGTGTTGGAGCTGAAAGAGTTCAGCGTTTTCAGGGCAGCCTGACTGCCCGAGAAGATAAACACATGTTCTTGAGTATTTGAGTATGATCTTAGGAGATGTGTAGCTTCCTGAATGGATAGCATCTCCGCCTGAAAGAAGCTACAATGATCGGGCAGTCTAAAGGATTCTCTAATCCCCAGATCCGGGGAAAATACACCTCCTCCTACCCAACCTTCAAGCTTAGAAACGTCTGTAAAGATATTGATAGCGTTTTCTCTACAGTGAGGAAGGTTATTTACGCTCTTCCGTGTTTTTGTTCCAATTGAGCTTTTAGTCCAGGATAACTCCCAGATATTTTGCATATTCGCTGATAGTAAGACTTGAGTTTGAAAAGAGCACTAGTTCTGTTTTTGTAGGGTTCACGCCTAGGCCGCAGCCAGAAGCCCATTTTGAGAGTGATAATTAATTAAAAATGTAAAAATAAATAATAAATTATGAAAACATTCGCTGTTGATTGTATTACAATCAATAACAAAATTATTCAAACGCCCCATTTGTACTCTCTCGATTAGCGGATCGTTAATAGTCAAGTGGCGCAGTCTACAACGGGATTATACAATAATAAAACATAGAAGAATGAAGAGACCGTACTTGCATGAATGCAACAGAACATGTTGCGAAAGTTTACGCGTTTCCAGTGTCGTTATCATTCTTGAACAGAAAAATCGTGAAATACACAAGACACTTTTCAATTAAGCATGGTATATAAGCAATCATTAGCAATGTATTCGACTGATGAAGAGTTTGCAAACCCTGAAACACAGGTATCGGAAGCCGAATTTTTCTCTGTGTAAACAAAATTTTGTTCATTATTCCTTCTTTCGCATTGAGGAAATATATAAATAAAAAAAAAATATTTCCCAATGTAAAAAATGACCTCGAGCCAGCTAAAAATGTATATATATTCATTTCATCTACTATGTATTACTGCAAAAACTACAGCAAAAACATCTGCCGCTACTAGCTGTTTATGCTTTGTTTGTGACAGTCCGATACATCGAACTGTTGTCTGTGGGATGTATTGGTTGTTGTTGCTGTAACAGCTAGTTTTAGGCCAAGCTTTCCATCGAAATCTGCACGCTTAGCTAGCGAAACTGTGTGATAAAATTCGATCACACTATCTGAGTGAAAGCAAAGCATGTAAACACATAGATAATTGCGACTCGGATTCGCAGTCTGTGGAACACTATTAAAAATATTCATGTGTTCCTCAGAGTAGAGCTCTCTCACTCATTACATTCGAGGCAGTGCAAGTGGGATCGTCAAAGATGTGTGCCACCCTATATTGTGCAGACATTTCCTGCCACACTCTTATGATTTGTCGTTTTTATGGCATAAATTATAAAATACTAGCTGGTAAGCGGAGCGTTGCTGCCCTTCCCCTTGCCTCTCCTTTCCCTACCACTTCATCCACCTGTCCAACCTTCCCAATGCCCCTTTACTGCAGCTCCAATTCTACCACCCCTCTTCCCTCACCCCTTTGACCCTTCCACCACATCTACAACCGCCCATTTAATTAATTATTTTTTATTTATTTTTGTATTTGTTTATTTTATTTTATAAATTTATTTTTACAAAACAAAAAATAAAAAAACAAAATATAAAAATTAAAAAAAAAATTTTAATTTTTTTTTTTTATATTGGTAAAACCTTTTCTGTTCCTAAAAACATATACACACTATTTTTCACAGCGAATGGTTGGAACGTGTATCTGTCTATAACGGTCATACAAAAATATATAGGTACTTTCGGTTTAATATATATAGATTTTCCGTTTGAGCCATTCACTGACATACTTGTTCTTCGATTTATGGTTTTATTTTAAACAGCAACCAGAATGAATTAAGTTGAGCGTCTAACGGTATACAACTCGATTTGATTGGATGAAAAATGGTTGAGGTGTAGCCGAGAAAAGTTGAAATCAAAAAATGGTTTAAATATTTAGTGATTTTTGGCTTTGGAGAATTGTTTCCAGCAACAAATAATGCTAATACGCCAATTTTTTAATTTTTAATCGATAGTTTTTTTGTAATCCAAAGGTAAAAATCATCAAAAAATTGCTTGGAATTTGATCTTTTCTCGGCTGCAC
>JAWNNQ010002079.1:0-33028 GCA_035044765.1 Leucophenga montana
GATCGGACCAATTTAGTATAGTGCTGAGGATTGGGTCTAGTTTTATATTAATGTTTTTTTATATTTTTTAGTTTTATTATTATGTTAAATTCGTCTGTGTAGGCGCTTAGATTGATATTTGGGTGTAGGGTGAGCATTTCAGCGAGTTTGTTGTAAGCTATTACAAATAGAATCACTGCGAGTGGCGAGCCCAGGGGGATGCCGTTATGGATGGGATGGAAGGGAGAGAGGTTGGTGTTTATTCGTACTGTAATTATTCTGTTTGTAATGAAGTTTTTTATGTAGTTTAATATTTTAGGTCCCGTTTTCCATTCTGTGAGTCATGTATTGTGTGGAGTCCGATTCTGTCAAAAGCTTTTGCAAACACTAGGGATATTACAGACGTATTGTTTCTTCTGGAGATGGATCTTGTTAGTAGATGGGCTATTAAAAGTAGACTGTCTATAGCAGATTTCCCCTTCTTGAAACCAGTTTGACTGTTATTTATTAGTTTATCGTTAGAAACAAACCACCACAGTCTCTTTGCTATTACTTTGTCTAGCACTTTTGATAGACATGAGTTCAGTGCTATTGGTCGGTAGGAGTTTAGTGTGATTTTGTCGGTGTTAGGTTTTGACATTGGGACTATAATACTATTCTTGTAAACTTGGGGGATGTAATTGTTTAGTATAGAGTTTTGGAGGTTAATTATTCGGCATTTGGTTTTCCTCTCCAAATTTTTAATTATGGTATAGTTTACTCTGTCGAGTTCAGGTGTATTTCCTTTTAATGTGTTTAGGGCTGCTGTAAATTCGATTAGTGTTATTTCTTTTTCTATTTCTGTATCTCTCTCTCTCTCTCTCTCTCTCTCTCTCTCTCTCTCTCTGGGGACGTATGTGTGGTTGAGGGGATTGTTTAATGATGCTTATTTTGTGTTTATAAAAGTAGTGGAAAAATTGTGGTCAAATGATGTGAAGAGAAGTCTGAGAAGTTTTTGTAAAAGAGTTCTGCTATTTCTAATTTGTTGGTGGTGTTTAGATTTGTGTATGGGTTGAGGATGCAGTGAAAGTGTTTTTGGGCATTTAGGCCGCACAAGCGTCTGATATTACTCCAAATTGTATTTGGGGGGGTGTGTCGGGTGCTAATTGTGTTGTGAATTCTTGTTGTCGCGCATTTTTTGGGGACCAATTTTTATGCTATCCAGTTGAAATTTTGCACATATACTTCTATTTATTGTAGTTTAATGGAATATCAAGATTGACCTGCCACGCCCACTATTTGGAGTAGCTCCCATTCAAACCTATTGCCCACTTTTGACTTTTTGTAAGAAATCTAGTGAGCGTGTACCACCCCCTATTTAAGGCCCCACATTTATGTATTACAATACTATTTAAAGTTTAGTGTGAATGGTTTTAGAGATTCGGTTCAACCGAAGTTAACGTTTTTTATTGTTTTTGTTTACAATTAGTTTTGATCGCAACCTTACGCATGTATGCCGAGTCTCTGTCAACTTGGGCAGAGCTAGTTTTCGTTAGTTTTTGTTTTGCTTTTGGCATAAAACTCTTGCGCCAACTAAATTTGTGTTGTTGGGCACGTTGTTAGTTTTTGGTATTATTAATTAACAGTTAATAATAACTTTTCGGTGCGACCTGTGACACAGGCCACATTTTAATAAACTTCAACCTAATATTAAAACTGCTGTGTGGTCTTTTAATGGTGTGGATTAGTGGCACAAAATTGTGACCTGGCTTACAAAGCACTTGCTGGATCGAGTTTTGGTGCGTATAGAAGTGCCACTTCTATATTATTTATACTGTGTAGTGTTTTTGCTTTCTTTTCATTGTGTGAACCTAGTAACGCTAGCGTTTGTGTCGCTAGTGCAGCAGAAGTGCCACTGATGACTTCATTGGCACCCGCCGGTGAAGAAACATTCACTTTGCCATCCTTTCCTGCGATTGTTTTGACGATGACTCCCAGAATCCAATGCTGAGCCGGCACGTTGTCTTTATGGATTAATAATCTACTTTTCCGACTTCGATGTTGCGAGTGTCCTTCGTCTACTTTTAGCGTTGTTGCAACCTCACCAGCTGGTCCAGAATCTCCCCTTGAACGCGGATAATCTGCCATCTGCGTAAGTAGGACAGCTTGTCGTCGCTCTTGATTTGCCTGGACACGCGTGGCAATGTTCTGGCGACCAGAAAGTGGGCTGGTGCGACGGCTTCGACGTCGTTGGGGTTGGTGCTGTCGGCCACGATCGGCCGCGAATTCAACACCGCTTCTACCTCGATTACGACAGTAATCTTCAGTCTTCACCACCGCTGGCGCGAACTGGTGGAACTTCACCGACTTCACGGCCGCCTCCCAAAGTCCTCCGAAATGCGGAATGAACACTTTTGGCAGAATGACAACAAAATCTGTTCCGTGCGTCGCTGCAAATGTAACCATGGCATCCATGTGCTCACACGTGGTCCTTGAGCTCCTGAAGCTCCCGAGCGGCACCCACAATGTTCGTGGCATTGTCGCAGTATAGCCGCACAATCGGTCCTCGACGTCCAAGAAACACATGGATAAACGACTTTGACGTTAGATCATCTACGACGTCTAAGCGAGCAGCTTTGGATACAAAACACACAAAGACTGCTATGTACACTTTTATAGGCGGCTTGCCGCGCATTTTTAGTGAAATGTTAATTGGACCACAAAAGTCCACTCCACTGATTTCGAATGGGCCATCGAACATTTAGTCGGTCATGGGGTAAATTTCCCATAATTTGGGACAATAATTGGGGTTTGTAGCGAAAAAAATGTACTGAACTCTTCATTTCTATTGTCCGCGTACTCGACGCGAGCAGCGGTGATTTACACACATGCACTTAAAACAACATACACAGGTGTTCTTACACACCCACACACATACTACATTGCACAGGGTTCTTAACTATCACATTACACACAGGGTTCTAACTTATACAGTACTTTTACATATCTTACTACCATAGTCCTGACCATACAGGATCACCTGAATTTCAACTAACTTTACCATAACTTCTTAAATTATAATTTAAATTCTTCTTCTTTGCTAACGTTATTTCTTTCTTTTGTTTGTTTAACATTTTTGTCTTCATTGCTTACAATTAACTTTTCTTTTTCTTTTACATTACATTTCTTACCTACTACAACATTTGGTTTTTCAATAACATTTTCTTTTTCATTTACATTACATTTATTATTTCTTATTATTTCAGTTTTCACATTAAAATTTTCTTTCTTGTTTATCCAAAACATTATCTTGTCCGCAGCCCATATACCTTTGTAAGGAATTTGCGAATGTTTGAAACCATCTACAACTGTAATAACATAAAGATCATTAGCTAACTTTACGGGGACCTTTAAATTTTGGTATAAGTTTCCTTGCTACACCGACAAGACTGTCAACATTTTTAATTACTACGTAATCGCCTTCCTTGTACTTTGTTGGGCCTTTTTTCTTTGCATTAATATAGTTTTCATTATACTCTTGTGCCCGCCTTTCACGCTTTCTAGCCTTTGTTCTAACTTCTTACAAATTTTTTCTAATTCCTTGTCCTTGTTCTATAATAATTTCCCTAAGACTGTCTATGACTTTGCCTTTCTGATTAACTCCAAACAACATAACACTCGGGTGTTCACTTATCATTCTATGAACCGTATTATTTAACGTAAACTCTATTGTTTCTAAATTTTTATCCCAACCTAGGTTTTTCTCCGGATCGATCACTTTTGCTAACATTTGTCCTAAACTTCTCTCGCCTCTCAACCTGACCATTTTGCTGAGGTAACCGGTCGCTATCTTGACATGTCTAATACTATTTTTTTTCTAAAAATTGTACAAACTCACTCGACGTAAAACTGCTACCTCTATCAGAAACTAAAATTTTCGGTCTGCTGTAAGATCTGAAATAGTCGCCTAAAGCTTTTATTATCTCCTTTTTTGCTGTCGTTTTTGCTGCATATTTCTAACAAATTTGGTGCCGGAGTCCATTATTACCAAAATATGTTTGTTTATCGTTCCTTTGTAATTTATGGGTCCAAAATGGTCAATGTGTATCATTTCAAATGGACTCTCAATTTTAGGTATGCTATGAACAAAGCCTTCTCCTTTACCATTATTCGCCGAAAAAGCAATACATTTAAGGCAGTTTATAATATGTTCCTCAACTTTTTTCTTAATATTGGGAAACCAATAACTTTTTATAATTAATTCGCTAACTTTATTAACACCTACATGACCCATTTCATTGTGGTACTTGAAGAAAACTTGACTTTCCATTGCTTCTGGTATATAAAACTGTACTTTTATTTGTTTTTTTTTCGTAAAATTTGTGTTCCTTCTTCTGCTACTCTTTTTTAATTTTTTCATCTTTGTTCTGCCATATAACCAAATTTTATTCAAATGTGTTCGTTTCGATTGTCATAATATGCATAACTCTGCTCAACGCATCTACATGTTGCATACGTTTTCCTACCTGATGTTGTACTACATAATCAAACTCTTACATTTCTAACGCCCACCTGGCTATACGGGGATTCAATACTTTTTTATTCAATGTCATCGTAAGAGAATTACAATCAGTAACTATTTTAAATTGAATACCTTGCAGGTATATTCTAAATCGTCTCAACGCGTGAATTATGGCTAAAGTTTCTAACTCGTAACTATGATATTTTGATTCTGACTCGGTCGAACTTTTAGAAAAATAAAATATCGGATGCCATTTTGTATCTGCTTTCTTTTGCACTAACACTGCTCCGTAACCTAAAGAGCTTGCATCGCAATGCAACTCAGTTTCTGCCGTATGATCATAAATTGCTAACACGGGCGCTTCCACTAATTTGTGTCGCAATTATCAAATGCATTAAGCTCTTCTACTCCAAAACTAAATTTTCTATCTTTTTTCGTAAGATCAAACAATGGTTTGGCCAAAAATTGAAAAATCTCTAATAAATCTCTTAAAATAAGAACATAAACCTAAGAAGCTTTGTACTTCATGTACTTTTGTCGGCACCGGACATTTTTTTATTGCATTTAATCCCTTATAATCTGCTCTTATTCCATTTTCATTGACTAAATATCCTAAATATTGAATCTTACTTTGTAAAAACTCACTAATCTCACAACTAATCTAAGCTCTAACTTGTTCATTACTAAACGTTTTAATACTTCTTCTAAAATATCTAAATGTTCCTTAACATTGTCCGTTGCGATCATATTATCGTCTAAGTATATAATGACTTTTTCTTGTCTAACCATATCAGCGAATTGTTCTAAATGCGTAGTAAATGACGTACATTTTATCGACTCCTCGCTCATAAACACGTAGAAAAATCCATTTTTCAGGTCTAGTTGTGTGAAGAAACGTTTGTTCACCATTCTATCAAGAAAATCATATATTAGCGGAAGAGGGTAATGTATCTTTGCAGCAGCTTTGTTTAACTTCCTATAGTCCACGCACATTCTAAGCTCTCCAGTTTTTTTCTTAACAAGTAAAATAGGTGACTCAAACTCTGACTCACTGGGTCTTATAACTCCCTAAGTAATCATCCAACGTATTCTGCAACGCCTCTTTTTCTGCATAAGATAGTCTTCGTGGGGGGCAACTAAATGGCTTTACATCGTTTAGAACTAGCTTCAATTCGCTTCTAACCTTTGGTGCACTTGGATTTTCGGAATCAACTTAAAGTTTTTTAAACATTTGTTCAATAAGCGTTTTAACCTTACAAGGAACGTCCATTGCAACATTTAAATTAAATTGTTCATTATCTTCAACATTTATTTTTAAAATTTTTTTTTTTCAAAATTGTCTTCAACACAATTTGTATTGCAAAATAAACGTGGGTGGGTTTGTATAGGGGCTACTCCAAAAAGTTGACTGTTCACTCCGATTAGCATATGTGTGTGAAGCGTTCATCCATAAGAGGCCACCATATCGAATATCAAGTTTATATTGATTTAACTGAAGAAGATTTTCATACAAATGTATAAAAGTGACCGGTCGGCTTGTATGGAGCAACCTCAAAAAATGGGCGGAACACGCCATTTTTCATGGCAAACAAAAAATGAGCAATGGGTTTGTATGGGGGCTAACCCAAAAAAACGGGCGGGACACGCCCATAAGTACATGTATAGAATGCTTCTGTCCACAGAATTACACCAAATTGAATTTCAAGCTAATATTGATTTAAATAAAGAAGTTTTTCATACAATACAAAAGAGTGGGCAGTGGTGTTTTTATGGGAGCTACCCAAAAAGGGAGGGTCACACCCATCAATATGTATGTGAAACGTCCGTCCATTTGAAGCTACCATATCAATTATTAAATTGATATTGACTACAATAAAAAAATTTTTCACACAAAACGTTAATAATGGGCGGGCGTTTGTATGTGGGGTACCTAAAAAGTGGGTGTGGCCTGTCAATTTTGATACTCTATTTGACTGCAATAAAAAGAAGTCTAGGAGCCAATTTACACCTGGATATCATTACAATTGGTCCCCAAAAAATGCGCAACAACATCCAGTCGGACATAGCTAAATCGACTGGTCTCGTCGAGCTGATCAAGAATACTATATATCAGCGGTGGGCACGAAATTTTGAATCGGGAGCAGTACAACAACATCTACAACAGAGTTTTTGATGTCATAAATCTAAGCAAAATGAACACTTTTATGTTTCTATGCGTCGCGAAAAAAATCGAGCCTTCGCTGTATTGCTGTTGTTTTGGTTTATTAAAGTAAAGTATTCATTTATCAATTTTTCGAAGTACATTTTTTCTTTACTTATAGAAGTGCGCAATAAATCAGCAAGATTTATGTCACTTAACGTATTTCTATAAATATTTTTATTATGTTTTATATGCGCAAATGCAGCTTCACACACATATGTACTGGCAAAACATGACTCCAACTTAAGCATCGAAGATTTTAAAATTGGATATTTTTCTTCTGACACTTGCCTCCAAAATTCAATTCCAGATTCCAAGTATATGGTAGTAGGATTGCAAATCGCAAGGCTCCATTTGATATTTAGACTCTTGGCTTTCTATGTCTATTTCTCTTGGGCTCAAAAATATTCGAATCAATGTTTTGATTTCGTCGAAATCGTTAAATCGCTTTGCAAATAAATCCCTCATTTGTTGAATGGAGTCACAATAGGAAGCGAAACTTAGAGTGCGATTTTCTGTTAATAGTTCACGACAAAAAGGGAAATGATTCAAGCAATTAATGCTTAAATCATTTTGCAAAAGAGCCATTTTTTTTTTAAACCATTTATTGTTGACAGCATTATCACCATGGACTGCTTCGGTGTTTGAAGCTGTGAATTCAAAATATTTAAGAATCTAGTAACGTCCGTTAAAAATGCCACTTCAGAGAGAAAATTGGGGTCTTCTAGTTTAAGAACCAATTCTTCCGAATTTTTAATCTGCTAAGGGAGAAAAACCTCTCAAGACACTTGCCCCTGCTGAGCCAACGAACTTCAGTGAACATTTTCAAATCTCCATACTGGGATTGAATTTCGAGGAAAAGAACTTGGAACTTCCGATGGGTTAAGGCGTTATGACCTCCTCTTATTTTATTTATAATTTTCACCACGCACTCCATAGTTTTGTTCATTTGCAAGGTTTTCGCGCATAATGCTTCCTGATGAATGAGGCAGTAGTAAAATGGGACATCAATTTTCCTCAACTTAAACTGTCCCTTCAGACCCTTAATGTCTTCACGCATACTCCGTGATCCGTCGGTGCAAATACCACAAAGTTTTTCAAAACCACCGATATCGTTGACTGATATTTCAATAGCACGAAATATGTCCAGCCCTGTGGTTGTTATGTATAGAGGAACCAAGTTTAAAAGGTCCTCTTCAACATTGAAATCAGAGTCAATGAATTTATAAATATTAGCACTTGGGGAACATCATTGATATCAGTGCTTTCATCAATAGCCAAGGAGTAATATCTGCATTCTTTTATTTTAATAATGAGATTTTCTTTTAATTGTCGAGTAATGGCATTTACTCGTCTTGTGACTGTTCGACGAGAGAGCGGTACTTGTGCTACTACATCACTCATTTGAATGCCTTTATCGTCGAAGCATTTGAGCATGTCAATACACGTCAATTTAACAAATTCACCGTCCTGTAGAGGCTTTTGAGCTTTGGCCAGATTGTAGCTTACAACAAATGATGCGCGTAAGACGTTCTTCTCATCGTCTCATGCCAGTTTTCAAAGAACCATAGAAGTTTGCATGGAGACTCAAATAATGTAGTCGAATATTGTAATTTCTTTTTGAACTTGTTACAGTTCCGCAAATAAGGCACTTAAACATTTAAAATTATTTAATTGCGAAAAAAAATACTGAGTCTCAAACTCAGAAAATTCCATTTTTTCAGCCAATATTAATTTTACTTTGAAAAATTTTCAAACCGCAGTTCAATCACTTAGTAAAAATCGTAACACATCAAAACCTACTTCGCTTTCTTATTCAGTGTACAAGACGCGGCAGAAGTCATAAATCATAGCAAAGTTGTTGTTGTCTCGTCGAAAATCGCAAGCATGCAAAAGTAACGGTTTGAGCACTCAGAGCAACGAGAGCAAGGGCTTGCCCACCGCTGCTATATATACTTCATGGGGTCTACGATGCCTTTGTAAATCTGTTACAAACTTTCAAAAAAACTGTTAATATCATTTCACACCATGTGTGAATGGTATAAAAAGAAAATTCGTAACCAGATTGATGGCGGTAATAGATGACCAAAGTGACCATCAAATACAAGTTAGCCGTCTTCTTGGGCATACACCATGGTTTTGGCAGACATAAAGAACATTTGGAAGTGATTAAGGAGTAGTTGCACATGGTTGTCTTTCTTGCTCTTGTTTAGTTTTGGACATTTTCAGGTGAAGGTTAAGTACGGACTTTCGGCGATACGACCAATCTCTATTGAAGTACCATGAAACATCGTATTCAGCCCCACTCTATTATTTTTTACACTGCAGATTTTCACAGGCTGAACGAGAATCACCGGCTTTTTGCTACTAATGGAAAATTTTAGTGCTCCTACTACTGATTCCGAATATGTGGATATTTTTCATTGCTGGGCTGTTCACTGGAACAATAAAACCAGCAACTCTATGTCTGCAAATATCTGTCTCTCGTTTACAAATGTAATATATGTGCAAGTCCAAAAAAAAATAAGGCACGTACAAAGTTTGTATGAAAATTAATGGGACTGACTTCATAGCCAATACTCCTTGTAGTGCGGTCAAGCCAACTGGGATCAATGGAGAGAAAAGTCAGCTTACGAACACGCCGTTGCTCAGTTGTCTCCATCCGGAGAATTAGGCTAGGCTTTTCCGAAAAATTCGTACCCGTCTCCCGTACAAGCTGTAATACGGATGTGTTCGTTCGAATTGTAATGTCAATGAGCTGATTAAAAAAACTTCATTGATCCGATCGGTACAACTGGAGTAGGTACTGCACAGGGGGTGCCTATGAAATGAATTCCACGGAAAACATGTCCTTAGTCTCCAGATGGTCGGAGACGACTTTGTTTGCAAGCTGAATTCGTCCCAATCGTTCTGATCTCTCTGCGACGTATAGTCGCTTCACAATCAAATCTCTCCCATTACTTTTTACTCCTACTCTGTATGTAACATGATTATAGATAAGTTTTGGGCATGGCAACTTTTCTTAGTGAAATAAATCGACATACATAGCTCGAAATACACCGATTCTCTTCAATGTAATCATACCATTAAATGGTTCTTTTTTCCTATAAAAATGTTGAATACTTTTTTATTATTATTTTTATTAATTATTAATATTATTATTTTTATTATTATTATTGTTACTATTACTATTATTATTAGTATTTTAGACATTATAACTACGACCTAAAAATATCTATTGTTTGTCCTTCTTGCTTAGATGTCCTGCTCTAGCCCAATCTGCTGAATATATTTTATTATTTTCCTTTGATCATACATTTTCAGTTGTCCTTCGATGACAAAGTGGCTATCTAATACCCGATATCTGTTTGAGGCTAGTGCTCCACATTCCGAAAGGAGTCTCATTCTCATGATTGCAGAATCTGCATTCAAGGGAATTATACATGCCTATTACACACAAGTGTTTCCTAAGTCGACTGTCGATCTTAACTCTGGTTTGTACATAGTTGGAGCATTTCTTTTGTTTTGCTTGGGTCGAAGCCCCATAGGAATATTTTTGTTTGCCCTTTGTTTCGTTGCGAATTAGTTCCAATGTAAGTCGCTTCAGTGGCACAAAATGGTTCTGGGAGACGTTTCTGACAGCTTTGTGACCGTCGACTAGCAGTCTCTGAAGTGTTTTCTTTGTTTTAAGCTCAATTTCTAGATACAGCGGTGTTAGATGTTGAATTGCTTCCAACGCTATGGTTGGGCATGTAGACGTTGACCCCGTGGTGTATATAACGGGTGATTTATTTAGAGGTTCTTTTTTCATTTTTTTTTTTCACAAATCATGCGTGACTGGTGTCATACTGTCATCTTATTTTTATTCAGTATTGTTTGATAGTTCATAATGGGAAGACTCACACCGCAACAACGTCTCCAAATTATTCAGCTGTATTACGAAAATCAGCGTTTTGTGAAAAATGTTTTTTGTGCACTTCGAGCACATGGTGTGCATCATCGAGCTTCGAGCCCACTACCATCCGCAAATGTGAATCTCAGTGTACGTTATTGAATGATACGCGACTGAATAGACCTCATCCAGCTCGTAGTGGGGAGAATATTGCGGCTGTAGCGGAGAGAGAGCCGCGCGAGTTACATACCTTCCACAACCACACACTAACCCCATACCAATAGAAGATATCATTACCAAATATAATCCCTAATGAAGACTATCTACAAGACAAATACTAATATACTAAAACTCTTATCTTCAGAATTCCCACGCTAACCCAAACAAACACAGACACATGTCATAAAACTATCTTACAACCTTATCTCATGAAATCCCACACTAACTCAAACATACACAGATACATATTATAAAACTGTCTTACAACCTTATCCTAAATAAATACGAACATGCCAGAATACTTTCAATAACAGATAATAAATAAGTATAAATATATGTTCATCGATTAGAATAAGTTAGTCTTAAGATTCATTCTGATGCTGAAGCATTTCATTTGTAAAATAAAATTCAAAATATATTTAAATTTAATTTGTGTTTTATTTTATTAAAAATATGATATAATACTTAACTGGCGCAGTCGAAGGAGTTGAAATCTTAAGATTTCAATCGAACACTAAAGTCTTCTAAACATTTAAAACACAACAAAAAAATTTTTTCAAAAAAATTTTTTCAGCGCTCTCGTTATGCGAAAAGGACGAACAACTGATTCAATTCGGCGTTAACATAATTAAAAACGAGAAGGTATCTGGAAAAGCAGCAAACTTCGTAAAGCAGCTAGGAGGCAGCCCAAGCCGGGACAGTATTAAGAAGACACTGAAGGAGCAGATGTGACCCCGGACAACTTACGAAAGTGTATTTGACAAATGCAGATATACAAAAGTAAGTAATTTAAGAGAATTCTTTGATGCTTTTCAGAAAGCTAAATGGGAAATTAATGAAATATATTTATTTGATGACGATAAACCTCACATATATACGCCAGATAGAGTAGATAAAGACCTTTTAAATATAATGATTAATAAAATAGACATACCTTACAGAGTACACATAGACAGAAACGGCACTATAAATGGCCTACTGACAAAATACTCAATTCTCGAAGCATTAGATGATTATAGAGCTATTAAGAGTAGATATAGAAAAACTCCTACATCGAATACTAACAATAAGAATAATTACGCGATTACTAGGCAAAATCAACAATATATCAACCCCAAAAATAATCGCCAATATAATACTTACAATGACCCAAAATATATCCCAAACGGCTCACAAAATTCTCAGAAACAATATAGCGCAAGTAAAAATGAAAATCCTTTAAGCAATAGTAAGGGGAACAATTCTGGACAAACCAGAAATTCACATATGAGCATAGATAGTTATAAATCAAAACAATCACACATTCCAATGGAAATAGACACATTGGAGCAGGATCCTAACTCTTCAGACGAAGAAATCATGCCTAGAGCAGCACTCCCCATAATAATTATTACTATAGGAAAACAAAAAATCAAATGCTTGATCGACACGGGATTAACAACTAGCATATTGAAACCAAATCTGCTAAAAGAAAATTATTCACAAATTGAATTAAAAAAACCATGCCATTATAAAACCCCTAATGGAACAAACGAAGTTAAATATGCGATAGTCACACAATTTCCAAATGAATTCCCTTCTTCTCTCTTCAGTGGAAAATCAATCACACAAACAACGAGGAAAAGAAATCAATCGGGAAACTCCTTAATGACTTCAAGGACCTATTCTTTGAAGAAGGCGACACACTGTCAGCAACAAACAAAGTACAGCACCAAATAGTAACAACTTCAGACAAACCAATTTACTCTAAAATATATAGATACCCTCAAGTTCATGAACAAGAAATAGAGAGGCAAATATCTGAAATGTTAAATCAAAACATATTAAAGGAAAGTAATTCACCATATAATTCACCCCTTTGGATAGTAGAGAAAAAACTGGATAATTCAGGAAAAAAGAAGTATAGAATCGTCATAGATTACCGAAGATTAAACGACGTTACTATAGATGACACATACCCAATCCCTAACTTAAACAGTATATTAGATAAACTAGGCCGGGCACAATATTTTACCACACTCGACTTAGCGAAAGGCTTTCATCAAATAACCGTAAAAGAAGAAGATCGGCCCAAAACAGCATTTTCAACACCTTTCGGACACTATGAATTCGTACGGATGCCTTTTGGGCTTAAAAACGCCCCATCAACATTCCAAACACTTATGAACAATATATTAAGAAAACATATCAACAGAATATGTATTGTCTATATGGACGACATACTAGTATTCAGTACATCACTGAAAGAACATGTTGATAATCTTAGAGAAATATTTAAGGATCTAAGAAGTGCACAATTAAAAATACAAGTAGACAAATGCGACTTTCTAAAGAAAGAAACGCAATTTTTAGGACACATTCTTACCAACCATGGTATAAAACCCGATCCGAAAAAGGAAGTAGTAACAAAATTGAAGATTTTTTAAGCCGTATTAGAGAAGCAAACGAAAATAGTGAATCTTCGCTAGAAGTCCAAACAGTCCACTCTCAAGAAGAGGACCTTGGGTACGAAGTACCAATATAAGAAACCGTTGTTAACCGATTCAAAACCCAAATCATATTTACAGACAAAAGAGAACAACAAAAAGTAGCAACCTTCGGAAACAAAAGAATATTCATAGAAAAGAGTGATTTGGATAAAAACCAAGCTTTGAACATTTTACGCAAGGAATTAAGAAAAGCGAAAGTAGGAATATTCTCAGAGCTTGATGACCACGAATACTATAGACTACAAAAACTTATAGAAAAGGAGTACTCGTCAAATAAAAATATAAAATTCGTAAAATGCACAAAATTCGCAGGGGATTTACAATCCGAAAACGAATTAAAAACTCAAATTGCCCTTTTTCATAAGAATGAAAGCGGTCAGTGTGGCATTACAGCTACTTACGAAAAACTTAAAAAACTCATATACAACCCTGACCTAAAAATATTCATCCACAAAATAATAAATAATTGTGATATATGTAGTGGGGGTAAATATGACCGTAACCCCATTAAGAAAAAATTTCGTATAACGGAAACTCCTAGGACAACAAATAAGTTAATACATGTTGACACATACGTCAACAGTAAACAATCCTTTATAATGTTTATAGATAAATTTTCTAAGCATGTCATCTGTTTGCCATTACCTGATAAGAATAATCGAACAATCGTAGATCGTAGATCGTATATAGCAATAAAAGGAAAACCAAAAAAACTTGTTTTCGACAATGAATTTAACTCAAATAATGTCACAGAATTCCTAAAAAAAGAAGGCATTGAGTACCACCATACAAAACCTAATAGTCACACAGGAAATAGTGATATAGAAAGGTTAAACAACACATTAACAGAAAAGATAAGAACACTGAATCTTGAAGAAAAACTACCTATCATAGAACAAATGAATAAAGCTTTAAGTTATTATAACGACACCTTTCATAGCACAATTAAATGTACACCATTGGAAGTCCAAAATCACTTGATAGATCATAAAATTATTTTTGATAGAATAATAAAGACAAAGACACAAAAAATAAACAAAGCAAATATAAACAGAGAAATATACCAAGAAACAAGACCAGTTGGGTTCATTAAAAATTATAAAAATGTGAGACATAAAGAAACACCCAAATTTATAAAAAAAAACCTTACTAATATTCACGATTGTAATATTAAAAGACCACTAAAATATCGAAACATTGTACAACAAAATTTAATTGTAAATTGACATTAAACAAAGATCCAGAAATAATAAAAATAGAAAATAGATTATATTAAAAAATGGCAACAATACAGAAATACAAAATAATTGTGAAAAGGATAAAATATTACTCACATGAAATTATTTAATACAATTTAATAATTGTTCAATTAATATATTAAATCACTATTTTAAGAATACAAAAGATTACTATGTAAACAGAATTGTATTTCCCCAACAAACTATAATACAAAATTTTGCAAAGAAAATTACATTTAAGGATATCGAATTAGACAACATAAACAATATCAAAGAAATAAATGAATTAAGATATCATAGAAACATTTCATATTCCATTTCATCAACCATAATAATTTTTATAACAATAATATTGATAATATTTTATTGTAAGAGAAAACCCGATGTGCAAATTAAAACTAAAATAACTAGGATTCAGGAGAATCCTATGACAAAAGGGGGAGGAGTTACATACCTTCCTAAACCACACACTAACCCCATACCAATAGAAGATATCATTACCAAATATAATCCCTAATGAAGACTATCTACAAGACAAATACTAATATACTAAAACTCTTATCTTCAGAATTCCCACGCTAACCCAAACAAACACAGACACATGTCATAAAACTATCTTACAACCTTATCTCATGAAATCCCACACTAACTCAAACATACACAGATACATATTATAAAACTGTCTTACAACCTTATCCTAAATAAATACGAACATGCCAGAATACTTTCAATAACAGATAATAAATAAGTATAAATATATGTTCATCGACTAGAATAAGTTAGTCTTAAGATTCATTCTGATGCTGAAGCATTTCATTTGTACAATAAAATTCAAAATATATTTAAATTTAATGTGTGTTTTATTTTATTAAAAATATGATATAATACTTAACTCGCGCAGCATCTTGGCCTCTCTTATGGAAGAACTGGATGAATTTTACACCAGCATTCCGGATTTCTTAAAAAATTATGACGGAACATAACCATCAATGGCGTCTTCACCATGATGACGGACTTTTTGTTACCTGAAATTGAAGACCGTAATGTCGGTGACATTTGGTTTCAGCAAGACGGTGCCATGGCACAGCGCGCGAAACAATGGCTTTATTGAGAAATCATTTTGGTGAGCCCCTAATTTCGAGTTTTGCACCTGTCAACTGGCCGCCTATATAGTATGATATCATACCTCTGAATTTTTTTTTTGTTGGGTTATGTGATGTCAAAAGTCTTCGACGATAAGGCAGCTACGATTCAATACTTGTAACGAGACATTCGTGAGATACCAGTACCAATGCTGGAATGAGTGATCGAAAATTGGACCTTCCGAATGGACCAGCTACAGTGTAGAATATCATTTGTGGCCAAATGATATTCTACTCACACACGTTAGATTCAGCAGCACAGTATAGGACTCCGATGCAATACCGTCCCTCTAATGTGGTTGTCTATAGACTTTTCCATCGTTTTTAGAACAAACGATGTCAAGCTAATAGTGGAGGTATGACCAAGTGCGAGACTCCTAGTCATGATCTTTTGCATATTCGGAAGTAGCTCTTTCGCTCCCTTTTGCAATAGTGCTGGAAATACAACATCTACTCCTGGAGATTTGAAGGATTCAAATGTGGATATTGCCCATCTTAAATGGGCAATTAATTGTACTCTACGAAAGTCGACAAACTACTCCAAACATGTGTTTGCAAAACACCCTTTACTAATAAAATGAACACACTAGGATACCACATTTTGTTTGGTCACATTGTAAATTGGTATTCATTTCAATAGAATCCAAAGAGTTAACGATCGATTGTAAAGTTTTCCTCTAATTTCATCTGAAAGAGAGCATTTAGATTAAAATTTGTATTTTTTGTTGTCGACTGAAAAAATAGTCAACTTTGAGCAGTTCTACCACCCACAATAATTGATCAAATTTTAACAAAATTTAGATTTTCATTCTTTGGTTCATTCTCTA
Source organism: Leucophenga montana (assembly GCA_035044765.1). Taxonomy (NCBI): domain Eukaryota; kingdom Metazoa; phylum Arthropoda; class Insecta; order Diptera; family Drosophilidae; genus Leucophenga; species Leucophenga montana. The sequence goes on from JAWNNQ010002079.1 coordinate 16,488, forward strand.
TCCTGTGCACAGTTTCATTTTGCTCAATGTTTTTAATGTCGTATAAATACAGTTGCCGGGTTACAATTGGATATCTTCAAAATTTATCCCCAAAAAATGATCAACAACTACCAGACGGACGGACTAGATCGACTCGTCTCGTCGACCTGATGAAGAATATATGTATATATTGTATAGGGCCCATGATTCTTTAAAGCGTTAAAAACTTTTTGACAAACTGATAATACCGATTGACACGATGTGTGAATTGAAAAAATTGCTTGCTACATTAATCTGGTCCCCTAGAATACGCGTATTGTAATGTAATGGACATCGATGAAGGGCGATTAGCTATTATGTATCGTATATTATTTTGTCGCAATAACTGCCAAAAATCGAAGTACATTTTTTGTTACTTTAATACAAAATGATTGAGACACAAAACTAGCCCAATGTTAACACAAATTATTATAAAAGTACAGTGTAATTAGTTTTCTAAAAACGAAAAAATATATTCATAACAAAATATAATTTTAAACGATTTGGGAACGAAAATCAGTATTATTTATGTTATTAACACGGATTGGGGCACGGAGCAGAAAATATTTTAGAAGCGGAACCCCCACGTCAAAAATTTATATAAATTTTAATTTCAATCTTTCTTATTAATTCATGCGAATCAAAATTATCCACAAACATCTATCCCATTCACAACCATCAAAAAGGCGAAAAGTTATGTCAAATACTTGCATATATGAATAAATTTTATTATAAATTTAAAAATTTAAAAACTGAAGTTGCCAAGCAAAGTGTTGGGAAGTGTTAAAACTTTTACTTTGCTTTAACTTAAAAGTATTAATCATAAAGTTCCACCGAAGTTAACGTTTTTTTTTTTTCGAATTGAAAAACTCACAATTCAAGAGAATTTCAGTGCCAATTCTTAGAATTCTTCCTTACGATTTCATATTTGTACATTTCATTACCAAAGTATTGCTCGTCATGTTGCTATGCCATGTATAAACAAATCTTGAAATAGAGAAACTAAGCAGAGTTTCCAGCTGCCACACAATAATTTAATTTAATTAGTATTCAATTAGAACACATTTATACACCGAATGTAGCTTTTTGCTATATACAAAAATTATTAAATTTTACGAAATACAAATTTTTTTTTTTTTATTATTAATTTACATTCTATCAATAAGACAATAAGTAAGTTATTTGTAAGTTCATAATATAACAGAAATAGCTATACTCCAGTGAGAACAGCTTTTATATTCAAAATTCTATAATTAAGAGTTTGTTTACAATATATACAAAATTTAATCTCTAAAAGGTAAATCTAACACATGATTTCTTTTAAGTCTTCGAGTTGTATCGCTATTATCTAGTAGGCATATTGCCAAAACATTTAAATGATCATGTAGTCTCTCAACATACCTTTCATCTTTAATGTATGGAATATTTAAATCTTTGTGAATTTGGTCATTGGCCACAAACCAGGGGGCGTCAACAATAAGTCTAAGCGCTTTGGACTGATATCGTTGAAGAATTTCAATATTTGATTGGCTTGCAGTTCCCCATAATTGGATAGCATATGTCCACACAGGCTTTAAAATAGCCTTGTAAAGCCGAACTTTGTTCTCCAAACTAAGCTGCGATTTTCTCCCAAGCAGCCAATACATTTTTTTTTTTGTTTTTATGTTGAGTTTCTTTGTCTTGCCTTTAGAATTTGTGAATTATTTAAAAATACTGACGGACAATCTCCTCTTCTCAGAGCAAATGTGACATGTTTCGACTTCTCAGTATTAACCTTTATTTTCCATTTCTTAAGCCGCAGTGTCTTTAGATGCAATTATAGCTGTATCATCGGCATAAGTGGCTACTTGAACATCACTGACAACAGGAAGATCGGCAGTGAATATTGTGTAAAGGACAGGTCCCAGAACACTGCCCTGTGGAACACCAGCATGGATACTATATAGTTTCGATGTTTTTCCTTCCATTTGAACATAAAAGTGTCGATTGCTTAGATACGATTTCAATAAGAGGAAAAATGGAGCAGGAAGCAGTTTTTTCATTTTATATAACATGCCTGGATGCCAGACTCGGTCAAATGCTTGTTGTATATCAAGAAATACTGCCGCAGAATACAGTTTCTTCTCGAATCCACTTGTAATTATATCCACTATACGATGACATTGCTCTGGAGCCCCATGACCTCTCCTAAACCCAAACTGATGTTCCGGTATTTTATTGTATTCATCCAAAATTGGTAACAATCTACTCATAAGTATTCTTTCGAATTCTTTGGAGAATGTCACCAGCAAGCTAATAGGACGGTAGGACGAGAGAATATTTTCAGGCTTGTTTGGTTTTGGAATCATTATCACCTCCGCACATTTCCATTGTGTAGGAAAGTGATCCAGCCTCAAAATCGCATTGTAAATTATTGCTAAAAATAGAATACACTTTTGAGAGAGCATTTTCGTAACTCTTCCGTCTATTTTATCATAGCCTAGTGACCTTTTTTTATTCAGTTTTGCGAATTCTTCTTTGATTTCAGACACAGTAATTCTACGAATTGGCATGCACATTTGACAAGGTACATCCAGAAACTCTATTATTTCAGTATCTTCAGGCGCAAGATTTGAATTTGGTTGAAATGTTGAGTGTAAATGTTGTGCAAATGCCTCAACCTTAGCTCTGGCGGTTTTACACCATTCTCCACTATGATTACGTATAGCAACATTTCTTTTTGCAGGTCGTTTTAAATATTTGGTAGCTCTCCAAAGACTGTATTCATAATATTTCGTGTTAGGATCCAGACTTTTGAAAAACTCTGCAGTTGCTTAATTTCTTACTTCGTGCAAGCGTTTTTTAAGTTGGAATGATGCTGTATTGTACCTAGTTTTATCTGCTGGACATCTACTGGTTTGCCAATTTTTCCGAAGCTTTCGCTTATTATTTATAAGGTTCCTAAGCTCAGCTGATATAAAAACAGCTGATATACAACAGACCTGCTTCATGTATAATGTTTGTAAATGATTCCACATTCCGTATCCACTTCTAAACCACTTTTGAGAGATATATTAGTATTTAGTTTCGCATCTATCCAATCTTGAAATGCTAAAATATCTGTCCTAGATGTGACAGTTTTATATTTATTTGATAGTGCTGGAAGAGCAGTGCCATATGTAATTATAATTGGCGAATGGTCTGAACTTAGGTCATAGTTATCCGAAATTTCCAGATGATGCCGTGGTATTCCAAAATAAACTGCAAAATCCAAAAGATCCGGTATTTTGCGGGGGTCTGATGGCCAATACGTTGGTTTTCCCGTAGACAGTGTTGAAAAATTATTGGCATTTATGCATTTATATAGCTTATTTCCTTTGGGATTTGCTAACCTTGATCCCACCAACGGTGTTTGGCATTATAATCTCCACCAACAATAAATTTACAACCAAGTTTTTTTGAAAAAGTTACAGTAATCTTGTTCTTTAAAACAAAATCGTGGTGGAAAATACACTGCACAAACTGTAATATCAAATGACATGCATTCAACATTAATGCAAGCAGCCTGTATAGCATTTTCTTTAACTATTTCCATGATATTATATTTAAGCCCTCTTTTAATTAATATTGCAGAGCCGCCATGAGCTCTATTATCTGGATGATTTGCAACTATTAGATCATATCCATGAATTTTAAAGTGTGTCCTGTTGGTAAAATGAGTTTCTGATACCAAGAGGATATCAATGTGATTAGATTTAAGGAAAAGTTTTACTTCTTCTGTGTGGTTGGAAAGCCCATTTGCATTCCATATAGCAATTTGAAGATCTACTTGCATATTTTTGATATTAACAGAGATATCATGTTGAGGAGGTTGTTTGTTAATTCAAACTGTTTGGCTAATAAACCTTCGATTCTTTGGAAAGGGTCGTCGTCATTTGAACTTATGTTTTCTCGTAGTAATTGCGCATAAGATGGGCGGTTTCCGCTAGTATTAAACTCATTTGGTCTGTGCGCAGATGAAAAGCTATGCTCCTGAGTTGGTTTGCTTGAATGCTGACGAGAAGAATGGCTATTAGGCTTCTGCTTTGCAACTAATTCTTGATAAATTTTGCATCCCTTGTAGCTGGCAGCGTGATCTTGTAAGCAGTTAACACATTTGGCAGGCAAATCCTTGTCTTTCTGACACTCTGAAGTAGGATGGCACATTGAACACTTAACGCATCTAAATATTTTTGTACAATACGTCTTGGTATGTCCAAACTCTTGGCATCGAAAGCATTGTACAATGTCAGTTACTTTCCTGGGAGGCTCTACTTTAATTACTGCATTGCTTAGGTATTTAAGGTCATAAATTTCTGCATTGTTGTTGTTCGGTTCCAACGAAATACATAAAATAAAAAAGATCATTGTAAATGTGTTTTCAAATGCTATTATGCTATTCACATAGAATTTGAATATTATTATCAGTTTGTCTGAAAATTTGTAACGCATTAAAGGAGGCATCGTAGACTCCATAAAGCATATATAAGCATGTCCGTCTGTATGTTGTTTGAAATGCGATTTGCTGGACAGCCCCTTCATATACATATAGAAATGGGCCGTTCCCGCCAACTCCCATACAAACCCACTGCTCACTTTTATGCATTTGTATGAAAAACTTCCATATCAACTTAAAAATCGATATTGTGGCATATGGTCGCTTCATACGCAGCTAATAGTGTGCGTGTACCGCCTACTTTGTGGGGTAGCCCCTATTTAAACCCCCCAGGTTTTACAGTACGATTTAAAATTTCGTGTGAATAGTATTAGAGCTTCGGTTCAACCGAAGTTAGCGTTTTTCTTGTTTTTTTGTGTGCAAGGGTAAGCTCTATCCAATTTAATTGTCACTCGTTCCGCATATTTGCGAGAACGAAAACAGGTCTGGTCAAATCACAAATATTTTTAAGTTATGCTTAAGCACAACCTAAACAATTTGTGATTTATCGGTTTTACTTGTTTTTATTAGCTTAAACTAAAAATGAGTTGGGACTAATAAAAAACAAGAAAAAAGTTAGCTTCGGTGGATCCGAACATTTAATACTCTTCACACTTCCCATTTCGGCTAGGCAACGTTGGTATTTTACTTTAGTTTTTAAATTTTTGGAACGATTTAACAATTTGTAATATAATAAAATTTATTCATACGTGTATCTAAATATGCTCGTATAAAAACGAATGTATGTATGTTTGTATGTCCGCTATATACAGATAGATGTTCCAACCATTCGCCGTGAAAATTTGTGTGTATATGCTTTTAGGAACAGAGAAGGTTTTGCCGATATAAAAAACCCCCCTCCACCATTTATTAACCGCAATTTTAGTATTTTTGTATGAACAATTTTATAACTCGAGACCGGCTGGACCGATTTTAATGATCTGTGACAGGGGTGGTAGGTAGGGTAAGAGATCATAGGGAAGGAGGGGTAAAGGTAGGAGATGTAGAGGGAATTGCAGCAACGCGCACCATTTAAGATAGAGGGTTGAAATGTTGAATACATGTTAATGGGATCGAAGGGGGTAGGGAAAAGGGGTGGAAAGTAAGTGCTAGGGAAAGTGGCAGAGGAAATGGGGGCAGCGCAAGTGGAGATTGGAGATGGGGTGGAAGGGACAAGAAGAGTTGTGGATGGTGGGGAAGGGGGAAGGAGTGGCAGAGGGAAGGAGTGGCATGGGAAAGGGGAGGCAAGGGAAAGGGCAGCAACGCGCCGCGTACCAGCTAGTTTAGCATGAATTTCAAAGTTTTGGCGGTTGGGGATATGATAAAAGGTTGTGCATAGTTTTGCTTCGCATGAAATAATTAGAAAGAATTAAATTCAAAATTAAAGAAATTTGGAATCGAGTGCGGTTTAACCCAGGTCGTGTCGAATGCTATGCAGCACGCTAGACAGTTAAGATATCGAGTCCACAACTGGTTACTGATACAAGTGTACAATGTATACAAGTATCAGCTCTTATTATTGAATCCACGTTTTGCATGTAATTGACCAATTTCAAAACAATTATTTTAAAAGTAATTGTTTTAATTCAAACAAGTTCGGTAGAACCAAACAAAAGCAAAGGGTTTTTTTTATCGGAGCTATATCTTCTATTGTGTAAATCGCGGTTATTTTGACACTTGTGCTGTTTATGGTTAAAAAAAGTCTCCATACCAACTTTCAAACTAATATTTAAAAAATGACGAAATAGGAGGCAATCAAACTCACAGACTGACGGACATGACTAGATCAACTAGTCTTGTCGTACTGCTCACGAATTTATATAAATTATAAGATCTTCGATGGCTTTTTTAAGGCGTTGCAAACATTGTGACTATATTATAATAATTGTTTCAACCGTGTCTACAATACGTTTTACTCAGATTATCGCCTGAATATATCGACGATTTTGCCTTAACCCTAGCACAATATAGAACAAGAAGAAAGAATGTTTCAGTCGAGTGTGGTCGACCTCGAGATACCTTGAAGCTTGTCTTAGGCTCTGTGTTTGAACGATAGCTTAGTATAGGTGTTATATTCCGATGTGGACCTATATGTGATATCTTAATAACAACAAAACCATTTTCATATAAAAACTCAAAAAATGGAGGCACTTTTGTATGGGGATACCTCTTATAATGGTCCGATTTGGTGCTATGTCGGATTTCTGTTTGTTACGGAACTTTTCTCAAGTTATATTTATAGTGATCAATACAAAAATGTTTAAAATCATATATTCAAAATTAGTAACAGCGAACCACAATTATTACCAATACGATTTGTAAATTTTGTGGGTTTCATCGTATATAAGTAGATAGTAACTAATGGTTCAGACGCAGTGGTTGAGCTGTTGGAGCGGTACGGTGGTCAGCGGTATGGGGGTTCAGACGCAGATGTACAGCGGTACGGCGGTGAGCGGTATGATGGTTCAGACGCAGAAGTTGAGCGGTTGGAGCGGTTGAGGTGCAGCGGTTGAGCGGTTGAGCGGTTGAGAATTCAAACGCAGCGGTCAGCGGTTTGTTTCATTTGTTTACAAGATTCCTTTTTTTGTTATTTTTGGACAAGTTGGCTTCTGTAATATTTATTTTTATTGGCACTTTGTAATATTTTTCTTTGAGACCGTTGGAACGAAAAGGTGTTGGAATTTGGAAAATGTGCGGATACGAGCTGTAATATATTTCACAGAATCTGACAGACAGACAGATTCGCATCGACGGGGGTTGGCTGACCAGACATCTGCGTAGACCGAGTGACGTCCGCGTAGGCGTAGTGATCAACATGTCAAATGAAGGTAGGAGCATTTGCTCATATTTTGGTTTCTCTTGTTGTTGCATGTGGACTGTTGTTCTTTTGTCTTATATAAAGATTTTTCTACGATCAAGAAGTCAAATGTGGGTCAAGACATAATTGTACAGAAAAAGGCATTTGTATTATTTATAGTAAGTGTAGTAACTAGGAGGGATGGGGTCGTTTGCAGAAGTGGAAAGTTCTTTGGCCGTTTCTCTTGGGAGCGGTCAAATTACGATTCTTTTGCAAACGGCTCAAGCAGCTCACAAACGTCCGCTAGTGAGCAAATTGTGAGAAGGCAAACACTCCCCTTAATTAGGGGTTGGTGCGCTGGGTTTGGTTCCCGCCACCGCAAAAAAAAAACGTACCAGTGAAGACCCAGTGATGACGACCCCCGCAAACGATTTAAGGACCATGATTTACGGATATGCACCTGGAATGTCCTGTCCCTCCACAGGGCTGGTGCAGATATCCAGCTGGTTTATGTCCTCGACAAATTTAAGGCTGACATCACCGCAATACAGGAAATGTGATGGATAGGACAGGGCTGCTCAAAACAGGCATCATGTGACATCTGTTATAGTTACCATGCGAAGAAGCACGAATTTGGATGCGGTTTCGTGATTAGTAGGAAACTACGAGGTCTTGTCACCAGTTTCATAGCTGTGAACGAGCGCCTGGCCGCGATACGTATAAAGGCTAAGTACTGCAACAATAGCCTGATTTGTGCACACGCCCCGACGGAAGTCGCAGACGATGCGGCTAAAGAAGAATTTTATGAGCATCTCGAACGTCTCTACGAGCGCTGCCCCAATCACGATGTAAAAATCGTGCTTGGCGATTTCAACGCCAAAATTGGGAAGGAAGGAATCTTTGGCCCAACAGTGGGAAAATCTATCCTTCACGACGCTACCTCCAGCAATGGAGAGAGGCTAATCGATTTCGCCGCAGGTCGGAACATGGTAATCAGTAGCACCAGATTTCCAAACCCAGACATACACAAGGCTACTTGGCGCAGTCCCGATCAAAAGACACGCAACCAAATTGATCATGTTGTGATCGACCGAAGGCACACATCGAGCGTGTTGGACGTGCGAACGGTACGACGTCCCAACATCGACTCGGACCACTACCTTGTGGCAGCCAAGGTACGGACCAGGCTCAGCATGGTGCATTCATCACGTTCTAACACTCAACGAAAGCTAGACTTCGGTAAGCTGCTTTCACAACAGACCGCCGAAGCCTTTTCAGCCAGACTCTCCCAACTGTTCCAGGAGTTCTCTGCGGCTTCTGAAGATATAAGTGAGCAGTGGAGACATATCTCCCACTACATCGATACGGCTGCCAAGGAGATCATTGGGTGCACTTGGTATGACGTGGAGTGTCGTCAAGCTACTGCAGAGAAAGACGCGGTTTCTTTCTCTGCATTAGAGAAGAATTCTGCAGTTGGGAGCAACGCGACCTGTTAGAGAGCGATATCGTGAAAAACGGAGAGAGTAGAAACCCCTTTTCAGACGCAAAAAAAAGGAACAAGAAAGGCGTGAGCTTGAGGATGTTGAGGTGTTATATCAAAGAAATGAATCTCGAAAGTTTTATCAAAAGGTCAAACGTCTGACCTTCAAGTCTGGAGTTTCTTTCTGTAAGAACAATAATGGAAGTCTGGTTATAGATGCACAGGAATCACTGAGACTATGGAGAAGTTACTTCTCTAACCTAATTGGGGGCGAGGAAGAGAATAATACCGCCGATAGAGAAGCATACCTAGAACCCCCAATTGATGATGGCTCTCTTGTAGAGCCACCGGACTATAACGAGGTCGACTCAGTAATTAAAAAGCTGAAGAATAAAAAAGCGGCAGCCTCCGATGATTTGCCAGCTGAGTTATTCAAGACCGGTGGCGTATACACCAACTCTTATGCAAAATACGGTCCGATGAATGCTTGCCCAACGATTGGAATCTCAGTGTTCTTTGTCCTATCTTCAAGAACGGAGACCCCCGCTGTCTGTGCGAACTACCAGGGAATAAGTCTCCTTTCAATAGGATACAAAATTCTGTCCCGCGTACTGTGTAAACGGCTGCAGCCATACACGAATGCACTGATAGGCCAGTATCAGTGTGGCTTCAGACCAAAGATGTCGACCAGTGACCAAATTTTCTCTTTACGCTGGAGAAGACCCATGAGTACAACAAAGACACACATCACCTCTTTGTCGATTGTAAGGCCGCTTTCGACACGCCGATAAGAACGAAGTTCTTCAACGCCATATCTGAACTTGGTATCCCAGCAAAGATCGTTCGTCTTTTCATGATGACTCTCTCACACACCCAAAGCGTCGTCAGAGTAGGAAAAAACCTCTCCGAACCCTTTGATACCAATAGAGATCTCAGGCAGGGTGATGCTTTATCGTGCGACTTTTTCAATCTCTTGATGGAGTACATACTACGCCAATGCCCATGCGTAGAACGATCGGGCACGATCTTCCATATGTAAGTGATGCTACTCGCATATGCTGATGATATAGACATCATAGGCACCAACGAACGGCGAGTAAGCAGAGCGTTCTCGGAGATAGAGAAACAGTCACGTCTCATGGGCCTAGCGGTGAACGAGGACAAGACGAAGCAATTGGTGTCCACTCGCAGACCAATAGCGCGTCTTGGACGGTATGTTAGTATGGAGAATTTCAACTTCAATGTTGTAGAAAACTTCGTCTATCTGGGAACACAAATTACCAGCGAGAACAACATTAGCCGAGATATCAGACGAAGAATCACGCTTGCTAATGGCTGCTACTTTGGGCTCAGCAAGCAAATTAGAAGTAGAGCCCTCTCTCGAATTACGAAGATAAAAATCTATAAGACACTGATAATCCCGGTCCTGCTGTATGGCGCAGAACCATGGACACTGACATCAACGGATACAGCGTCTTTTGGAGTGTTCGAGAGAAAGATTCTTCGTAGGATTTATGGTCCCCTAAGTGTTGGCGTCGAGTTTAGGACTCGTATGAACCACGAGCTGTATGAGATGTATGATGAGGTTGACATAGTCGAGCGCATTAAATTCCAGCGGCTGCACTGGGCTGGTCACCTCATCCGGATGAACCTTGAAGCTCCAGCACTAAAGATTTACGACGGAAACCTGAACTCGATTGGTGGACGGCGTCCGAGAGGACGTCCGGGCTCAAGATGGCAAGATCAGGTCTATGATGATCTGAAGAAGCTCCGGAATGCCAGCGACTGGCGCCAGCGCGCACTAAACTACACCGAATGGTGCGCTTTCCTACGTGCGGCCTTGACCGATAGACGGTTGTAGAGCCACCTAAGTAAGTAAGTAAGTAGTATCTAGGAAGATTGTTTTTCTTTTCTATATATATTTGTTTGCTGGTGCTGTTGTTGGTGTGTCCCAGATGTTTTTCAATTATGTTAAATGATGTTTAGAGGTGAAGTTGTTTCACTGAGTGAGTAGTATATTCTTAATGGTTGGAATTGATTATAGAAAAGTATAAAATCAGCATACTCTTCTAAATTGCAATCATTAGCTACTCGTACGGAGTAGGTTGAGTAACTTGTATCAGTGTGTTTGTGTGTTTCTGTGCAGTATTTCTTTTAACGCATACGAGAAAAGTCAGTTTGGGAATGCAATATCATTTAATGGTATTAGCTACTCGTACAATGTAGGTGAGTAACATGTATCTGAGTGTTTTTTTGTGTGTATATGTTTAGCAGATTTATTCAAATGATTGAGTATGACAGAAAGATATTTTTTTTCTTTATTTTTGTAATTTTGCCCGCTTAAACCACTGACCAGACTGTGTGTAGGGGATGCAAGATGGATTTTTTATGTATACCTTTTAAATCAATTATTTTGATTGGTACACGTATTTAACTTGGATAAGTCATCCATTGTCAACCATAATATTATTCGTGGTTTGAAGTGGTCTATGGCATCTATTTGATCTGAAAGTGATGCAGGCAAAGTATATAAATAGGTTTTTGTTGCAATATATAGGAGCTGTAATTTTTTGAAAATAATCTTGATTATATTTTTTATGTTGTGATTAAGTTGTCTATACTACTTTATGCGAAATTAGTTTATATTTGTTGCTTTTCTTTTATTTTCGTTGAAATAAGTGATTACTGTGAAACACCCCTAAATATGTATTTATGTGTGTGGGTGAGAATTTTTTAATTCGAGGACAAATGTAGGTACCTTCAAAACTGTTGGTAAATTTTATAGAAAACAAGCTATTTTACATTAGAATTACTTTTTTCTTATTTTTGGGGGTTTTGTGTAATTTTTTAATACAAATTCATATATTAAGAAGAAAATACATTAATATGTGTAATTTGTATTAAAAGTTTAGGGAATAACAAACATTCCAACAGTGGTTAATTGGAGGGATGTTTTTTAGAATAGCTACATATTCTACAGTTTGAACTATATGTATGTACTTCGTCTCCATTATGTACCACAGTTCAAGTTTGTACTACAACTACCTACATCTATGTACTGCACCTAAATTATGTACTACAATCCTAGGTTGTACTACTACTACTTCTATATATCTAATTCAATTAATAATTAAGCTAAAGAAGCCTAATGTTAAATCTAATTATTATACAGATGATATGTAACTTTATCTTCTTCAATTTCTATTTAATTAAGGATTATAATTTCCCCCTTTTTCTCCTTTTAAATTATTTGTAGATTTCCTTGGCAGTATTTCCTTCTATTTCTTGTTTTACATATATTAGACTAGAAACTGTCTGATCAAGTAGATAACTATAATATTTCATGATTTGTTATATTTTTCCTTAGTTACAAATGGGAAGTAGTTTTAGTATTCAAAGATTGGTCTCTTTTTATTTTTTCAATCAATCAATCTTTATATAGTGATAATAAATAACATTTAGGAAAGTTACTAAGAAAATTGAATACCGGATCTCGCAAACATAAGAGAGAATGAATGTGGGAGATAGAAAACAAACGAGGTCAACGACATTGCTATATAGATTGTTTTGGGTTTATTTTGTTTTGATTATATTATATTTTGTTAGTAGTTTACCTTCTTCATTACCTATTTCATTAGGTGTTATTAGCTCACCCTTTTATTCCATTTATTGTAGTGGACTGTACTACATTTATTAGGACGTTTCGTCCATGTCGATCTGTCACACTGCTAACCTCCACCCCCATGTACGCATTTCATGTTGATCACCTAAATATGTATGTGTGTAATGCGTTCTGTATGCCTAATTACTATTACCTATACTAACATAAACGGCTGAGGGTGCGTTGAATAACAAAGAGAGCTAGAGAATACAAAGTGAAAAAAGAAAAACTGTCCAAGAAATCGTAATAGTAAATATAAAAAATGTAATGATTATTTTTTAAATATGTATGTAAAATGCACAGCCGTTCCTCATCAACAACATTTCCTTCTATTCTTGTTTTCTGTATGTATTAGTCAAGTTGGTCCTTTTGATTCAGGTAGACAGATATGTTTATGTTTTGTTTCTATTTTTCCTTAAAATCAGATAAGAAGTATATATGTATATATGTTAGTATTCAGAGATTTTTCTCTCTTTATTTTAGCAATCTTTTTCGACGTATGTGCATATAGTGGTGAAGAAATTCTCTAAGAAATATTGAAAACCGGTTCTAGCGAACGTGTATGGGCTAAAACGAAGTTCGAAGCTTTCATGCTCGAAATGAATTGAGCGAAGTCGAATGCGAAGTCGAATGATTTTGATTGAGGTTGTGTACTCGTGTAAGACTTAGTCGCACAACGTTCATACGAAGTGGCAGGAAGTGAATGAGTGAGAATGCGACTTTGTTTTGAATTAATTCGAGTTCGTTTCAAATTTCGATTTCATTTTCTTTTTTGCATGCGTGTTTTCTGTTGTTGTTTCCATTTACGTAATGAATATATGAAAGAAAACAATGAATAGCAATATACAGCTTTTTATGAATTTTATTTATATTATTACTAAATCTAATTCTTAGTATTAATAACCGACTATTTAATCAAATAAAAAAACCTCTTGACGAGGTAAAAATCAAGTGACGAAAGCATACTTGCAACACACAAAACTACTGATATAAATTTTGTGACGATATATTTATATTTTTCATTTGTATGGTTGAAATCGATTGTAATATGGAATTAAGCGTTCGTCATGTTGCGAAGTAGTGGAGAATTTTCAAAAATATTCTTGAGTAGAAAAATAAATTGATGTCCTAGTAAAAGAGCTGTATTTTATAATTTAAAAAGTTTAGCAACATGATTTAACACCTGACAAAAGACAGTTTGCCTAGCAAGAGCAAAGGTGTTAAAATATTTCCATGTTGAATGAAAATGTGGTCTTTTCTGATGTAAAAATGTTGGAGTATTTGAACACCTTTGCTCTTGCTAGGCGAACTAACTTTTGTCAGGTGTTAAATCTTGGATTTTTTGTATTTTGTAGTGCTTCAATCGTAATTCATTTTTTAATATGTGCCCCATGCTACGAGCAGACACAGAGTTTTTTCGCCAATTGAACCGCGCTTTTTCGTGGATTACGTTGAATTACGTGAACTGGTCTTCACCTTTCTAACCATTGCTGTTTTTATGCCCACATCCATAGTGTTTTTTGATGCTAACAGTATCATTGAAATGTGTAATGGCGGAAATGACGTAGCTCATTAACAATTGCGATATTCCAGCCAAATGCAAAGCAATAACACTGTAGCGTTTTAATTCTCTTTCGATAACTTTTTTTATCTGCGACGTTTGACGATATGCCCCCGTAATCTTGTAAACAACATAACAGACTGACGCTTGACAAACATTTATTATTTGTTTTAGAAATAATAAATGTTTGTCGCATTAGTTGCAATATACAAATAATAGTAATTATATTTGCAACATTATGAAACAGCACTAACTTAAAACTAGAAGAATGTAGTTGCGGATATTAAGACCCGTTGGAGGAATTTTTGTTTGGCCGCCAAGTTGACCGACTGTGCCCCTACCTCACAGCCTGGACAGTGGTCCAAGCGGGCGCAATTATAAAAATAAAGAAAATAGAAGTTGCTAAATGAAATTTACAAATTTATTGAATTATGATTTGTTAGTACAGAGTTTTTTACATAGTGTAAGGAAGAGTTATAAGAAAAATAAGGCGAAAACTTATTGTAGATAGAACAAAGAGCTCGGAGAGAATTATTGAGCATGTAATTTGTCGTACAAAAAATGTAAATTTATTTAAAAGAAGTGACGAGTTGGCCGAATGGGGACATTTAGTAATATGGACTGAAGTAAAGTAGGAGAACGGACTCCCCAATAAGTATTTTATGAAGAAAAGTAACAGAGAGCATAGAACAGCGTGATAAGAGGGTTGCGAGATCAATTAATTTTATCCTGTCATGATAGGGTGGAAGATTTACGGGATCCCTTTAAAAGTTCATTCATTAGTTTTTGCGTGAGAGAGTAACAAACATCCATACAAACTTTCGCGTTTATAATATTAGTAGGATAGTTAAATAAATTGAATTGTTTACTTTCTCAATAATTACTCTTTATCATGCTTTAAGTTACTTTATAGGTATTTAATTTTTCTTAGTTTTCGCTATTTACAATAAATCCTGTTTTCTATTAAACAATGTTATAATTTTAATTGGGTAGGCAGGTAGGTATTTCATTTTTGAAGCAGATTTTTTTTTTGTATAGAAAAAGAAACTATACTAAGAATTGATGCCGGGAAAGCGTAAGTCTAATCTTTCCCAAAGTTCTAATAAAGCTCGAGCTGTGAAAGTTGCTAGACGTGACTAGACATTTTCACAAGCTGAACTGCGAAGGCTTGCAGAGGCGTTGCGTGAGGCAGCACACAGAGCAGCAGAGACACCAGAACAGTCACAAGTTCGGCGTCTTCAGCTAGCGACATACAATTCGTCCCAAAGAGCGACAGTAACCGTTGAAGCAAAAAAAAAAAACAGACGCGCTGTTGCTGAAAGGGCACAGCAACGACGTCAAATATTCACAAGAAACACGTGTTGTTTGATAAATGTTGATGTTTTGATAAATCTGCATTTGAGTACGACGAGACTCTTGATTATGAAAGCCACAAGCTTATAAAAATAGAAGCGATGGACAAAAAATGCAGATTTTGCGGTGCTCTTAAATGGAAAGTGGAAGCAGCTGGCATATGGTGTTCCTTCCTTCAATAGACGAGCCAGTTGAACCTCTTGAAAGACTTTTCTCTCTCGTTTTTTATAAAACATAAGAAAAAATACATCCTACTAATATTATAAAGGCGAAAGTTTGTATGGATGTGTGTATATGTGGATGCGTGAATGTTTTTAACTCCTTCACGCAAAAAATACATTTGGGCACGCAATGTTTTTCCCACGGTCAGCTCTATGTAGCTTGCTCACGCGTTTCTACATCGCAAGATCTCCATGTTTACGCAGAGCAAAAAAAAAAACATTTAACGTAGTTTATAGAAGTGTATTTCAGTAACTACATTTTTAATTATATGCAACCTTTGCATAAATATTATAAATCATCATAAAAATCCTCATTTTCAATTAACATACATTACACTTAGAACGATTCACAATTAGTATGACGCATTAGGACAAATAGCTACAATAATATTGCATAATCTGATATTTGCGATGCTATATCTCAGCTCACGGAATTTTCACACAAAAAGTGTAATACTATATCAAAATTCACAATGTGTATTAAAAAAAAAAAAATAATGTACTTTCAGGAGTGCGTTGTGCAGCGCATACGTTTCCGTTGGTTGTGAATGCGGTGTTAAAAATAACAGTTTTTCAAAAACCATTTTTGCTGCCAGAACCCTTGTCAAAAAGCTTCGCACGCCATCCATAAGCTACCTAATGATAGATAAGAAGTTAAAGAAGCTACCAATTGATTGCCCTACTCGTTGGAGCTCGACCTATATGATGCTGGAGTATCTGCTGGATAAGAACATGTATGACTTCTGTGCCAACTTTGCAGTAGCAAATACTGATATTTTATAGAGAGAAAAGTTTGGGGTACAATTAATGAAATTGTTAGCTTTGTCGAACCAGCTAAAATTGCAACGACTAAACTTTAAAGAGAGCAGTTAGTTTTGGGCGACTTTTACGCTATTTGAAAAACTAAAGTCTAATCTATTTGAGAATAGTACTGTATTATGTGCAATATTTTTAGACCCACGATATAGTAAAGCTGACTTCTGAACAGGAAAGTATT
>JAWNNQ010002080.1:0-329813 GCA_035044765.1 Leucophenga montana
CTAGTTTCGTTGTCCTGATCACGAATATGTATACGTTAGAGGGTTTTGGAGATAGTTTTTTTTTTTGTCATTTTAGCACTATGCGGTTGTATACATAAAGTGAAAATGTTTCGTATTCACTCTACTACCGAGAATTTTAAGTTGAAAATTGATAAATCCAAATTCCATAAGAAAGTATACAGAACGACTAGTTTCGTTGTCCTGATCACGAATATGTATACTTTTGGAAATAGTCTCATATAATCATTTTAGCAGTATGCAGTTGTATATATAAAGTGAAAATGCTTCGTATTCACTCTATTACCGAGAATATTAAGTTGAAAATTGATAAATCCAAATTCCATAAGTAAGTACACAGAACTACTAGTTTCGTTGTCCTGATCACGAATATGTATACTTTAGAGGGTTTTGGAGATAGTTTTTTTTTTGTCATTTTAGCAGTTGTATACATAAAGTGAAAATGTTTCGTATTCGCTCTACTACCGAGAATTTTAAGTTGAAAATTGATAACGCCAAATTCCATAAGAAAGTAAACAGAACGACTAGTTTCGTTGTCCTGATCACGAATATGTATACTTTTGGAAATAGTCTCATATAATCATTTTAGCAGTATGCAGTTGTATATATAAAGTGAAAATGCTTCGTATTCACTCTATTACCGAGAATATTAAGTTGAAAATTGATAAATCCAAATTCCATAAGTAAGTACACAGAACTACTAGTTTTGTTGTCCTGATCACGAATATGTATACTTTAGAGGGTTTTGGAGATAGTTTTTTTTTGTCATTTTAGCAGTAAGCAGTTGTATACTATAAAGTGAAAATGTTTCGTATTCGCTCTACTACCGAGAATTTTAAGTTGAAAATTGATAACGCCAAATTCCATAAGAAAGTAAACAGAACGACTAGTTTCGTTGTCCTCATCACGAATATGTATACTTTAGAGGGTTTTGGAAATAGTTTTTTTTTTGTCATTTTAGCAGTACATAAAGTGAAAATGTTTCGTATTCACTCGATTACCGAGAATATTAAGTTGGAAATTGATAAATCCTAATTCCATAAGGAAGTACACAGAACTACTAGTTTCGTTGTCCTGATCACGAATATGTATACTTTAGAGGGTTTTGGAGATAGTTTTTTTTTTGTCATTTTAGCAGTATGCGGTACAGTATACATAAAGTGAAAATGTTTCTTATTCACTCTACTACCGAGAATTTTAAGTTGTAAATTGATAACGCCAAATTCCATAAGAAAGTATACAGAACGACTAGTTTCGTTGTTCTGATCACGAATATGTATACTTTAGAGGGTTTTGGAAAAACTTTTTTTTTTGTTTGTCATTTTAGCAGTATGCAGTTGTATAATGTGAAAATGCTTCGTATTCACTCTATTACCGAGAATATTAAGTTGGAAATAGATAAATCCTAATTCCATAAGTAAGTACACAGAACTACTAGTTTCGTTGTCCTGATCACGAATATGTATACTTTAGAGGGTTTTGGAGATAGTTTTGTTTGTCATTTTGGCAGTATGCAGTTGTATACATAAAGTGAAAATGTAAGTACACAGAACTACTAGTTTCGTTGTCCTGATCACGAATATGTATACGTTAGAGGGTTTTGGAGATAGTTTTTTTTTGTCATTTTAGCACTATGCGGTTGTATACATAAAGTGAAAATGTTTCGTATTCACTCTACTACCGAGAATTTTAAGTTGAAAATTGATAAATCCAAATTCCATAAGAAAGTATACAGAACGACTAGTTTCGTTGTCCTGATCACGAATATGTATACTTTTGGAAATAGTCTCATATAATCATTTTAGCAGTATGCAGTTGTATATATAAAGTGAAAATGCTTCGTATTCACTCTATTACCGAGAATATTAAGTTGAAAATTGATAAATCCAAATTCCATAAGTAAGTACACAGAACTACTAGTTTTGTTGTCCTGATCACGAATAGTCCGGTGACTAAAAACGCCATCATCAATTAGTGATTCTAGAAACACTTCTCTATTAGCGGTAAATTGGTTGCAGAAGTGACTTCTCCGTAGTCTCAGTGTATCAGTATTCAGACTTCCATTTTCGTCCTTGCAGAAAGAAACTTCGGGCTGATAACTTTTGGTCAGACGCTTAACCTTTCGATCAAATCTTTGAACTTCATTTCTATCACATAACCTCAAGATAACCTCACATAACCCGCAAGATAATGCCCTCTTTTTAATAAGCTTAGTTATCTTGGTTTTCCTTTGGCCTTACTACAATATATATCTACCTATTTAGAATGACGTACTCAACGAGTTTCATTCTTAAATATGTTATCTAAGCAAATTGACATGTACTGATTGTTTTGTTTATAAATCGCATTAAAAAAATACCCACTGGACAACTCAAATTGTTTCGCTTTTCGGCAGCTCTTTCAATCACTGTGCATCGCTGAAAGGTTTAAAAAAATTTGTGTGGCAGCGGTGGTTGGACGTTCTTTCACCTTTATTATTATTTAGAATCATATTAAAAACAAATTATCAACTTAAATTTTAGCTAATTTAGTATTCCGTATTCTGATAATGATTTTTTCGAAACGACGATAGCTTTAAACGTTGCATCTCTAGAGCTTGTTCCAACTCTAACACTTTTACTTGAATTTCCATTTCCATAGTTTTAGCTTGAGATGGAGTTAATTTTTGCAAGTCTATTTGAATTTGTTGCTCCAAAGCTTGGTTACCATCTTTAACGGAAGCAACTACAGCTCCAGTTGCTTTTGAAACACTTCGCGATGCTTTGGTTAGATCAGCTAATTTTTGGCTATTCCTTTGTGCTTTTACTTTGCTAGCAATTACTAACTGAGCAGTGCAGGCTGCAATCTCCTGTGCTGCTACAATCAATTGGAAGTTATTAATAGACTCATTAGTTATAGCATTATTTGCTGCTTCCACCAAGAAATTTGCGGCTTTAGCTACACTTTTTGATGCTGATATAAGACCTTCAGACCATTGGCTGTTCCGTTTGTAAAATTCCTTGGCTGATGTGTTACCTAAAAAAATTAAATATATATAAAATTATATTGATCATAAGCTCAATTAAAATGAAGAGAAACGTGTAAGCTTTAATGGTTGAATATTAACAATTGAATTAATGTGATTTTTTTGTGTAATATATCCAGAAACAATTTATTTTAGCATAAAATAAATCAACAAATTTTGTTTAAAAAGAGAAATCAAAAACTGTGGTAGAAACACAATTTTTTATGAATCGATTTTTTACAGAAAGAGTGCAGAAGTCGTGAGTTCATGACTTCAAACCACACTGTAAACCTATAAAGTTAAAAACCTTTTGATGGTGTGCTCCCATTTTCACTTACTTTTGTGTTTTCAGTAAAGATTCAATCAGATTTTTTTTAATTTCATTGACCTTGTTATTACTTTCAGAGGAAGTTGGTTTAGTTTTGAAGAAAGATTCAAAGGTAACATGATAAACTTGCGCATGAATCACACAAAAATCAATGGAGAGTATAAGACCAAAGATATAGAGCTGGCAGCTTGGCAGATGTAATATCCGGTCAATTTGTGTATATTGCGTCGGTAATAATCACAAATTGTCAGGTATAAATATTGAAAAATATCGCCAAATGAATAAGCGAGTATCCAGCCACCAACCCCTCCAGCCCTGCCAGTGCCACGTTATTGACTCCGCTTCAAAAAAGAGCATCTATAAGTCTGCACAATACACAATTCAACGCAAATGCAAACATAAACGATATTAATCATAACATTTAAATAAGATAGACAAGCTAAATATTATGGCATGGAACTCGTGTATCGGCTAATGCATCAACAGTTTTTGACTCAAAACCAAATCGAGCTTTGCCTTGTTTAAATATTCCTATTCACATTGTCTACAGAAACGTTTTTCGCGCCAGCAGAGATGGTGGCGTAGCAATTATTACTAAGAATACTATTAAACATGAACAAATTCCGAGTCTAAAGACCCACGTTATCGAACACATTATTGATTCGATTAAATTTAAATGTTTGTTGTGTACTTTTCTGGGGAATTGCCTTATTGAACATATTTAAGGCTGGTTTACTTAAAATATCGTGCATTGACGCCCCTTCGTAATACTGTAGCTGAATATTTTCTTTTTAATGCTTAAGTCGCTTAAGTTTTTCCAGAAGCCCAAGCCATTTTCGTATGAAACAGTAAAATCAGATCGCATTGCCAATAACTCAGTTTTAATATCATTTGTGTGCTTATCTAATGAGCAAGTCAAAGGGTCGTTGAACAACTCTACCAAATGCGTTATTTTATCGAAATCCTTAAAATAGTTTTCGATCGCACATTTTAAACCGTCAAGAATCTTGCATAAATAAATTTTAAGAAAAAAATATTTCCATACGCTCAATTTTATCGCGTGTTGTCATTGCGAATCGTATAACAAAGCCCAATTATAATCAAACACAAAGCGTATTGCTTTGTTCGCTGTCGCCGCCAAACTGATTTAGCGTGCTCGCTAGAAACGAATTTTTTCGCGTGTAGCATGGTTTGCTTGCCTGACGCACACGTTGTAAATGTGAAAACAAAAACAAGGTAATGCTGCGCGTTACCTTACGAGTGTGCATAGGCGCTGCCCGGGTCTGGTGTAAATCATAAAATATTGCTTTTAAGTTATGTAAAATCGGGTTTCCCTGAAATTTTACTCAATGGATAAAATTTTATCTTTGTGCGCGGAAACAGTGTGTAGTTTTTAGATCAACGATTCTTCTGGTGTTACACAATGCAGTATGGGGCATTTGACCGGTAAAGGTGGCATTAATTAATAACTCGTAAACTACGCAAGATATTTCGATGCGGGTTTTATTCTAGTGTTACACAACCCCTTAGAAGTATTCTTGAAAAGTGGGCGTGTCACCACTTTATTTTAATCAATATGTTCTTCATTTTCAAGTTCAATATTAAACATAAAGTTTAAGGAATCTTCCTCTCCAAATTCAGCATCCTCCAAGAAATTGTCTGTTGTTTCAATCTCGCATGATAGCAGTTTGTGCTTTCGTATGCGTACCTCCAGATTATATATCAACAATTAATTCTCCAGTTTTATGACAAAGCTTTTCATATTTTTCGTAGTTGATTGGCAACTGACATTGACCACATAGCAGCAACACGTAGAGTAGTACAAACCTGAACAGTTAACATCCATTGTAAATTTAAATTTTTAGAACGTTTCTCTTTGGTGTGTTCAATTTGAAAATGCACTTCAATTTTGCACTTAATAAATGCACGCGGTCACCGGTTGCAACAGATGGCTTTAACAGCTGTTAACTTAACATTGGACTGTTATGTTAACATTTCTGTAACATAAGAGTTTGATGTGTTTATGCATACTGGTGAAAAATGAATTTTTGACACATATATCGGTCAAATACCCCAAGGTGCAAGGTAGTCATTTCATCATTATGTTTGCTGTATAATCTAAAAATTTTATATAATTTTTTATTTAATGTTCCCCAAGCATTTTGTGCCCCTCAAACTCAATATTTGAATTTCAAACTTTGCACTTTTCGAGTAATATGCGCTGAATTTAATAAGCTAAGTTCATGCTTTTTACTGTGTGCTAGCAATTATACTTATAAAAAAAAAACATTCTATCAATTCTCAATGACTTTGATGTTGAAATTTGTAGTATTTTTTATTTTTAAAATTAATTTTATATTTTATTGTCGATTTTGTTTATTAATTTAAATGAAAGTTAAAGCAGCTGGTGACGTGAGTCTGTAGATGTGGAACAGGACTAGTCCTGGTGTCGCTGGACCACTTGTTGGTAGCATGATACCCAACATCCGTCCTTCTTATTATACGCATACTTTCTAACGGTAAATCAACTCCTTCAACTCATAATCTTCCATCTTCCGGTCATCACTAAAATAGAATATAATACAACTGGTGCAAACAACTCATACCTGCAGTTTCCGAATGTAAATTGGAAAAAAATTCAAAAGAATTTTGAACTCAGCGCACCAAAAAACATGGTTTACACATTAACTATTATAATTAATTATGCTATTGAACAAGCCGTTTTGAGAAGGCCAACCATACAACACTCTTTAAAACTACCCGATAGTATCACGGTCTTTATAATGGAATGTTTCACAAAAGCTGTTCTGTATTGCTTTTGCTGTACTGTCGCAACTAAATAAATCCTGAGACATCCTTATGGGGGAAGCCAAATTCGACATTTTTAAACGAAGCCATCAAGATTAATACACTTGCTCCAAAAAGTCCACACTAGTCTTTGTATTGATGAGTGAGCTCTGCCCACTACTTTTTCAATTTTTCTTTAGGATTCCCTCAAGATATAGCTTTAAAATAATTTCAAGATATAGCTTTCAAATAATTTCACCCCATCCGCACAAATTTTTATTTCCTATGGCGCTAATTACATTTTTTTTGACATTCCAATTGATTGAAAAAGAATGAATTAAAACCCCAATGTGCGATAAGGATTTCTAAAAATGTTTTTAGGTAGCGCTAATCGCATATTTGCTCATTCCATGCGTCGGGCATGTAGCTGTACGTACACTTTTGCGGTAGTGCTTTTCTGACAGGATGTAGCATAAAATTAATTAAAACTATAATTTTAGGTAATAAAATGCTGCAAAAATATTATTAGTTGCGAGAAATTACTAAACTATGTAATAAAACAAAGATTGATTCAATACATAGAACATTAGCTGAGATATTTGCAATTAAAGAAAATTTCAGACTTTTTTGTGATGTATGTAGACTTCTTCGAGCAAGTGTACAATTTATTTATTAAAAACTGCAACTACATATGGGTCCAAATTTGCCAAGGGATACCGATAAGAATTTTATAGCTATCGATTTTTGTGCAATTACATTTAAATTGTATGAAATCTATAAAAAAGGCAGAACTAGTATGATGGGTTGTCAAGTTACAGGGTTATCAAGTTTTCTCGTCTCTGTTTACTGAGGAAATTGGTATTATGTACCAGGACATTGAATTTATATATGTTAAACCTTCTTTTCGTGGTTTCAACATATACATTACTTGCACACCCTTCTTTGGAAATGAGGTTTTAACATATACATTACTTGCTCATACGTTCCTTCTTCTTCGGAAATGAGGATCTACTGTCAGCATGAGGCTGCAATCTCATACATCGCTACTCTTTTACATGAAAAATATCATCTTATTGTGTTAGGTGATTTTAATTTACCTAATATGAGATGGTCAAATTTGATTGATACCCCTATGCTGATTCCAGCTGTAAAGAATGAGTTTGTTGATAATATTTTTGAATTGTCCATGCATTTAAATTGTATGAAATCTATAAAAAAGGCAGAACTAGTATGATGGGTTGTCAAGTTACAGGGTTATCAAGTTTTCTCGTCTCTGTTTACTGAGGAAATTGGTATTATGTACCAGGACGTTGAATTTATATGTGTTAAACCTTCTTTTCGTGGTTTCAACATAAACATTACTTGCTCACCCTTCTTTGGCAATGAGGTTTTAACATATACATTACTTGCTCATACGTTCCTTCTTCTTCGGAAATGAGGATCTACTGTCAGCATGAGGCTGCAATCTCATACATCGCTACTCTTTTACATGAAAAATATCATCTTATTGTGTTAGGTGATTTTAATTTACCTAATATGAGATGGTCAAATTTGATCGATACCCCTATGCTGATTCCAGCTGTAAAGAATTAGTTTGTTGATAATATTTTTGAATTGTCCATGCAAAAGTGTAATAATGTTCGCAAACAGCTCTGTCTTGATCTTGATCTTGTTTTTGTTGGTGCTGGTTTTGATGTACTTATTAATAGGATTCCTCCTATTACAACGCCTGGAGATAATCACCATCCAACTTTGGAAGTCTCTTTTCAGCTTGACTGTATTTGTCGTTCACATGACATAAGATGTTTTAGAAAAACTAACTATGTCAAGTTAAATCACTTACTTTTCAATACTAATTGGTTTGCTCTCGACTGCTGTTCAGATATTGAATTGACAATGAATATTTGATACCATTCTCAGTTATTTTCACAGATGTATTCCATTCACTACTCTCCCTATCTCAGGAAAAAGACAGCCTTAGTTTTCACGTAACCTTTACAGATCAAAAAATATTAAGTTCTGATTTTAACGCATTAAATAAAAGGTGTTATGCTGTTTATTTAATAAAAGTTGCGTCACAATCGTCACACAATTTTGTTAAAACGAAACGTAGTATTCAGCGTATCCTTCGCAATTATTTCTTGATGGTGCAGTTGCATCTTCTGATTCGCCTATATCAGATATGTTTGCTGACTTTTTCCAAAGTACGTATTCTTGTAGCTCTGTTAATCGTAGTTTCTCATATCATTACAGCATCACTTTATATGACTTTATATCTCCTCCCGCTATCTCCATTTAAAATTTATTAAC
This sequence comes from Leucophenga montana, assembly GCA_035044765.1. Lineage (NCBI taxonomy): Eukaryota > Metazoa > Arthropoda > Insecta > Diptera > Drosophilidae > Leucophenga > Leucophenga montana. Next base: position 8,448 of record JAWNNQ010002080.1, read on the forward strand.
ATGTCTTCTATCAATTAAATTCTCTTTCCTACCTGGTCCTGATAATATTCCCAGTTACATACTAAAACAATGTTCTAGCTTCATTTTCCTTTATCAATTCTTTTCAATCTATCCACAAAGTTATGTAAATTTCCATCACTTTGGAAGCAGTCTTTTATTATCCGTCTACATAAAAAGGTAGCAAATTTGATATATAGAATTATATATACCATAGATCTTTGAAAAAATCTTTGATGACCAATTGCAAAAGTCGGTAAAGTCTGTTCGCAGTCCTTTCCAGCAATGTTTCGTTAGAGGCAAATCCATTACAAACTAATATTTTAGAATTTTCCATGGTTGTAAATAACGGTTTTGAGTCGGTTTGCCAAACTGATGTCTTCAGACTTCAGTACAGCTTTTAATAGTGTGTGTCATACGCAGCTTTTATTCAAATCAAAAGCAATTATAGAAATACTTATCCGGTCTAGAACTATTTTTTTTTCATCTGGAGTTTCCCAAGGGAGTCACCTAGGTCCAATATTATTCAACATTTTTATTAATTATCTTCATTTGGCTATTAATCATGCCCATGATGCTGATGATGTTAAATTTTGCTTGTCATATTCTGATGTTTCGCAGCAGACTGATTTAAACTGACTACATACATGTTGTCGTCTAAAATTTCTTAATCTTAATTTCTAAAAATGCTAGTGTATGACGATTCATAGCAGAAAACCATTTATAGTGACATATTTTTTAAATAACATTACCCTCGGTTGAGAGTTTTGTTTTAATGATCTTCGATTCCTTATGGAACCTAAACTTATTTATAATAATCATGGTCTAAGGAATATAATGACCCTTATACCACTAATATTTTCTATACTTCTCTTGTTCGCCCGATATGCTATTCACGTGGATCGTATTGAGTCAGTTCAAAAACAGTTTCTTCTCTTTGCTCTTAGGATCTCGAAATAAATCTTCCACCCTATCATGACAGGTTAAAATTAATTAATTTCCCAACCCTCTGATCACGCCATTATATGCTCTCTGTTGCTTTTCTTCATAAAAGTCTTATTGGGGAGATTGATTCTCCCTCAGTCCATATTACTAAATGTCCTAATTCGGCCAACTCGCCACTTAGGAGTCTCAATTGGGATCTCGAAATAAATCATCCACCTATCATGACAGGTTAAAATTCACTCCGAGCTGTTTATTCTATCTACAATAAGTTTTCATCGTATTTTTCTTATAATTTTTCCTTAAAAAATATAAAAAACTTTGTGAGTAGGGGCACAGTCGGTGAACCTGGCGTGCCAAACAAAAATTCCTCCAACGGGTCTGAGTGGCCGCAACTTCCTTCTTCTAGTTTTAAGTTAGTTTTGTTTATGTATAAACTTAAATTAGTGTAAAATTTGCCAAGTGATACCGCAAAATATTTTATAGCTTTCGATTTTTGTGCAATTACTTTTAAATTGTAGTGTTAGTACGAAATCTGTAAAAAAGGCAGACATAGTATGAAGGGTTGTCAAGTTTAAGGAAAAGTTATAAGAAAAATACGGCGAAAACTTATTGTAGATAGAACAAACAGCTCGGAGTGAATTATTGAGCACGTAATTTGACGTTCAAAAACGTAATTTTATTGGCATACGAGTTGGCCGTAAGTAATTAGGGAGAATCAATCTCCCCAATAAGAATTTTATGAAGAAAAGCAACAGAGAGCATAGAATGGCGTGATAAGAGGGTTGGGATATATAAGGGTCATTATATTCTTTAGACCAACGCTTAATGAAGCCAAGGGCACCTTTTGCTTTATTTACTATTGAAAAAATGTGATTATTATAAATAAGTTTGGGTTCCATAAGGATACGGATGTCATTAAAACAAATAAATAAAATATATCTTACAATACTGTTTGAAGTTTTACTTTTTAATTTGCAATATAAAGATCGTGTTTATAGTGATATTTTTCATTGTCTAAGCTTTAATATTGTTTACTCTTATTTACTGCAAGTGTCTATTTTCTCTATTCTTTCTTTTCGCTTTCTCCGTTTGTTTGTTTACGTTCTCTTGCTAAACAGACAAAGATACTAACATACTTGTAGTTTTGTTTTAGTTATTTTAAATTGTTTGAGTTGGGTTCTGCTCTAAATTAATTTTAGCTTTTATTAATTTTTTATACAGCATACTTTTTGGCACCAATTATTTATTCTTTTGGGTTCTATTTATACTAAATTTAAAAACAAGGCTTGTACTGACCAATACCTTGTTGGTTACGCGATGTTACACACTTGTATTGTGCTGGTTTTACCGGCGTGTTCTTAATGAACGGAAAGGTCTACTTTGGACTTGTTCCCACTGTAGAACGACGAAGATTGAGATTATAAAATTTATGAATCAGACTAGGTCTGGTTTCTCTGAATTCAATCGTTCTTTAGCAAGTGAAACTGTCTAAATGGTTCTCCTAAACGTAAAAGAAGAAATTCTCCGAACTCAATGCCTTCGTTCGTAGTTATTTCACAGGATGAACCTGTAATTTGAATTTGCAAATATAGCCCCTGTATTTTTATCACCTTTCGATGAAAAACCAGAAGATTCTACGGTTTCTGTCGCTCCCTCCTTAGTACCTTCTGAGAAGTCAAACGACGAGATAAAAATAAGAATCACACTTGTTAGCCGCTGCTACTTTGCCATCAGCAAGCATATTATAAGGAGAGCCGTCTCTCGAAGTTCGAAGATAAAATTCTATAAGAGGCTGATAATCCCGGTATTGCTGTATGGCGCTGAAGTATGGGTTGCGTTTGAGATTCTTCGTATGATTTGTGGCGTTCTTAGAGTTAGCGTCGATTATGATCCACGAGCTGTATGAGCAGTATTATGAGGTTGACATAGCCCAGTTCATGAAATTCAATGAACTGCACTGGTCTGGTTATCTCACCCGGATGAACCATGAAGCTGTGGCACTAAAGGTTTACGAAACCAACGGGTTTAAGATATCAAGATCAGGTTTATGATGAAGAGCTTCGCATTACCAGCGACTGTCGCCGGCGTGCACTAAACTACACCGAATTGTTGGCGGTATACGGTTGTAGTGCCACTTAAGTATAAGTAGACAACATGAACAAATAAATAGTACCCATCCAAACTTTCATTATGAGGAAAATGGTGTACCAATTAAAACGGTTAGTTACCATTAATTTTAATCTGAGCGCTGAAAAATAAATTAATTAATTGTTGTGGAAAAACAATATATGGTATAAAATATGAGTATAAATAATAATGAGTAATAATAATTCAATATTCATAATATGGATATAATTACCTTGTTGTGAAGATACTATTTCATTTTGCAATAATCGAGATTTGTCTATTAAAATCTTAATACATTCCATTAGAGTGGTACAAGCATCCAAAATTCTTTCGTTCACTTCCAGTTTTATGCCATTATCTTTTTCCCTTGCGTTTGAAAGAAGTTCCATGATTTTGGAAGCAGCTTCTTTTATTGCGGTGTCCATTTCCTTCAGTTCATTTTGTACTAAATCATCAATATCAATACTTTCTTGAGGTGTACTTAGCATATCTCGAATAAGAGCAATTAATTTCGCTAATCCTTGTTTTAAGGAGTTTGCACATATATAAACCTCTGTAGGATCTTCAGTTTTTTGCACCAGTCCTAGTAGTTTTATTAATGGATCGTGTAGAAATCTTGCATGGTTCAAAATGTCTATAAATAAATATAAATATTTGATTAATCATTTAATTTTTTTTTTTTTTTTTTGTAAAACAGAATTTGAGTAGTAAATTCATTAAACTTCTGACGTTAACTAACATCACATATCAAAAATTGTGCAAAGTATACAGAGTAATCTTCCAAATTTGAGTATACCATGCATCTAGATGAGTGCATAAAGATCATCTAGCCCCATATGTACTACACAGAGAAAAAATAACCAAAATCAATCATCAAATTGAAATTTTATGTGATCAAAGTTAAAGTCAGCAAAATAAAATCCTCGAAAATATCATTTTGATATTTTCGAATATATCAAAAAGATATTTTCAATAATATTAAAACTTGACAATAGCTCGAGAAATGCATCTATGTGGCGCTTCGAAGTCTTTTACTGCTAGCGGGTTTGTTCAAGTTTGCTGTTTCTTTTTATTAAATAAAAAAACCACTTGACGAGATATAAATCAAGTGACGAAAGCCTACTTGCAACTCACAAAACTACTGATATCAATTTTGTGACGATATACTTATATTTTTCATTGCTATGGTTGGAATCGGTAGTTTTGTGAGTTGGAAGTAGTCACTTAATTTTTACCTCGTCAAGAGGTTTTTTTATTATAATATAGTGCTTCATATAAAACTTTATATGAATCCTACCTTGCTTAAAATGTTCTTTTAATAAACTCTATAATAAAAGTATAATATATCAAAGTAAGTATAATATATTAAACTGTGAAAAGTATAATATATTAAAATATGAAAAGTATAATATATCAAAATGTGCCAATCTAGCAAGTTATTATCACTCCAAATATGAGCATGAAAATTTGGATTCAGTTTTCGGCAAAATAGCAAAATGTACTTTTCAAAATTTATTTTGGCCTATATTTTTTTAGTAGGTATTGAACGGCACCATGATAGCATTTTGAAGGTATTCCAAAGACCTTTCCAACGAGCTATTACACGTTAAAAAATATTAAGGTCACAGTAACCAATTGAAATTATAGCTTTTTTGAGCTTTTCACTTCATAATCCGCCATTTTGAAAAAAATGTAGAACAAAAGTTACTTAGTTTTTTGTGTACTAAAATCCTGTATCAATAAAATTTTGATTTTCTAAAGGATTCAAACAAACACAAACAAATTTATTAACTCGTCACAAAATTTCCAAAATTCATAAATTTTGAGTGGGAGGACCGATTTTTATAATTTTAGGCTCGTTGTTCGCGTGTGGGCGTCAAGAATAAATAAAAAATAAGTTTGAGGTTATAACCCTCCCACGAGCCCCAATACCGCTAAGGGTGGGTATTTCTCAACCCCGTATATGATCCAGGAGTGATCCGATATTATGTTTTAACATTTTCTGAAAGTCTCTACGGCGCCTCCTTCAATTCCTACAATTTCACACTATGTGAATGTGTATTTATTTGCGTGTTAAAAGAAAGTCTTGCTCTTTTCCCTAGCGCGTATATTATATCTTAAAATTTTCTGAAAGTATGTTTCAAGACCTTTTTAATGGTATATAACACGTTTCGATCGGACTTACAAGTAAAAACTTCGATATTGCGCGTATAATATAGTGCTGCACCATAACTGAGGTGGGCTTTCACATGAAATTTCAAATTGTCTTGTAAAACATAAGCATGGGTGCCGGGTCTGTGTAGAGGCTACACCAAAAAGTGGGCGCAATGCGCCCATTAGTAGTATATGTGTGTGAAACGACCCCAAATCGTATTTCAAGATGATATTGGCTTAAATAAATAAGTTTTGCATACTACAGCACAAAAATGATAGGTGGGTTTATATGGAGGATACTCCAAAAGTTCTTAAGTACAGCCTCTGTTATTTGCACTTTCGTTAGAATAGCAAATTAGATTTTGGTTTTTTGTTGTTTGTAAACGAAGGTTTTTGTTTATTTTCTGTTGCGTTCATTCGCGTTGTTTGAACAATAATTCAAAATTGTATTTTATAATACAACCATATTCATAATCATTATTATTAGCAGAAAACCCAAGAAATTAGGAAATACGTCAGTCTCAACAAATCTTCTGTGTTTGATATTTATTGAAATGATAACGTCTATTAAATGGATGAACGCCGCCAAATACGAAAGAGCCATGACTCTCACGTTCCGCCTGAAGACGGCTTGTTTGTGAAGCATTGGTTTTCGAAAGCTATATTTATGTGTGTGTGTGTGTGTGTGTGTGTGTGTGTGTGTGTGTGTGTGTGTGTGTGTGTGTGTGTGTGTGTGTGTGTGTGTGTGTGTGTGTGTGTGTGTGTGTGTGTGTGTGTGTGTGTGTGTGTGTGTGTGTGTGTTTGCGTATTACTGTTATCTAGCGCTCTTATACGTCATACACGATCTTCTAATTGTTGTACTTGTGGCTGCTGTAGCTATAGCAGTTGTTGTTATTTGTAATTTCTTTACCACTCTTTTCTTGTAGGTTTTTGTTGTTGCTACATTTTATATGCGTAAATACACAGAACTACTAGTTTCGTTGTCCTGATCACGAATATGTATACTTTAGAGGGTTTTGGAAATAGATTTTTTTTTGTCATTTTGGCAGTATGCAGTTGTATACATAAAGTGAAAATGTTTCGTATTCACTCTACTACAGAGAATTTTAAGTTGAAAATTGATAAAGCCAAATTCCATAAGTAAGTATACAGAACGACTAGTTTCGTTGGCCTGATCACGAATATGTTTACTTTAGAGGGTTCTGGAAATAGTTTTTTTTTTTGTCATTTCAGCAGTATGCAGTTGTATACATAAAGTGAAAATGTTTCGTATTCACTCTACTACAGAGAATTTTAAGTTGAAAATTGATAAAGCCAAATTCCATAAGTAAGTATACAGAACGACTAGTTTCGTTGGCCTGATCACGAATATGTTTACTTTAGAGGGTTTTGGAAATAGTTTTTTTTTTGTCATTTCAGCAGTATGCAGTTGTATACATAAAGTGAAAATGTTTCGTATTCACTCTACTGCCGAGAATTTTAAGTTGAAACTTGATAAATCAAATTCCATAAGTAAGTATTCAGAACGACTAGTTTCGTTGTCCTGACCACGAATATGTTTACTTTAGAGGGGTTTGGAAACAGTTTTTTTTTTTTGTTATTTTAGCAGTATGCAGTTGTATATATAATGTGATTTTAAATTTTATTTTATAATCTCATTGCCTAATTTTTTGAGTTTGTTCACGTGAGATTCTGACTTTTTACTACCTACAATTTTACCTGTTAGCCATTTACTATTCTTTCTTATTAAAATCAGAACAAACTCATTGAGCAGGTGATTCCAGTGTCCATAACAAGGATCGGACTGTGAAAACCAGTCTGCGTATATATCTAATTTGGCTGTGGCGATTATGCATGTTTGAACTATTTTTTTTTTTAAATTTTGTAATTTTGAGGCTTTTTGTCGATAAATCGTTGAAAAATATCAAATTTAAAAATGAAAATAAAGAATTTTCTAGAGGGTCTTGGTTTAGTTTTGAAATTGCAAAAAAAAAAATTCAGACCTTTCACTCCAAATACTTTCAGCCAGGAAAAGAATGGACGAAATGGTTAGAATCATTCCATTAATGCAGTATCACATATCCGAACACATGCTCTGGGACCAGTCGCCTCGTTGACTCTCTTGCTCTCTATCTTTCACAGTTGTGAGAGTAAAAGAGAGCATGGGACCTGACGCTGAAGCAATTTGAAGTGACACTTCCGTATATGAAATGACATATCGATCTATTGTATGGTTAGTGTTACCAGCTAGTTATGAATAAATAAATAAGAAATGTATAAATTATATAATAAAACAAAATTTGATTCAATACACAAAACATTAGCTGAGATATTTGCGAATAAACTTAAAATTTCAAATTTTTTTGTGGTGTACGCAGACTTTTTCGAGCAAGTGTACATACACACATAGATACACACACTTGCTAAAGATTTTAAATCAATTAAAACAAAATACGCTGGCTTGAGACCAGCGCAAGTAAACAAAATAAATAAACCGCATGACTTATGACTTCATACACGTATGTATGAACGTATACACACATCCCAACACATTCATTAATGCTCTGTGAACAGCCACTCAGTAATTACTCTCTTTCTTCCTCAATTGTGAGAGCAAAAGAGCGCATGGGAGCTGTTGTGAAAAAAATGTTTTTTTTTTTGCAAAATGGCGGAGAACGACGAGTTAGAAATAGCCAAAAAATAGAAAAACAATATGGTTGTAATTTTATTAGGGCAGCAAAGACGGTGGTTGGTGAAAATGTTGTTAACAATTGGACACTGTGGATACAACAATATGAGTGGTACGAATTAGTTGCGGGAATGCAGAAAAACCACAGAACGTGCAAGTAGCGATGTTTATGTCGTCGATAGATGGTAAAACTATAAACATATTCAATACATTTGATGCACACCAGAGGAGCTGAGCAGAATCAGCGCGAGTAAACAGCGTTTTCGACAATATTTCACGCCAAAAAAGAACATTCATATGAACGCTACATCTTTAACAAGATAGTGCAAGAGGATAGATAAACGTTTGATGATTTCTCACTAAACTCAAAGCACAAAGTGTCAAATGTGAATTTGAAAATCTGCATGATAGCCTAATACTCGATAAAATAATAATGGCATCAGCAATGAAGTTCTACGGGAATATTTACTAGCTGATTTGCAAGTCGTCACACTTGAACGGGTAACACAACGTTGCCTCGTTAGCAAACTTTCCATAAAACAGCTGAGAGCTCTTAAAGAAAAAGTCGCAAACGTTTGTGAATTAAAAAAAAAACAGCTCCAAGATTATGGTCTTTATCGCAGTCTAAAACAAGGGCCAATGATGTGGTACAATTTTTTTTCTTTTTTTTTAAATTAATTTATTTTGATAATTAATTGACTTAATAAATAGAAGTACAATGATGTGGTACAAATCATGCCCCGAAATCCTGTCCTGCATATAAAAAGAAATATGCAAAGTTTAATCGAGGACATTTCGGTAAAAGGAACGAAGCGATCGTCGCAATAGTAGAACAAAACTACGCAATGAAATTCAAACATGCCAGCGGTTCAAAAGGCATTGCAATTAAAATAGACGAAATAGAAGCAATCAAGAAAAATCTTATAGTTTCGTACTCAGGTAACCGAATATAAGTGGTTAGACAACCCATAGCAAAAACAAAGGTACGCAATAAAACATTCAACATAAGGTACATAGTGGTTGAAAGCAAAAGAAAGAAAGAAAGAAAGTTGTTAGAACCAGTACTTGGATTAAACACCTGCACAGTAGCTGGACTAATAAAACGCGTAAATGAAATCAAACTTAATTAGGCGGTTATCGACGAATACGGCTGCTGGCGGGATTTGGAGTATGACAGTTCGCAATACACGCAGCACGCCGCATTACGTACGCATACAGAGACATCGTAAAAGACGAGTTGGACAAAATGCTGAAGCCGGCCGTTTCTACAATGGTAGTAGTAAAATATAATGAAGAGATTCGAATTAGTATGTACTAAGCGCCAAGGGTATAGAAATTGACAAACAGAAAGTTGATGCAATAATGAGATTACGCTAGCCCCAAAACAAAACGGAGCTTCAGCGTTTATTGGCATTGGTGACTTATCTCAAGCGGAGCAGCGATTCTACAAGAGGATCAGCCAATAGCGTAGAGAAAGATTTCCAACGAAAAAGTTTCATGAGTACGGAAAAGATATAATAGTGGAAACCACTTCAGTCGATATTGAAGAAACCCATATCGTCAGCACCACCACTACTCCAAAGAATGTTTCCTGAAATTGCACAAAACTCGCCCTCCGTAGTTTATAAAAAAAGGAAAAGAAGATACGCTGAAGCAAGACTACGAAAATGAGTTAACCGAAGATGAAGACTTCGAAGTATTAGCTATCATTTCTTGTTCTAGCCAAGCAATATAATGCATACAAAAAACGACTGAAAGTGACTACTTTGGCTCTAGTTAAAAAAATACATTCACCAAGGCTGGTCGAATGAACAAAATTCGTTACAAAAAGTACTAAAACCTTACTTTAATTTTTGTGTTGAAATATCTGAATTTGACGGCCTAGCATTCAAAGGCCAAAAGATCATCATCCCGACAGAAGAAAGACAGACCAGTATGCAACAAGTACACGCTGGTCACCAATGAATTCAGCGTACACTGTCAAAATCACGACATATTTTCTTCTGGGGGAACATGACGGAAGATATCACAAACTTTGTCAGCCGTTGCAGCATCTGCCAGTCCACACAGAAATCGAACGACAAAGAACCGATGCTCGTCAAAGAAGTGTCATTATTACCATATCAAATACTAGCATCTGATCTCTTCTCACATAGCGGTTATGACTATTTGCTTGTTGTTGACAACTTCAATGGATTCGTTGACATATTCAAACTGAGTAACACGACGTAAAAGCAGGTAATTACAATAATGAAATCATTGTTCGCAACACATGGTATTCCAGCAAAAATAGAAAATGGCAATGGTTCACAATACTCATCAATAGGGTTTCCAACATATCTCGTCAAGACCGAAATATCACCGCTTAAACGGACTGTCTAAAAGATTGGTGCAAACGGGAAAAACGATCTTGAGTAAAGGAAAATAAGAAAACCAAGACATCCTAGACAACTAGAGCTACTTGCCTACAGCGACACCCCGCGGAACGAATCACCAAATCAAAGCAAGACACCAGAAACTGGATATCCACGATCCATTATCGTGCGCACTGACGACGGCCACACTTTCCGCCGTAACACGAGTCATTTGCGCGCAAACAAGGCAGATCTTAAGAAACGTACTAAGCACTCCCCAAATAATGGCAAACAACCGCCAATTGTAGAAGAATCACCAACGCAACAGCAAGAAATAGAAGAGCAGTCAAATCGTGTTGAACCACAACATCGTACCAAAGGCAACTGAGACACATCGACCGAAGATATCACAGCCCACTGTTCGAGTGTTTGGAAAAAACGTTCAGTGGAAACGAAGTTTTAAATGAGATAAAAGGTTTTGGATAAATTTATTTATTTATTCGCATGAAATTAGTAGAAAGAATTAGAAATAATTAAATTAAAATTTAAAGAAACTTATCGCGCGGGGGTTGAACCAAAGTCGTCCGGACAATGTTTACTGATACAAATGTACAATTGATAGAATCAATATTATTAATTGGATTTTTTGTATGTAGTTCACAAATTTAAAAACGATAATAATTAGTATTAATAATTTAATTTAAACAATAAATACAAAGTGTTTTTGTATGCGAGCTATACTTTCTATTTGATAAATCGTGGTCATTTTGAAACTTGTGTTGCTTATGGTTAAAAAAAGTTTCCATACCAACTTTCTTTAGATTTCTAAACAAGATCTTCTCCAAATTTTATATAAATTCGAAGAACTTTGGAAACGCGTGATCAACGTCAGCCTATGACGTCGTCATATATGCACTCGGAATTTTTTGACCGGCTATAACTACCAAACTAAATTTAAGAGACAAACTATTTACAATACATACAAGATTTGATCTAAAAATAACCGAACTTTTAATTTAAATCATAGAACACGTAGCGCCACCTATTAATTGTTGGCAGTGTTAGAAAGGTACATTTTTGTTCTTTCGAAAGAAGCTAAGTTAACACTATTCGTTTGACAGGTTACTTAATGGCACACGTTTTAATAATAGGAGTTTTTGTAATAACGTAAAAACAAAAGAGCAAATATTAAATTTTGTTTTAAACTCGAAAAAGATTTGGTGCAACTTAGGAATTGTTAAAAAATACTTTATGATATTTGTAAGAGTCGTACTCAAGTTTACACGTGATTTACACGATTTAAAAATGGTCGTGATGATTTAAATGATGATTCAAGGCCGAGACTGAGTTAGTGGAAAAATTAAGTGAAATAATCGTTGACGATGCAAATTTAACTGTGAGAATGCTGGCAGAAGAATATAGTTCATCGTACTGTACAATCTAAAAAATATTATTTGCGCGTTTTGTTCCACATCAGTTAAATGATGATTAAAAACTCGCTGAAAAAACAGATTTGTCTCATCGACCACCCTCGGTATTCGCCTGATCTATCACTCTCCCCAATAATGAAAATATCGCCTCTAAATCAACGTTGTCCAGCCATAGCCTCATGGGGAAAAATGTGTTTTCACACACATACGAACGAATGCATGCCAAAGTCGGCCGCTTGATGACGTTGCATTGGTGTTGTATTTTGGCACACAGTACAAATTATGACTGAGAAATGATTCATACTTAGGGTGCTGTCCTTTTAGACAGCCCTGTTCTAAGGGCCGCCCAGAATGAATGACAATATTGAGAAATTTAGTTTCAACAGTTATAAATTAATTTTTGTTGGTGTATGAAATCTTTCTGTTTTTTGTGTTAAATATTAATTTATTCCTCTTTTAAAATTTTACCAACAAAAACACACCCAACTGATGCTAGCTAACATGTACGCCCACAACAGTTTACAGCCTAACATCGAGCTGCTCGACCGACATGCTCTACAATGTGAATCGCCCTTTAGAGTACGACAGATATAGAGAATACTTTTTTCTCCATCTGAAACCAAAGAAATCGAAAGAAACACAAAAGGTACCAGCTTTGCGAAATACGCTATATTATTAAATTATTCGACCGTTAATGTGCATAGAAGGATAAGGAAATGGATAAATCATATTCATCTTTTTCATTGTATATAGCGGCGCCAAACCAAAACAATACATTTTCAACGGTTGCTTATTCATATGCAGTCGCTCACTTTGAATTTTTTTTATCAAATTGAGAGCGAGGAAGAGAGAGCGTTTGTGAGAGAGTCTTTGCGATTGTCCTAGGACGTTACCTGGTTATTAGGTAATACGAAGCAATACTATAGAACAAAATTTAATTCGTACATTGTCATCAACATTCGTACATTCCAACAAATAAAATCAAGCGAATATGTTGTGTTTAAGAGTGTGAATGATTTACACTTGCTTATTTATATAGAGATATTTTCTAAAGCATGAAGTAATTGCTCCTTTTTTTTTTGTAGTTTTCCATAATATAATTTCGTTAATATCTTAAAAATAAATTTTAAAACGGAGTAAGATTCAAACATTTATAAGTTTGAAGATCTTTATACTTTAAATTTTAGAATGCATTATTAATCAAGTTTTTGTAAAATTTCGTTTTTGACATTTAACAAACCAGTCTCCTTCCCCAATAATCTAAGCTAGATATAAAAAACTCACCTTGTCCCCTTTCGATTTCAGTCGTCAATTTAAAGTTTATATCGCATTGTTCAAATAATTGAGTATAATAATGACCCAGAAGTAGGATACACTTTATATATTCACTGCTAACATCTTTATCTTTATTGTTTTCTTTTATTTCTTTTATATTGTCCAATATTGCCTCAAGTTCACCACATAATTTTTGTATTATTTTAAGTGGTTGTTGTCGCGTCATATCATCAATCTTTTTAGTACATATTGACTGAACTGTTTCTATGAGGCACTTGAAAAAACTCCAAATCTCATGTTTGCCCTTTAATTCCGATTCAATAATGTTTGCTTTTAATTGTTCAGTTTCAATAATATTTATGTTGAGTTCAGTTTTTAATTTGGAGCATTCGTTCGCAATATTCAACATCTTTGTTTGAACCAATATTTTTTCATCGGTTAAGAATTCAATAAGATTTTCCTTTTCCTGAAAAAAAAAATTGTTTTTGTTTATTGAAAGGTTATTATCAAACTGAAGGCACAATATAAAAAAAAATACATTCCCAATGCTGGGTTTACGCCCCGTACCGATGTGAGCAGGTATAAGTGTACAGTCAAGAGAATTCCAAAACATCCCATGTGGCTGTTCCAAGTATTGACAAATACATACATACATTTTTTTTTTTTTTGTCGACGTAAATGCTGAAAATAATCCTGTGCCTCGCCGTTGCGCACAAAATTATAGCGAATGGTTCGCTTTGCATTACCGACATACGATTGTAGTGCCACTTAAGTAAGTAATTTTAAAAGAGAAGATAAATAAAATGTTTGGCTAACACTGTAAATTATTAATTATATATTTATGTTGACGCTTGAAACGCATCATATTGAATTTATTTCATAAAAGAAGTATTAAAAAATACAGTTAAAATTCAAATAGTTTTAATTATTATTTTAATAATTTTTTAAAATTAGCTTGCTTCGTACAAAATTAACAGTTGCATGAGGCAAGGCCGGCGCGATGTTGACGCTTGAAACACGTCATATTGAATCTTAACCGCATTTTTTAATACTACTTGCATAACTGCGAGTATTATTTCGCTGTATCAAATTCACCTTTTTGTAAAATTAACGATTGTTCGACCTTTGAAGCGGCCATTGTAAAACATTCTTTCTTTTATAAGTACACTGCAGTAAGAGATGGACGTGTCTTCAATAAAATTCCAAAATATAATTTACGGATTAAACAATTTCAATGCATCATTGCAAATAAAATACTGGAGAGCATCAATATAAAGAAAAACACAAAAGGAGCGTAATATTTAGTGAAAGGCTCGACGACACACAAAAATTACTGTCGAATCGAGCAAGTGACGAACAAAAAGTCAAAGTCAAAAGTTTGCCATTAAATGTATCATCAGTATCTCTAAAAAGAACAAGCAATTAAACGGTAAAGTGGTCTTTGCTCTATTCCATTCCTACTCTTTACGAATAGCTTCAAAAGAGAGATAATTTAAGCAGGTTAACTTTGCAGTGTTGTAGTGTAATTTTGCAACATTACACTTGCAATCTCGGTTTTTTTTTTAAGAAAAATAATAATAAACAAGAAAAAACGTTAACTTCGGTTGAGCCAAAGCTCAAATATCATTCACACGATATTTTAAATTGTATTGTAAAACATGAACGTGGGGGCGGTTTAAATAAACGCCACCCCAAAACGTGTGTGTGTGTGTGTGTGTGTGCCTCACCGATTATTGCTGATCTAGTGATGGAAGAACTACTAAATACCAAATTAGATCAGTTGCAGGTGAAACCAAGATTAGTGACAAAATATGTTGGCGATCTATTTACAATAGTGAAGAATGACCACATTGAAATTTGTGCATAAGACATTAAATACGTTTCATAAAGACATTCAATTCACGATTGAGGAGGATAATAGACAATCTAATCTGCAGGCATAACAATAACAAGAAATAAGTAGACTAGCTTAAGTTCAAAACTCCACACCTGACTAAGAGGACGTGTGTCGTCTTATTTTTGTTGTGTAATTGTGAGTAGGGATTTATTGTAAATATTAATAATTGTCATTAGTTTATATGAAATTGTTATTTATTGTTTTATGTTGACAAACATCCTGTAGATGCCTCTCGATGAGAGTCGAAATATATTGGTGAAGAAAACATAAATTGTGTTTTAATTTGGACATTCAGCCTGCTAAACTACATGATTTAATTTAAATTTATAAAAATGTGTATTTATTTGCTCAAAATCGACGAAGTCGTTTTACGCAATAACAATGAAGGACAGAATTAGTAAATAAACACGGCAGTTAATTTGTTTACTACTAGTTTAATTATAATTATGAATAATATACAATAATACTGTCGTAGTTAATTATGCTGCGCGTCGACGTTCAGAGAACAGCCGACTGACTGTTCTTGCGTTGAGGTCGAATCAATACTCGTGCCGATGCTTCGCATTTACACATCTCAACGATAGTTTGTGGATGGAGTTGCCACACAGATACATATGTTTTGGAACAGCAACGTTGCCAACACAAAATGAATTAGCACAAAACTCGTCTGTGCACTAAAAACATTTTCTATGAAATCTCAAAGATTTCTATAACACCTACGGAATTTTTAGAGAAATTCAAATCACCGGACGCAATTTTGTCTATAGATTTCTGTGACACCTCCGTATGTATAAACGGTATAAAAAAATAAAAATAAATAAAAAAAAATTGGTTGTCCCTTTTTACTCAAATCAATGTAGAGTTTAAAGATGGTTTCATTTAAGAATTTTGTTTTGTCGCCAATAACACACATAGTTACTCGAAAGGCCAGAGTGAGCACTATGAAATAAATATTGATAAAAGTAGAAAAAATCAATTTCATGAAGAAAGATGAAAAAGAGCATCGACAGTCGTACCGACAGGATTGAAATGTCTATTAGTTTGAAGCGATCCCCGTTGAGGTTTCTGAGCAAAAAAGTATAAAAACTGCTTTTGACCTGACTCAATAAGAGCTTTATGCAAATAAAAAAATAGAATAAAAATTCACACTTGGCATAATCTACTTAGGACGAGTTTCTCAATGTCTTGCTCAAATTTAACAGCCCGTTAGACTGCCGGATAAACAACTTCTTGTTCTCAATATTTTTTTAGAACCTAACGAGCATTAAGTGCTACCTAATTAATTTGGTCATAGTCTGTCAAAAAAGCTTGTATCGCTTTTAAGGAGATATCAGAGATCCCATATCCTCGACGAGACGATTTAGTTGTTACAAAATTTTTAAGGATCAATCTTTACGATATCCAGCTGTAACTCGACACATAGACTTATGTTTGTTGCATACAAATAGAGAATCTATATTAACATCTCCCAACCGCTTTGTGGGGTTGCCCCCATTGAAACCAACCGCTCACTTTTGTATGGTATTCCGGTTTCTGATTGACAGCCGATTCACAAAAATATACTAATTGGCCGCCATCTTCTTGAGGTATTTCCCCAAAAAAAAACCACCGCCCACTTTGTGCTTTTGTATTAAATTTCTTTAGTTAAGTGAATATTAGTTTGTGTAGCTTCTTGTATGCATGCCCTCTTCACACACATATACCAATAGGCTTTACCCGACCACTGTACACATTCATGTTTTGTAGTTGTGCTTGGCGTGAGCTTTACGAGTGACTTACATATATTTCGTTTACTTTTAAACTATACTTTTACATACAACATATATTTTGTTATATAATAAATACATAATCTTTATCTACAATCTCAAAAACGAATGCGATGATTTTCAATTGGTTTTTACTAATAGATAGCTAGGTTTCCGAGCAACGCTACAAGTATATATTCGCTTTAAGTATAGATATTCAGGGGCGGAACGTTTTCTTGGGGCAGTGGGGGAAAGAGGTCTACTACCCTTTGGGTGAGGGGGGGGGGTGGTTGTGTTGTTGGTTTCCCCCTTGGATTCGCCAGTGATGTATCTAATGATAAAATAATTGGTATTTGCCGATTAAGTGACGCGCTTCAACTAAATGATCTCTCAGTTTGTATATGTCAATTTCAACAAGCGTCCACCAGAATCGGAAACTACGATGAATTTTAAGAATATTTCACTAAGAAATTATGGGTCTAAAATGAATTCCTAGCCCCCGTTGAGAGGCATGACGATTTCAGTATAAGGTTTTTTTAAAGACTGCATAGATTTGATAGAAAACAACAAGCCGAGGACTCCAATACTAAACAAATGCAATTATGCAAGTTATTTAAGGAAAAAAATTTAATGCTCACTAGCTTGATAGGAGTTTGCTGCGATGGACAATCCACCAATACCGGAACTGAAAATGGAATAATTCGAAAGTTTGAAGTTTTGTTGAATAAACCATGGCTTTGTTGAATAAACACTGGTTTCAACGTATTACTTAGATATGGTATGTTACTTAACTAATATTTGGTAGGTCAGTGTGCTAAAATTGAATGGGAGAGGCTGGCATTTTTTAGAAAAAATCAAACAAAATTGCGAGATGTAAATTATGTTCACTTGCAGGATGATTTATACTCAAATGAAGATACCAATAATTCATTTGTCAAATGCCTTTTTACGTCAAGATCTTTAAGTATTTTATGTGTCATTCTGTGCGTTTGTTGGATTATGGAATGCTTATGTCGGAAGTCAAATTGGTGGTCAGGTATAACATTTTTTTGGTTCAGTATTGTTTGAATTCGGTCATATAAAAGTTTTTCGTAAATTTTTAATAACGTCGGTAGCCATCTAATTGGTCTGTACGACTGACTTTCAGTCGGATCCTTTCCAAGTTTAGGTATAGCAATATATTTTGCTATTTTCCATATGGATGGAAAATGCTGTAGTCTAAGTATTGCATTAAAAAGATTTCTTATGAAGTCAGTGCGATTTGAGGAAATCTCTTAAAACTTGTCCATCTATTTGATCACATCCCGGATATTTTTTGAGCTTTAATCGTTTTTCAATTCAATACAGCTAATAATTTCTATTGGTTGGAGAAGTCTTTTAGGTTAATTTTGAGGTCTATGATTGCTTTATTAAATTTTATTTTTATCCCCAGGCGCTCTGGATCTTTGCCAAATCTGTCTCAGTTTTCTTTTAATGTACATTTTTTTTCTTATAGCATGTGGTTTGTAGTCTGTGTCATGTTTTTTTTTCTTAAGATCTAGTGTTGATTTGTGGCATGCTTCTTGAATTATATAATTAAAATGGATTATTGATGTTTTAATGTCGTCAGCATTCTTAAGTGGCACATTTGCAGTAAGAGTAATTTCAATAAAATCACGAAATGAGTCCCAGTCAGTCCTTTTGTTGTATATTTTACTTATATGCTGTTTATGTATTGCACAGCTCGTGTGTTTCGCTCGTGTGTTTCGCACTAGAAATCTAGGTCCAAGTTTTTTTTTAAAGAATTCGATGTATTGTGATGTTGATATTGTATGTCCAGGAGGGCAGTATATTGCTGATATTGTAAAGAGTCCATTGTTATCTTCTATTTCTAGATTCGTCTATTGAAAGTGTGCATGTTGGTAGCATTCGAGCTTTGTGTGCCGAATATTATTTTTACTAATTATTGCAGTGCCTCCGTTTCCTGTGCCGTCCGAGTGATTTGTGGTGTATTTTGTATAGTTGCGTATGCTCAAAGCATGCTTATTTGAGCAATGAGTTTCAGAAATAAGCGCAATGTCAATCTTGTGTTCTTTTGAGAAATGTTTTAGTTCTAAAATATTATTATTAAGACCATTAGCATTCAGGAAAACTATTTTCAGCATACTGTCCATGCTTTGAGTCAAGTTTATTTAGTAAAAGTGTGATAACATTTGTGATTACCGTTATCTATTGAATTAACTGCTTCATCATTGATTTTAATTCTGACGTCTTCAGTCTGTGCTGCATTGTTAAGTTTGTATGGTCCTGTACTCAAGTTTCCTGCTGTGATTGTCCTTCCTATATTATTCGAGTTTGTTAGCTGTGAGCTAGTTTCTACGGCGCAAGCAGCGGCTTGAGCGTAAGTTAAACCTTGTTGAACTGGTACATCTTTGAATTTTTAATGTTTTGTACAATTCGCATCCTTTGTAATTGGCAGTATGAACACCTCCACATAGGGCACATTTACTTTTTGTAGTTTCGTTCATTTGACAGTCTAGTGTTTTATGTTTTCCCGCGCACTTAACATGTATGTCCGTATTTTGCACAGTTACTGCACTGGTCAATTGATCTTTTTTGGTTTGGTGCTTCGAATTGTACTGAGTAATGTCGTTATGTTATAAATGACTTTGTTATTTGGACTACAATAGTTTTAAGCTCTATTGAAAAAAGCAGAAGAGGCTTTTTTGTGTATTTTTATTGTATATTGTAAATGTCATACCCTATTTCTTTAAGTTCTCCTTTTATTTTGGCAATATCAAATGAATGGTGTAGGTGTCTCAAAATAGTTCTTCTTTGGGTTTAAAAGTATAATATTTCGTATTTTTAGAACGCAGTATAATGAATCGAATCAGTCGTCTGAATTCTAACTTCTTTGTTAGGTAGTGTTTTTAAAATAAAGTCATTGTTGGCGATATCTGATAGAACGCTATTAAGAGCTTAGCTTTTATTTGCTCAACATCCTGCACATAAATAGGTATGGGCTTATTTTGTTTTTGAACCAGAGTTTCGACATTTATGGTTGTCGTGCCTACTGCTTCAATTTCATCTTCAATATCTAGTGGGGCATATCGGTTCGTAGATGGTTTTGCAAGCCAGTGTTTGAGTTTAGTTTGATTATTTTGTTTCTGTTTTTTTTTTTTGAGTCTGTCATGCCCGTTGATTTAGTTGGGGTTCTGTTCTGTTCCTTTTTTTTTTTGTTGTTTTTGTCTGTTGTACATTTCCGTCTGTTGTTATTGATGTCTTAGGTACATTTATTGCTGATGTTTTCCGGGTAGCATTTACAAATTTAGTTACATTTGAAGTACTTGCATTTGTTGTCGTGACAGTTGATGTTGTTGTGTGCGTAAAGTTAAAATTTTCATGCGATGCATGTAATAATGATGTTGTTGACGGGAGAGAAACTGAAGAGGGCGAAGTTGAAGAGAGTGATGCTGCTGTGTACGAAATTGGCGGGAGCAAAGATGAATTAAGAGATGCAGTTTGTAGTAGTGATGAAGATATTGAGGCGCAGATCGGTGTTGACTGGAACGAAGTAGAAGCGAGTGACGTTGACGAAGGTAGCGTTGCAAGCGAGTGATGCTTGTGGGTGAAGCGATGAAGAGAACGAAGTTGTGGTTGAGAGGAACGAAGACGAGATGAGCAATGTTGATGGAAGCGATGTTGACGAAAGAGACGATGAGGAGTGCGACGAAAATTTAACTGGATAACTGTAGTTGTTGTTGTTGGTTGAGGCATAGACAAGAGTGGCGCCATTGATGACGCGCAATGCTCAGACCACGAAATAGTATTGTTGTTGTTATTTGGTTTACTATTGAACGTAATTATTAATTAATTAATTTAAAGAACAAAAGCTGGCATTATGCAGGTTTCGCTTTTGATTTGCTTAGGATTTGTCTTGATTGTTTTAGCACTATTGCTGTTATCATTGGTGATGGTTGGAAAACACAGTAAAGTATGCGTTGTTGGAATTGGGAGAGAACCATCACTCTCTTTGATGAGCGTTAGACTCCCTCAACTTTTTTTGGTGCTCTGTTTAGATGCGCTTTGTTTATTTTTTTTTTCACTTTCTATGGAGTAACAAATTATATTTTTGTTAATGATTTTTAATGTTTGTAAACATACGTTTGAACATTGTTTGTTTTATGTTGCGTCCTTTCGCGATGTTTGAACAATAATTCAAAAATGATATTTTATCGTCTGTTTAATCACTATGCAAATTAACAGAATAGCCAAGCGATTTGAAAACACGCCTGTCTCATACGAATCTTACTTAAATCAAAGTAATACTGATAAATTAATGCAGCACTGCAATTTAATTATTTTGACGAGGCATCTATGCCCCATAAAACATATGTTGAGCCTTAGACATGCCAATGCGGAATTTACGCAATAAGAATAATCCTATGGGTGGCTGTACCGTTTTACAGAAAATATTGCCAATTATAAACATATATCACTGGAAAGTATCTAACAAAAATTTAACCTATATATAAATAGGCAATATATTCGCTTGATTAGGTTCGGTCATATTGTGAAGAGGAGTTGCATTGAAGGTAGGTAAGCATGCTTTAAATTAAACTAAATACATAACCGATGGAGGGAATTAAAAGGATTTCATTCCAAAGGCAAGAAAGGCATCGCATACTATACATGGGTTTGAATGCTATGCTATGAATGCTAGTTGTCTTCCTGAATATAGAGGGAGCTTTTTACAACGTCAAACCGGAAACTATATCAGCTGCTATGACAGTCCTGGGAGAGAATGACTCACTGGTAGGCCTAATCAGGAAACTACTAATCTGCAGACCTATGAATGCAGAACTGAAGGAGTCAATCACTCGCAGGTATGTCAAAAGGGGCACCTCCACAGGGAATGTCCTATCCCCACTCTTATGTTTCCTAGTGCATATGAAAGAGAGTAGCTATCACGTTATAGCAAATGTGACCTGATGGAAACATCACTTTAGGATCTTTTTAGCTGAGCTAGGATATTAGACTGAGCTTTTATTATTTTTAAGAAGGTACAAGATACCCAAATTAATCCTCCCCAATTTGAATGGAGAACATCTCACATTCGGAGTTAGAGTTAAATTCCAGCGGTTAATACTGAATAAGAAGCTGCTGTGGAATGATAACATAACAAATAGTAAAAAAAAAGCCTGTAGCGCTGCCAATAGCTCTAGTGAGACCAACACTCATGTACGGTATAATAGTATGGTCGACAACAATTGAAATGGCCTCAATCAGAAATAGCTTGAATAAGGTGCAACGAAGTGCACAGTCATATATTAGCGGGGCGTTGCGCACTTCCACTCGACCTACAAATACCACAGTAACGACAGTAAATACCACAGTAACTCATGCTTAGAGAATGTGGTTATTGAAAGAACGGGACAACGGGCCACTCAACAATCCTAATAGGAGTAAGAGACGTACCCGGAAGTACAGATTATTGTATAGACAAATAGACTTTATTAAGAATTTCCATGTTCGCGTCTCTTCCCGATAAGATTGGCAGGGACAACAACAGCAAATAGAAAAATCATTGAGGATCTTTACAGACGGCTCGAAACGGGTAAATAAAGTCGGCGATGGGGTTACATCCCAGGAATGGGTATGAATGTCTCTTTGAGACTACCTAGTTTCTGTAGCATTTACCAAGCGAAAGTCGCTGACATCCAGGACGCAATGTTTTACCTATAATCATCTAGGATTAAAGGAAAACAAGTCCCCTTATACATAGACAGCCACGCAGCTATAAAATCTCTGGACTCCTGTCTAAATTTGTCTGTCGCTAATCTCGTTTGGGTGCAATATTTAGGGTAACTATAGCAGATGACCTTGCAAGACTAGGTATAAAGACCCATCTTCGACAAAATATGAAGTCGATTTTCATGCCGCTGTCGACTTGTAAGCTGCAAATGAAAACCAATACTATAAGGACCGCAAACAAGAGATGGTCTAGACTGGCCACGTGTAGCACTTCAAGGCAGGCGTTGCGTAAGTATAAATAGAAAAAATAACTCAATCCCTACTAAGGATGAGTAGAACAGATGTACCAATGGGCACCTTTATTTGGGAGTGTCCAAGAAAAAGATTCTTCGTATGATTTTTGGTCTCCTTAAAGTTTGGGACCAGTATTAATCACGAGCTGTATGATCTGTATGATGAGGTTCACATAGTCCAGTGCATAAAATTTCAGCTGCTGTACTGGGCTGGTCACTTCATCCGAAAAAGCCCCGAAGCTCCAGCACTAAAGGTTTACGATGGAAACCTGAACTTGATTGGTGGACAACGTCAGAGAGGACGTCCGAGCTTAAGATGCCAAGATCAGGTCTATGATCTGAAGAATCTTCGGACTGCCGCAGTCGCTCACTAAACTACTCCGAGTGGTGCGTTTTCCCAAGTGCGGCCTTGACCGTTAGACGGTTTTAGAGCAACTTAAGTAAGCAAGTATAAACAAGAGAAAACAGTGACTGCGGTGTAACCAAAGCTTAAATATTCACAATTGCACCTTTTCTCGCCAACGCTGGAATATACAAAATATAAATTTTGGAAAGGATGTTTAGATTTACCAATTTTCAATATACAATACCATTTGACGTTAGGCTTCGGGATCATATTGAAAGCACCACGTCTCATCACCAGTCACAATCGAATACTTGAAGTTTTCGTCCTTTCCCGACTCTTTAATCAAGTCCTTAGAATGTTGGATGCGGAGCAATTTTTGGTCGTCAGTCAATTTGTGTGGAACAAACTGTGAACACACATTTGTCCGTCAAAATGCGATCGATTT
Organism: Leucophenga montana; assembly: GCA_035044765.1. Classification (NCBI taxonomy): domain Eukaryota; kingdom Metazoa; phylum Arthropoda; class Insecta; order Diptera; family Drosophilidae; genus Leucophenga; species Leucophenga montana. The sequence goes on from JAWNNQ010002080.1 coordinate 31,878, forward strand.
GGAAATATTTAATTCCATTTCCATATAATGCAAGATTTCGGCTTATTTTGTATGAATTCACGCACTTTTTCAATGTTTTTTTCGATCACCACTTTTCATCGTCACAGAGGGTTCACGACCTTCTTGAAAACGTTTAAACCACTCGTGAACATTGCTACGGGATAGATAATTGTCACCATAAACTTGTTTCATCATTTAGAACGTTTCGGTGAATGTTTTACCAAGTTTAAAACAGAACTTAATATTTGCTCTTTGTTCGACATTCATTTTTCGACCGATGCCCAAAAGATACTGTCACCAATAGGTGGAGCCACCAGAAACAGCTATTTTTAAAAAGCCCTGTTTCTTTTGAGACAGACCTTGTATATTCATACATGTAATTTGCCATTTTGGAGGCTTTAGATGGGATATAGGGTTGTGAATAAAAAAGTTGCGTATATCTATCTATCTAATAGGGTGTCATATCTGCATGTGAAAGAAAATATTGGACACGCCAAACCAGTGCATACGAAAAGAAATAGTTGAAATCGTGAAGTGATGGAAAAAACGGAAAAGTTCCTTTTTTTGCCAAATAGAGAATATTTCTTTTTGAAATACCCGATGATAAATTTGAATAATAACAATCAACTGTCACATCGATATGTGTGCGCATTGGAACCGTCAAATGAATAAAATTTTAACGGTGGAACACTACACACTAATTCATATAAATTTGCACCTTTACAGTTGGTTTGGTCACATTATGTCTGACAAATGATCGACCAATACCAAGTGTGAAGTATCCATTGGAAAGCACGACATTATTTAGCGTAAACGTACTCAGAAGGTTTTGACGTACGAGCAATATTTGTGTTGTTTAGTTTAACTTAAAAAAATCTTGGGCAAAAAATAGAATTAAACCGTGAACATTATCGTGCGATCATTTTTCATAATTTTCGACGTGGATAGACAAGAAGGAGTGCTTCGATGAAGTAAAATATTGCCAGACAACGACGCTGTAAGTGAACTGATAAGCAAGACCGTCATGTGACATATTGTGAGATAGAGGCGTCTTTGGGCATTATTTCGACAAGCATAAATAAGATTTTGCTTCATAAGTTGGTCTTGAAAAAGATAAGTTCGCGTTGGATCCCGCATAATCTGACAAACTCTCAAAAAAGTTCTCGTGTCGATTGGTGCAAGGAAATGTTGAAAATATACGACCGCGGTGCATCAAAAGCTGTGTACAACCGTCAATAAGGCCAAATTCATGTCAAACGCTAATTTGGATAAATTTTTTAATATAGCAATTTTAGATTTAAAGTATTCACTCACAAATTTAAAAACTGAAGTGAAACAACAGCGTTGCCGTGCAGAAGGGGCAAGTTTGAAACGTATTAAAGCTTCGGTTGCACCTATGTTATCGTCTTTTTTTATGTTTTTTTTGTCAATTAAGAAACCTCCAGTTTTCCTTTTCTTCCAATATATTTATGAATAATCATCGTGCAGGATATAATAAATAATATCTTGAGCTACTCTACCGCTCTTGATTGCTTGCATTCAATTTTTTAAAACACTCAATATTTAAAACTTACCTTTAGCCGTGATATCCTTTCTGCTAGGGTTTTTTTGATATCTGCATTAGCTTTTTGTAGGTCATCAATGTGCTGCTGATATTTAGCTTTTAAATCATTTATTATCGTTTTATGCTTTTCCATTTCAGTCTCAATATTTGTCTTACAGTTTGCAATCTCAACAGTTTTTACCTTAAGTTGGTTCTCAGCAGTACTTAGCTGACCTTCAACAAGATCTAATTTAAGTTGTATTTTTTTTACGTCTGCTTTCATCGCTTCTAATTCAACACTTTTGATTTCAAGCTTATCGGTGTCTGATGCGGACTGCGTTTTTAAGTAATCAATTTGTTTCTTCAATTCATCTTGCATGACTATTGTTTTTTGACAATTCTTTTCACTGACTCTATATTTTAATTCAAGCTCGTAATGTTTATCAACAAAATCTGTCGATTTCCTTTCATATTCATTTATGCGACTATTTAGTGATTTTATTTCAGTACTTAATTCCGCATTTAATTGTCGTTCCTCATTTAATCGTTTAATGGCATCTCCTTGCTGAAAGGAAGTAATCAATTACTAAGAATTATAATATAAATATTATGAATAAAAATTTCATTTGCACAAATTATAGCAATAATTTTTAATTTGTAACAAGAATTAATGAGATTGTTGACACTTGAAACGAGTTCTACTGATTTTTCCATCAAATTATTTCTAAAATAATAATGAAAATAAATTGTATTATAACGAAATTTGAATTGAATTTTTCATAACTTTAGCCGGAGTGCAGAAACATTCATTTCAAAATCTGCATCGTTTTTTATAATTCATTTCTTCTCTTCGATTGAACATCCAGCAGCTGATACTATCTAGGTACTGCGACAAACTCTGCGATTAATTTAGTAAAAAAAAATGAACACATTTTTTATCCAGACTCAATCTAATACAATCTACGGATTAAACATATTTCTTAAAAATTTGTTAATTGTAAATTTAAGTAAAAGTAAAAAGAGGTAAGAGGTAAATAAGAGGTAATAAAGAGGTAATTGTTATCAATAACTAAAAAGCAAGAAAGAATGAATTGGGGCTACTCCACAAAACCGGCCACTTTTTGGAGCAGCCACAAGCCACGCCCATTAGAATATGTATGTGAAGCGACCACCCATAAGAAGTCACCAATCAAATTTCAAGCTGATACTGACTTAACTGAAGAAGTTTTTCTTACATAAATAATTGTGATATGGGATATTGATATTGACTACAATAAAAAAGTTCTTCTTACAAAAAGTGTGCGGGGGGTTTGTATGGGGGCGACCCCAAAAAGTGGAAGTGGCGGGTCAATTTTGATACTTGACTGCAATAAAAACAAGTCTATGTGCCAATTTATAACTGGATAGCATAAAAATTGGTTCACAAAAAATGCGCAACACCATCCATACGGACGGACATAGCTACATCGTTTCTTCTACGATGCCTCCGTTAATGCATTACAAACTTTCAGACAAACTGATAATACCTTTTCATACTATAAATGGTATCAAAAATAAAAATAAATTAAATTTTAAGGCTAGGGTCATTTTACATTTGGTAATATTTTTACATACACTTTTTACTCAACGCAAAGGAAGGAATAATGAACAACTTTTTTGTTTACACAGAAAAATGATCAGCTGCTAATACACTTGTTTCAAGGTATGCCACTACGTATCATCAGTTAGCTTTGGAGGCACATTGCTTTTATATCATGCTTAATTGAAAAGGGCGTTGTGTATCCTATGACTTTCTATTAACCAATAATAAAGAAATAGGAATACTTTCCAAGCATGTTCTGTTGCACTTGTGCAAGTACGACTCTATTTCATTCGGCAAATGTTAAATGCTATGCAATCGATGATTGTGTTGACGTTAGATACGAAGTAACAAAATATAGCTACCAAGCAAGGCATAATGGGAGTAAATGATTAACTAGAAATGATAAAGTAAACAGTTTTCGCAGAGTTGGAAAAGATCTAAGCAGAAAACGTAATGTTTACAAAGGAACTTAAACAAGTCAAAACTAAACGTCGAAAGGATCAAGCTAATATCCAAAGACTTATTGGCCAGGCAAAACAAAAAAATAAAATGTGGTTTTCAGGGAACTGCCAAAAGAGCCAAAAGTGGAAATAATCGATCTGTGCAAAGACAAATTAGGTATGTCAAATTTAGTAGTCAAGAAAGTCACAACATTGAACAGTCACGGCGAAAATGCCTATTAGATATTTAAGAATGCACGGAAACTAACTGGAACAAATATATTTATTTAACGCGACTGAAGTGAACGTCGTAAAAATGTATTGCTGCAGCTCAAAAAATGATATACATGGCTTAAATGCGGAGCAGAAAATTACTATTAAAAAAGACTCAATGCTGAAGATTGGTACAAGGTGGTATTATTGGAATAATTGAAACGAGCTGATGTGCGGCAAAGAAAAAGAATTATGTAAGCTAGAAAAAGTATTTACCTCACTCTCCCCGGAATCAATTGAATACAAAAATTGCTGCCAAAAATTTCGTAAAAAAACTAATACGCCGTAAAAAAAATTTACACAATAATCAAGAAAAATTTGTTATAACCAACTAAAAATAAAAACTGCACATAATTCAGAATTGAAAAAAGCATACGAAATATCCCTAACATCAAATTTTTACTGTACAGGTAAAAGTAATGAGTTGCATTCTACTTGGAAGAATAAAAATACGATCACTCGCTTAAAAAAAAAGTAAAGAAAGCAAAAAGAGCACATTCATAAAATCATAAATAACTGCGATACTTGCACTGGTGGCAAATATGATCGTAACCCGATCAATAATATATTTCACCTAACTGAAACACCAAAAACAATAAACAAAATCGTTCATATTGATACGTATGTCAATTTAAAACAATCGTTCATAATATTCATTGACAACTTTTCGAAACTTGCAACATGTTTCCCCATAACAGACAGAAATAGCAAAACAACTGTTGATAATATTCAACAGTTCCTAGAGGTAAAAGGAAAAGTTCAAAAGTTTGTATGCGACAACGAATTCAACAATACCAATGTGAGAGAATTCTTACAAGAGCAAGGTATCGAATACGACATAGAAAGATTGAAAAATACAATAACAGAAAAAATTCGAACACTTGATTTGAAATTTGATTTGATGAGAAAAGACCAATAACACAGGTCAACATTAGTTTAGTTGATGGAAAGCTAAGGGTCATTTCCGAAGTAATTTGCTGCGTAGCAATTGCTCAAACAAACAAAAAAAAACCATAATAGAAAAAACGTCACTTTAACAGGCAAAAGGGAAAAATATAATGATCGCGATAACAAGACACTTTCAGTTTGAATTCGTATAGCCGAAAAACAACAGGTGGAATAAAGCAGCATAATAGCCCCTATTCCTATGCACCAAGTGGAAACAGCTACCGCTGCATTATCCTTTGGGCATATCAGCATTGAGTCGGGGTGGAAATGACAGCCACTTCATCCTGCCGGCAACAACAACTATAATAGGGAAAAAGGCGGCGACGAATTCAATACCGCTTAAGCAACAGCGCCAACAGTTCCAAATAGTTTGAAACTTACATTTTGTTTGTGTGCCCAAGCTCATTCGAATGTATTAGCTGCGACAAAACATAACCTTTTTTGTGTTAACAAAATGCCTTTGCGGTCATGCAATACAAGGTGGGTCGCAAAAGAATCAAGACTTTTTAAAAATAGCTCTTTGTGGTAGAGCCACCTATTGGTAGGTACATGCGTTGGAAAGGTACATCCTTCACTGACATCTTGTAGAAATTTGATGACAATTGGACCACTAAAAGCGAAGTTATCGCGCTAAAAGTGACAGTCACTAAAATTTCTAAAAGTCAGTCCGTTGTTTGTCATTTTCTAAGAAATCCATCGACTTACGGAAAAATATGAAAAAACCCACCTGGAAAGCACTTACGCCTTGCGTAAGACCCTTCGAGAAGCTTCAAACTGAAAGTGTTCTGCAGCCAAAATTCGAAAAAATTTGGGTGTAAATGCTAGTGTAGCTACCGTAAGACGAGTAATCCGCAAGGTAAAACATCTGAAGAGATTAAAACTAAAAAAAACCACCGCATACCGACAATCGAAAGCAAGAGCGCTGTCTTTTTGCTCATGGCATGGAATAGGGAGTGGCATCAAATCGTTTTTTCTGATGAAAAACGCTTTAATTTGGATGGACCAGATAGATTCAACTACTACTTTCATGATATAAGAAAGGAAGAACACTATTTGACCCGTTACCATAGTCGTGAGGGGTGCCATATCCTGTTACGGTACATTTGATATTCAATTCGTTTAATCTAAGATGAATGCAATTAAATACAAACAGCTGCTCCGAAATGCATTCCCTCAACCTCAGAAGATCAACCTACTTCTGAAACTCGAACTGGTAGACCCATCAGACTTCCTGTTAGATTCCGCAACTGAAAGTATTGCGGGGGAGTAATGTGACAACCCTGAGATGAATCAGCTGAGGGAAGAAAAAGAGAACTTGGCCGCAACCAACTTAACTTCCTTCCTTCTTCTTCCTCGATGACTAAACGACGCGGCACGAACATTAAAAACTCGAATAATAAATAATCATCAAATATTGTAATAATCTTAAAATATAAATAAAATATATTAAACAATAATATAAAGTAGGCAACTATCCTACAAAACCAATGACAAAGTAAATATTGAACTAAAAATACTGGAATTGTTACAAACATTTCCATTTGTAAAATCAATAATGATTGTTAATGAACATAGCTTTTCTTCATCACAGTTCAAATCCACAATGGAAAGATCATCAATAACTTTATATTATTGTGATCCACGTCATAGTAGTTCTAATGGACAAGTCGAACGTGTTCATTCTACTATTATAGCAATAGCTAGATGTATCAAGGATGAATTTAGTTTGCTGAATTATTCAGCAAAGCTGTACAATAGTACAACGCTACTATTCTACGACAAGTTTAAAACCCGAAGAGGTTTTGTACAACAAAATTTCCAAAAAAATTAAGCAACAGAAATTGTTAAATTTCCACAATAAAAAAAGAAATGACAAAACATACCAAGTAGGTGATGTGATATTCGAAAAAAATATTGGGGAGAGAAATAAATTAAACCCCAAACATAAAAAACAGTTAAAGAAGATTTGGGAAATAAAGTTGTTATCAATAAGAAAAATAGACTTATACGTAAAGATAACATTAAATTTTAAAATTCAGTATTTTCCAGCATGATGTTGCATTTGTGGTTTGTAATATCGCTTACACAAGCTGAAATCATTGACTATAAAATATATTAAACAATAATAGTCATACGACTATGTACTTTGGCAGGACAATAAAGTCCTTACTTACAAGATTTACGGAGATATTTTTCATGTAACAAATATAATATTTTTAACGAGGAACCACAATATTTTAAACAAAATAATGGTACCCTTGATTGGGAAATAACGTTGGAACTTAATCTAGTAGAATCTTAGCTACAGCAACTTATTAAAACAAAACAAAAAAGAGTTATTAATGAATTGAGTACCATATGGAAGTGGATAACAGGAACACCTGACCATGATGACTTTTTAACTGTACAAAATAAAATGAATGACTTAATAACAAACAACAACAATAAACAATTTGTAATAAAGTCGAAAATTTTATAACAAATAAAAATGGTAACTAACCTTAAAATGAATGACTTAATAACAAACAACAACAATAAACAATTTGTAATAAAGTCGAAAATTTTATAACAAATAAAAATGGTAACTAACCTTATGCAAAATTTCGATCAAGAAAAAATAAGAAAATATTGATTAAAATTACTAAGCATAGATTTACAAAATCGAATAGATACTGTTACTTTATCAAAAGCTAACATATTAAATCCAAAATTTTTAAATTATAAAGAAAACATTGAAATAATTAAAATAGAAAAAAACGAGTTAACTCTTACCGATTTATTAAATGTTTCAAACATTTGTAATAATGAAAAATGAAGATTTAATAATTATATACTATATTAAATATCATATAGTAACAAGTATATGTGACTTTTATATGCAGGAGCCATAGCTCAAACTGATGAAAAATTACAAAATAACGAAAGAATTATAAAATGTAATTCAAATTTTTACCAATGTAAAAAATTCAAAAAGGAAATTATGAATAACTATTGTGAAATTTCATATTCAAAAAATTTATAAATTTGTTAAACAATGGGAAAACAAATTGTACTAAAATCAGAGAATGAAATAAAAATATTGAAGAAATAAGTGACGGTGCACTTCACATTTCAGGAATTAATATTGTTAATGAAACAAAATTAATTGGAATCTTTTTAATTTTATTTGAAAATATTGCAGTCATTAATAATGTAACGTACTAACACAAAAATTAAAATATTGCAATACTTGAAACACAGTACGACGACAGGTAAATAATTTTAAAAATCAAGAAAGATTATTTTTTGAATTAAATAACAAAATCAAATGTCTTATGAATCGGGACGATTCATATTAAGAAGGGGTAGTTAACCATACCCTGCCCATTATGCTATTACGGCAAATATAAACATTTATAAACAAAAATACTTTTTTTGCTGTTGCGCTTGGCACTATAGCCAAGTTATTTCAATATAATTGCATATTTCATTGCCATTTAATGCAGCGACAATTCGCGCTTGATTATCACGCAATGCTAATTGCGTACTTAGAAGTTGACACAAATCTTTGTCACTTCAGTATATTCGACTACAAAAGAGCCGCTAACATAAACAATTGAATTATATGTTTATATGAATGATTATATGAATGATATGTTTACGTTTACATTAGAATTCTGCCACACAAGAATCGCATATTCTAAATGTTGTGTCCGAATATAAACAAAAACCGAGGCATTGTTAAGACTGAAATAGAATTTATAAGTTAGTTTTTAATCAGAACTCATTGAATAAAGTTGCCTTATGGCATTAATAAAGAAACATGTCAATTTTTAATTAAATAAAAATTGCAATTGACCAAGAGGTCAATTGCAAAAATAATTTTTTTATTAATCAATCATCGGTAACATTAATTTGTATATGCTCAAAGAACTTTTTTAAAACTCATACCTTTTAAAAACACTTTTTGTGCAGTGATAAACTACCTTAGCAATCTTTGTCGAAAATTCCTGTCTTATGATTAACCAATGATTATTGGTATATTATTACAGTAAAATCAAGAAAATCTTAAATTAAAAATCAAAAATAATTATAATTGCTTTAATTTCAATAAATATTAAATAAATGTCCATTAGGTGTCCCAGAAAGAAAGTGAACCATTCCAAAATGATTTTTTAACTGAATATTGTATTTATAATCATTATTTTCAGTCGCTGATGCTAATAAATAAATAAGTGTCCAGAAACGCCTTAGGGCCGTTAAATACATACACACATAGGCGACACTTGCTAAAGATCTTATATCAATGAAAACCAAATCCGCTACCGTGCGATTAGTACACAGTGGAAGTCCATAGGCCAAAAATCAAAAAAAAAACAAACACAAAATATTTAGGTAAAAAGTAAGATGGTTCTGTAAATGTCCAAACTTCTAAATTCCAAACCGGATTTTTCTGGAAATTTAACGGTACTTTCTAAAAATAGCATTGAAATTGCGAGCACGTGTTCAGTTACAAAAAGCATTGTGTTTACCGAAAAGGAGACTCGCACTTCTAAGCTGTTCGAAATTTGATTGAACCTACAAATTTAAATAATGTAAAATGGATTTTATATATAATTATTTTGTTATATATTAAAGATTAGCTAACTTGTTACGTAATTATTGTAAAATTTATGCTTTAGATAACAACTTTTTGTGCATTTAATGTGTGTGTTTTTTATGTTTACTTAAAGTTTTAGTTGTGTTCCCCCCAAATTCCTCCATTGAATCTTTTGTCATTGTATTTGTCCACATTTTAAGGTAATAAAAGTGTTTAAGGTGTTTGCATAAAGTTGCCACTGTGTGTATAATCTTTAATATACTAACGCCGTCTTGACTATTTTCAAGGTCAATTTGCTCTGCAACACAACTGAGTGTGCTTTGTTTTTGTAACGTTGCTTTGTTTTCGTCTTTCGTTCTTGTGTTCAGTGCTCAGTGCTGCTCTAAAGTATTTTTCTTTCCTTTTAGTTTGGTACATCAGAACATTGAAAACAGCGGCTTTTCACCAAGTTAACTGATCTTGGGAAATGTATTGTTTACATTTGTAAAAAATATGCGTATATTGGGTTAATAACAAACGTTCAAAATGTTTAGTAATAAAATACCAATCAAAATGGCTTAACGAAAACATTTTATTAAGAATTAATTCAATGTTTCAACAAATTGAAGCGTGCTGATAGTAGACGTCCGAAAATAGATTTCAGCGAGTTTTCAAAAACCGATGAATCTGCCACTTCTGTTCTACGATCGTACAACTTACAATCAAAGGCAATGTCCTACAGTGAATTCAGTTTGGATGAAGTCTTACCTATTCTAATAGAGACAAATTTGTCAAAACACCAATATTTGCTCATTTAAAGTTTTATAAATTATAAAACGTCATTTGACTTATTGCCGAAATACGAGCAAGTCTTAAAAGCTAAACCATTAAGTTATCCGGACAAAATCAGTGTGAGTGAATCACAGGCTGAAATTGAGCTGCAAAACTTGCTGGATCATACGGCGACACGGATTTTAAAACTTCAGTGTGATGTTCTTGAAAATATTGAATATGATTTAGTGGAAACCATTTGTTTAATAGGAAAGTTGGGATTTGACGGTAGTACTGGACATTCCGAATTTAAACAGAAAGTTCTTAATAATATGGATGATTCTAGTCTGTTTATTACATCATACGTACCGTTACAACTGGTAACTAAATCAAAAGACATGAAAAAACCAAAAATAATTTCCAAGGCCATAATCTACTCATTACTGCAGACCAATTCGAAAAAGAAATCAAACGATTGGCTTTAAATGAAAAGAAATACTTTAAGGAACAAATTGATATGTTAGAGCCTACTACGGTAGTACTGGATCAAAGATCCAGCAAAAAAATTAAAATTGAACACAGTTTGCAGTTAACTATGGTTGATGTAAAAATATGTAATGCACTTAGTCAAACACCTTCCTCTAACTGTTACATATGCGAAGCGAAACCAACCGAAATTAATGATTTGGAAAAGTGAACAATTTTTTTGTTGTTGTTAATCTGTTATCGTTTTTAGTTCCATTTAGTTTTCTTTACCACTCTTATGTAAAAAATATTTCTTTATTTTGATAATTAAATAAAATTTGAAACTGATAGCCTTACTGTAAGTATTTTTGGCATTTATTTATTATTTTATCATATAAATACAATCTGCAGCTGCTGCTTACACCTGATATCATTTGAATATTTATTGAATGCCTGGAGCCAAATGTTAGCCTTCTACCTCAAATGCAAGTATTTTTGGCCACTATCGCCATATAAGCGCAACCACTGTGCAGCGCAAGGAAAATAAACCCAACAGACATACATAACGTATGTATGTCATACATCCCAACACATGCATTAATGCTCTGGGAGCAGCCGTCCACTTTCTAATTGCTCTGTTTCTTTCTCAATTGTGAGAGCAAAAGAGAGCATGGAAGTTGTTGTGAACAATATTAAGTGACGCTCCTTTGCAATAAGGTTAATTATCTGGGGGTACCGCTAGACAGTAAGCTTCTATGGAAAGCACACATGAAAGAGACCATACGGAAATGCACAAAGGCAATACTTGTGTGCAGGAAACTGGCGGGAAATCTTGGGGGTGCAACCCGAAGAACATGCTCTGGCTCTACAACGTGCTAGTGAAGCCAATGCTACTATATGGCATAGTCGTGTGGGGAGAAAGAGCGAGCCAGGTGACAGCCACTAGGGCGCACAACTCCCTACAAAGACTAGCGTGTGTCTGCATCACAGCAGCAATGCGCACGTGCCCAACAGCAGCGTTGGAAGCTATTTTGGATTTGACACCGCTCCATCTGAACAATGAACACAGAGTAAAAGAAACACTCCAAAGACTATCAGTCGAGGGAGAAAAAGGTTACCTCGGAGATCTGTCAGAAACGTCTCCATACATGAACGAAGGGTGCATCCCTAATGTGCATGCCTAGAGAGCGAAATGACACAGAGGAACATATTTGATCGGTGTTTTATTATTAACTGGTCCGACAAGAATCGTGCACGTCGGAAAATGCATACGTACTAAAGCCACACACCATCAAGTGGTACACGGATGGATCCTTGACGAGAAGAGGGTACAGGCCTAGGAGTAGTAGGCCCTAGGACTCACTACTGGGGAGTCGCTGGGAAAACACACCAGTATCTTCCAAGCAGATATGTGCGCTATAATTAGATGTGCACAATTCAACCTAGTCAGAGGTTATCACAACTGTAGTAGTATCTCTGTAGTACGTGCTCTGAGTCATAGACAATATTCCGGTGTAATGGTACTTAAGCTGACAAGCGTCGTTAGGACAAAGGAGCGGCAACGCTATTGATAGGACCTGAGCCGTATTGCGAGCATCTGGGAGACACACTATATCTGAAGTAATCCGCAAGGAGAAGGATAAAGGAAAAGAACAACACTCTGGGCTACAAACCAAGGACTAAGACAAGCAAAGTTACTTCTAGGGGGTTACAACCCAAGCAGATCGAAAACTATGCTCCAACTAGGTAGTAACCAATTAAGAAAGCTAACAGGGCTACTAACAGGCCACTGTAGACTAAAGAAACATTTATATGCTTTGGGGATACATAACTCACACGAATGCAGATTCTGTGACCACGAAGAGGAGACCCCTCTTGCTGCATGTGAAGCTGTAGTTAGAGGCAGACTGCTGGTGCTATGTAATCACTTTATCAAAAATGAGCAACTGAGAAGTCTGGATCCTAAGAAAGTACTAGGATTCATTCAACATATAGGCTTAGGGCAGGTCATCTAACTCAGTAGGACAAACAGAAGACCTTTGAGGTCACAGTTTTATATGTCCCTATTATAAATAAATAAATATATCAGTCTCTATATATGAACCATAGATAAGTATGGAGCTATATTCATAAGTGGACTATTCTGAACATATGCGGTGTACTTTGTTTAAATTGACGAAAGATTAGAATTAATTCAAAATAAAATCAACAAATTTTCATTCAAAAAGCGGCTACCACTCAAAGTGAGGTCGGCATGTTCTTTAAATACACTTGATCTGAAGGGGGTAATTGGAGAGTCTAAGTATCTAAACTTTAAGTCTGTATCTCTTAAAGACTCCGAGATCTTTTCATTCTTTTCATTCAGACTGTCGGACGGACTGGTCTACAATATATTCAGCCATCTTCCGATGTTGCACAAGAATATATGTATATACTTTATATGATCTAACTGTTACATACAGCGTGCACCATCTAGATCTACGGTATGTCAACATTGTAAAACTCTGCCGATTCCGTAAAAAAATGACCGCACAATACTAAAACACCATTCAATACCATTTTACAAGTTTCTACAAGTCAATACACACCGAAAGAACTCGCTGAAATTGTAGCGCTCTGCATTGAAAACAATAGTTTCATTGTGAAAACAGTGCGTGCTTATTGTAAAAAATATGGAAGAAATTCGACGCCTTCAGACAACACAATTCGTACTTTGGTGAAGAATTTCTTTGAGTATGTATCTGTAGCTATACGCCAGCGTTTTCACATTCTACTGCGTTAGCGACGCTCCACTGCAGTTGCTGCAGCGATAAGAGAGAGATAGAGAGTGTGTTGTCCCTCATCGAAATGTGTCTTATTGACAACGATCTCAGGAGTTAAACGTGAGTGGAACAACTCTTAATAGGATTATGAAGCATCTCTTTCCATACAAAGAGCAACTCACTCAAAAATTGTTGCCAGCAGACAAGCAGCGTCGCAAAAATGATCGAGAATGAATTTTGGAAGCACTAGCTGGCGAAGTCAATCAACAAAGCTGTCAAATTTGAGGAACAGAGAACCCAAGCGGCACCACAAAACGATGAGAGTAATTGTTTGGTCTGTAGTGTGTGTGCTCAAAAACCATCATCCGACTATTTTTCTTCAAAGTTGGAGAGAATGTCAACGGCATACGGTATCGTTGGATGTTGGCGCACTTGTTGTGTTCGCAAATGCGTAAAATAGGTCTGGCAAATTAAACTGGCCTTAACTTTTTTCAATTTTTTTTCTGTGGGGTTATTTAAAAAGTAAAGGCGAGGAGCATTGACGAGCTCAAAACTAACATACTATGAGCCGAAATACTCGTAGCTGCTATTACGCCCGAAATCTTGGCACAAAAGGCGGTTATTTAATCGTGAATGCGTTCAAAAACTGAAAGAATATTCTAAATCCTTGCTCATGTGTCGAAATTGTTTGAATAATGTCAGAGTTACACTAATATACGGTATATAATACATACTGAAGGTCTAGATGGCATACCCGTTAAATTTGTACAAACTTTATACAGATTTTTAGGCTATGGATACACTGTATATAGAAACAGATATTTCGAAGTTCACAATTCAAAGTTCACATTTAGAAGTTCACATTTGATTTGCTGATTGCGTGAACGCAACTATTCCGAGGGGCTCGGGTGGTATGTCAATCGGTAGCCTAGCTTTTGGGAATTTAGTCGCAATGGAGCGTTTCTCGGGAGCGGACCGGACCGTGCGTTGTGCGTACGTGTGTTTTACAAAAACGGTAATTCAGCGACTGTAGCGCGTAGAAAATTCTGCAGTATTCGACATGTGCGTCATTTAAATGATGCGCCAAGCCCTCGACTCATTGGAAAATGGGTCGAGAAGTTTGAAAAGACCGGTTGAACGCTGCAAAAATCAAATTCCGGGCATCCAAGGTCTTCGAGAACGTTGGAAAACGTAGACAGACAGTGTTACTCAGTCTGTTCGTGACAACCCGGACCTTTCGATTCGGAAGCGTGCTGTTGCTTTAAACGTGCATAGATCATCATTGTTCTGCATTTTACACGAAGATTTAAAGCTGCACCCGTACAAAATTCAATTGGTGCAAGAATTAAAGCCTCAGGATGCTGGGCAGTGGCTTGAATTCATAAACCAGATGATTGAGCGCTTTTCAACGTAAACGTTGGAAAGCGCTCAATCATCTGGTTTATGCAAACAAAATTTCCGCTACTGAAGTGCAACCAATCCAAAACACAAACATCAGAAACCCCAACCATTCGTCTTAAAGTGACCGTATGGGCTGCGCTTTCGGCGCGAGGAATTAGCGGCGCTTACTTTTTTTGAAGATGAAAGGGGACGCACAGTTACAGTGAATTCAGAGCGTTATGTGGAGACGTTAGACGACATCTTCGTGCCGAACTGCAACATTTTTCTGGTTATAACCAAAGAACATGGTTCCAGCAGGACGGAGCAACTTCACACACGTCCAACAGGTCTCTACCACGAGTTCATGAAATTTTTCTTGGCAAATTGATCTCCAGGAGAGGTGACATAAATTGGCCTGCACGAAGTGCCGATTTAAACCCTATGGACTCCTTCCTGTGGGGTTACGTCAAATCTAAAGTTTACGGCAACAAACCGACTTCCCTGCCATCACGGAGAATACCTGCCGAGCCGTCATTAGGAAATTTTAGTGCTCGATTAAATGGATGCCGTGAACGCAACGGTTTACATTTTGACGATTTCCTTTTTTTCAATAAACTACTTACTTTTTTTTGTATCGATTTTTTAAATGTGAACTTTCTTTTGAGACACCTTGCATTTTTTCATTCTTAAAGTTTAGGCGCAGTAGAGCTTGAAGAGTGCTAAATTTAAGAGCTTCTGCTTCGTTCTCGAAAAACCCATACTCTATATACTTTTGCTAGCACTATGTATCATTTCAAGTACGGACATTTCTTTTAGCAGTGTACTGAGCAGTCGCTGTGAACATATTCGGGAAAGAAGTTTCCATAAATCTTAATCTATTGTACTATATCCTTTCGAATGCAATAAAATGTTTGGAAAAATTCATCCACACTTCTAATATCCTTTACAAAAAATTTCAATTAAATGCAATACAGTTCTACTTTTTGTTTTCATAACTGATGAACTTCAAGAAGTTACTAGTTGAAGAACCAACTAAGAGCTGCTCAAATATTTATACACTAAAATACCGAACGTATCTATTTCTATGTGCCACAAACCATGTGAGTATCTAATCATACCCTATACCACATCAAATGTATAGCGTATAGCACGCCAAAGTAGAAAGAATAACAACAACAACAAAAAATAAAAAAAACTTAAATAAAATTCGTAATGAATTCTTCAAAATAAAATAATACAGCACAATGGCAAAAGTTAAAAGAGAAAAAAAAAATCATTAGAGCTTTTATTTATTTATTTATTTTTTTTTTTTTCTTCTACTATATAGAATCTTTTTTAGCGCTGGCACTTTCAGCTGCCAACGCAATGTGTACGCGTTCCAACGTGGAGGCGCGCCGGCGTCCGTGGCGTTGACGGGGCGTGATAAATGGCAAACTGGTTTCTCAGCTTATTCTGTTAATTTGACTTTAGTTTTGTGGCTACACAGTATTTTATTTGTGACTTTTGGAAGCGCTAGTCAAAATTCTACATACTAGTATTATAGAAAAAACTTGTACTTTAGCTCAAGCGAAAAAATTTAACTATCAATACTATTTTATACATAGTAATATTTTATTGAAGTTTATGCAGCTATTTGAAGCGCTTGCCTTGAACAGGGCAACAATTGGAAGTATTCTGATGCCTTGATGATTTAAAAATGTTTTATTCAAAGCTAGGCGATTAACAGCTTAGTTGATGAGAAAATGAAAATAAATAAATAAGTTACAACAACAACAACAACAAAATGTACTATGAACAAAAGTATGCAAAATTCATCGACCTACATATACACCCCGCTTTACAAGTTTACTCTGTAAAAACTACTTTAAAGTGTTTTGAAAAACCTTGGAACAAAAAACGACAGATCAGTTTGGTATTTATTAGTGCGAAATAATGCAAATGAAACAATTGAAAGCACGTTCTCAGTGCTGTGTGACCACTTTTAATTTTTAAACGGTAATCGACTAGGTTAGGTTAGGTTAGGTTGGGTTAGGTTTGGATGGCCAACATGGATGAACCCCACATTGTCACTTAGGTCAGCATAGGTCACTTGTGATACCATATGTATTTCCTACTTCTACCGCAGCTACTCCGATAACCACTTTGACAATGTCAAGAACGTCGAGATACGTTTTATCTCTTTTCCGAGAGCTCAGTTAAGTTATCCAGAAAGGGGCTCTATAATAACGGTAGTCTCTTTCTACTATGGGCCGGGCAGTGACATAGCAAGTCTCATCCTCCTCGGCATTTCCACAGCTTCTGCAGAAATACCCCTAGCCTTGTGGCATGTCTCCCTATTATGCAACGAGGGCTCCCACAATAACAGTTATCTGATCTCTCTTGTGTTGAAGTAGTGTTATTGTTCTTTTAAGATTATATTTTGGCCAGGTGAGTCTAGAGATTACACACGTGCCAAGGTTGCACCATCTAGTGGTTGCTATACCGATCAACTCTGTTGAGATCTGTAGTTTACATGTAGCCATGGGTATACCTACTGTGGCCTTCCCTGTAAGGATATCAGCAGTGGTACCCTTTCTGGCTAGCTTGTCCGCTTCACAATTTCCCTCTATGTTTTGGTGACCAGGCACCCAGATGAGAAGTATAACATAGTGCTCGGCAATCTCGTTGAGAGATTTACGACACTCCGTTGTGGTTTTAGTGTTGAGCTGAAAGCGTGCAGCGCTTTCAGGGCAGCATGACTGTCCGAGAAGATACGCACATGCTCTTGTGCATATGAGTATGATCTTAGGAATTGCGTTGCTTCCTGAATAGCTAGCATCTCCGTCTGATAAACGCTACAATGATCGGGTAGTCTAAAGGATTCTCTAATCCCCAGATCCGGTGAAAATACACCTCCTCCTACCCGACCATACAGCTTTGAATCGTCTGTAAAGATGTTAATAGCGTTTTCGCTATAGTGAGGAAAGTTGTCCCATTGTAATCTGGTGGGTGTAAGGACGTCATATTTTTTAACGAAGTTAATGTTTGGCATGCAGTAATCCGTATACATAATGGTATATTATCTTGTATTTGTAATATCACCGATTCAGTCTAAGGGCTGTAACTATTGCCATCTCTCTCGCAATGAGATCAAGTGGGATCAAATGGAGCAGCACGTTTAGTGCAGTAGCTGTAATCGACTAGCTGTGCTTAGCTTATGTTTTTGCTAAATTTCCAAAAATATTGTATCTTCTTATACTCATGACTTATTTTACAGAGTGAGTTCAACGAGAACAAATGCAATGATAATCGACCGCTTTAGCGAGAGTTTCTCAATGTCTTGCTAAAATTTAACTATATGCGCTATTCTACCGGTTAGCTAACCCGAGCACTTCTCTTTAGAGCTTTAACAAACGTTAAAGTCGAACAGCTGATTGCACGTTTGCTATTACAAGTGAATGCATTATTTGCTCTTTTTTTTAAATATAAATGAAACCAATTTATTTAAATATAAACTCGCTTTGATCTTTCACTTTGTTTTGACGACATTTTATATTATTTATGCACAATGTCCATGCAACAAAAAAACAAAAATATTTAACCAATCAGCTGATTTTGCAGAACTTTGAGTGCTTTTTTGCCATTCACACACTGAACAATCGGAGAATGTAAATGTCGTTTAAGAAACGAAAAATGTTTAAACAGCTCCTTTGACAATCGATAAATTGATGTGCAAAAACACCTTCCCACATTTGATCAAATGCGTGATGTGACGGAAAATCGACGGGTGTATTTGGCGATTTGACTGCTTGATCAAATGTGTGAATAAAATTAAAAAGTTTTGATTTTCGTCACATCGTTTCTTCTTCCTCGAAGCGATTTGTATTTTTTTCGTACTGAACAGACGTACATATGTGATTTGGGCGGGAAAATTTGGATTTGAATTTCCAGATTTGACGAAATGGATTTGAAATGTGTGAATGGTGTATTTGGCCCTTTAGTTATCATCGCATTTAGTTTTCTCTTTGTTCCATCGAAAACACTGATCTGGTCTGAAGAAATTCCTGGAACCGTTAATAGTGCATCTGAAGGTATGAGGTAGGATTTTGTCATTCTCGTGGTTGGATCTGCTATTTTGAAAAGTTGTTCTAGGCGGTTTTATTTTTTTGGTTATTTTTCCAGAGAGTTGTGCTTTAGTTAACTTGCAGCCAACCTCTCAGGCTTCATGCTTACTACTGCGGGCTAGTGAATTCGCTAGTGCCGTTACACTGGTGAGTGATTGGCAAAACTTGCACCGGTTGTTGACTTCCAATGAGAGCTCAGTCTTAAATGCACATTTTAAATGCGTTGCAGGTGGATAGACAATGGACTGGTAAACGAATCTGGTGGCTGGTATATTTTCAGCGTTTACTGTGAATCGGTGAAAAGAACAACATACTATCTCTTAAAGCTAAATCTAGCGGAGAAAAAACATTTTAATGTGTTAAGCAACCATTACTAGATAGAGTAAGTACAAAGTAAGAAAAGCAAATTAATTATTAAGCAAAAATTTAGAGAATTTTATTTAGATCAAAGAGTTTCAAATGGAGAGACAGACAAATGAAGTGAGCTTAACAAAATATAACAAAAATTGCGAATTTTGTGTTACGAAACATACACGTTATGAATATCCTAACTATTTCTGTTCTCACAAAATCCATAAGTCGTTTCGAAGAAGTACTTCATATCAACCTCCATATGACTCATGATCCAGCCCAAACATAGTACTAAGATATAAGTAATACCATAGCTGAACAATTCAATACTCGATTAAGTTAGAACAAAGATTAAGTTAAAGGCAAAAGTTTCTGGACAGAAAAAATCTATGATTCGATTACGATAGTTTCAGAGAGGTAGGACATTTGTCAATGATATTTAGTTTAACGTCAACACCAAAGCCGAATATGCATGGTTCGAAGGTCGTGTTGTGTATCTGGTGAAACTGAAAGGATGTTGTGTACTATGAACTGCTACAACCTGGCAATTACATTACGGATGATCGGTATTGAATCGGCATTGCAAGAAAAACCGAAAAACGACTTTATTCATTGGCTGCGATATGTTGAAAATTAAGCAAGTTTATATTATGCCCTTGCAGCGTCTCTGCTGATTGGATTCAGTCTATAAAATTGACAATAATAGAAATGTATCTTTTCTTCTTCTTCTTCTTCTAATAGAACGTAGAAATGTATCTTTTCTTCTTCTTCTTCTAATAGAACGTACTAAATAGAGCAACCATAATTTGAAACATACATAAAGCTAGCATTCCAAACCGTATACAATTGAATTGTTCTGTTAGCACAGAATTTTTAATTATAGAATTTGAATTTGTACTCAGTTCACTCAGTCATGCAGTCGTTTCGTCACGCGTCGCTACACCGCAGACCCTACTTCAGCTACACATTCGATGAGATACATTTTGCACTTTTGCTTTCGTTTACAAGTAGTTGAGAAAATAATTGTACGTGAAAAACACGCAACACGCACATCCAAAAAAGTGAACTTGAATTTGTGTTTTTTGTTTGCTTGTTTGATTTTTAATTCCTTTTTTTTTGTTTTTTTTTTGTTTTTTTTTTTTTTGTTTTGGTAGAAATATATTTCCGAATAGTTTATTTTTGTACGAGGGCAATTTGATAAGTCAGTGGCTTTTCAAAGTCCCTGAAGTAGCCAATCTGCAGCAAAAAGTTTGTGTGTTGACAGCTATTGAACGCAGACATGAAAGGCAGACAGACGGACTGAGTAAGCAGATCGCTGCCGAAATTGACATCAAACGTAATCGTGTGGGTCAATAGTAACAAGTTGTTGCGTCGTTTAATGAACGTGTATAAAATAGTATGAAACCATTGCAGCACATCAGCGACCAAGCCAGTAGATGAAACAGTGCTTTTCTTTAGTCGCATGGCCGCAGCAACCTACTAATTTTTGTCCGTCTGTCAGATATTTAGGCATGCAGAATGCTTTAAATTTGAGCATAGCCTATTAACAGATAATTAGTTGATAGCAGCAGTGTTGCATTTAAAGCTACTCTACGCGTGAAATTCAAAAAAAAAAAGTCACTAACTTATCAAATTGCCCTCGTACATTTTTTGTATCTTTCATTGTCGGTTTGAGATTTCACACGCCGCTGCTGCTGCTGCTGTTGCTGTTGATGTTGCTGTTGATGTTGCTGCTATAATAATCTTCCGCTTTAGACGCGTATCAAAATTAAAAAGTATCTACAAAGTCAGAAAAACAAAATCACAGTCAGACCAACAACAACAACAACAACAACAATAAAAAATGATGATAATAATGTAAAAACTTAAAAAGTAATTTTCTCAGGTAGAAAATTTCCTATTATATTTTTAACTTCAACACACAAAAAAAATGTGCTTATTTTATTTAATTTTTTTTTTTTTTTTTGTTACTCTAATTCGTAGCTTTAAGTCGGAAGCCTTGAAGGTTAGACGTTTTAGTATTAGTTGTGCTTGTAGTAAATACAATTTGTATCTTTTTTTTTTTTTTTTTTTTGTTTCTGCGTTGAGTTAGATAAATTGTTTGAGGGCGTGTTGCTCTGCGCATATTTTTCTTACGCAGCATGATTTCTTATTGTCATTTTAGTATCTTATTTTGCTTGTTAAACAAAATTTTTACGCCAGAATTCCGTTCAGCCATATGTTAAAAATTAAGACAAGATACTTTGCTTAAGCATAAATATACTTTGGATACACTGCACAGATATAAGCGAAATTGTATAGCAAATTGTAAACAAACGCTTGTGTTGACAAACCATAAACACAAACACTTTGCTATGCACATCATTTTGGTTAACAATTGAATACCATTGATTGAGTTTATGGAAAAATTTGTTTATTAAGCAAAGAAAATGCCTATTTGTTGTCTAATTGTTGTCTTTAGCTTGAGATTGCAAAACAGATTGTCTTGATAGATCTGCCACGGTACCACCAGCTACTATTCTTCTTCAGAGCCAGACAACTTGCACTTTTTGTTAGCATTTAAAACGATTGAAGTTCGCAGAAAGCAAAAATTGTTTTTGCAGTTGGTTTTACTAAGCAGTACTCTTTGAAAAACAGACAGAAATTTATATGTATCGATTTTGACTAATCGTGCTTATGTGGCATACGAGTATATACGAGTATATCGTACAATATATAAGCTATGTACTGAATAATGTTTAAGCTCTTCTATACGCACACGTATAAATACAGTGCATCTGTTGATAAACTTAGTGGGTTTAAATACAATAATGCACACAAACCAAAAATTATGTAAGTAGTTCTGTGCTAATTTTGTGCTCTATTTAAACGTATGTTGTACTCGTCTCTAAACGTCTGAAACAGCTTGGTCTGCTAAGTTTAGAAAAAGTTAGCGGAACAAAATTGATATATGACCAAAAATGTAGATGTTGTAATGCAATTTTGTAAGGCTAGTTTTGTATTCATTTTGTGTTCTAATCGAAAAAATGTTGTGCTCAACTCTAAATAGCAGACTTTGATCTGTTTTTTTTTTTTTTTTTTTGTTTTTCTTAGTAGACCAAGAGTCGAGCACAAATGACAATGAAAGGACACCGCTATGAGGATATTGAGGGAGGATTATGAGAAAGATACATTTTTAAACCGATACCCAAGAGATACTATCACTTTTAGCGCGATAACTTTGCTTGCAGTGGTCCGATTGTCATACAATTATTACAAGGTAGCGCCACCAGAAAAAGGTGTTCATTTTGCGACACATACTGTATACATATACATATATATATGTATATATATTTTTTTTTTGTCCCAAAATCAAATCAATAATGTTTTCTCTGCCATTCCACAAAATTGAATAGCGCATTTCTTATGAAGCCTCTATGAAATGTATAACTTATATACTGGTATATATTGTATCTACAATATATAATTAGGCGATTTTGCATTATGAAAAGTGTTAATAAACTATACCAACTCAATGCGGCAGCCAAAGCGGCACCAATTGTGATATGTGCTGTTCAACTCTCTCTCTCTCTCTCTCTCTGTCTCTCTCTCTCTCTACCTATCTCTGTCACACTTGCGCTTTTCTGTAATAGAAATCTCATGTTCATAAGTTCTAATTGCTCATTTGAAGCGCATGTATTATATATGCGGGATTTATATACGATTTTCGATGATTTATGAGCAAACAGAGAATAAAATATATTTTATGTGAAATTTTTGCTACAACGAAAGACACAAAAAAAAAGAGTCTGAAATTATTAAACTCAAATTATTATTATACAAGAAAGAGCGCAGATGTTGAAAGTGCGCGACTATCAGATACTCTATACAGAAGTTTCAAATGGAAGCTTCGTGCCAACCTCCTGGGTATACGCAGAAAGCTTACGAAGAGCAAGTAAATTGTTTGTATTATTTTCGCTGGCTAATGCAAAGAGCTGCGTGTGTGTGTGTGTGTGTGTGTATGCTTTTCATGGGCAAACAAAAAAGAAAAAGGTAGCCTTGGCTATTGGAAGACACTTAACGAAGCAGTATGAAATTGTTTGTGTTATTTAATGCAAAGAGCTTCGTGTGTGTACGATAATGCTCAGCATATGCTGAAAAGTATAATGTGACGTAGTGTCTGTACCTAAGCTGCATGACACTGCGAAACAGGCTCGAACAGCCAGTTACGTTTACTTAAGACTCAGTGTAAGAGTAGCGGAGAGCCTAGCCCAGCTACGGTTAGAGTAATTTACCCAAAATTTTACTGTCTCTTTAAAAAAAAAAAAAACTGAGCATATTCATTTGTCAAAACGTTCTTAACTATATCAGACGTATTAAAAGAGGACTGCGCATCTTTTCGCAGGTGATCCTAGCCAAAGTCGAAAACTTGTACATGTAGCAGAGCCAATGTAGGCTAGCGCTGTCAGAACAAAACGCTTTCCGCGGATTAGTAACTTGAGTCGTGGTAGCAGAAAAAAGTCACACGAGACCATGTCGGATAAATGCGGACTTTATGGAATGACTTTCCCATTGTTATTGTTCAATTAACCGCGTACAAGACAAGGATATTTGCACAAAATTCTGCAATCTCTGCACAAATCGCGTTGAAATTTCAGTCACCATTGCTTTTCGCATTTACTGTCGGTGCCAAGAAATAAGAGCAGCTGAGAGAGTACATTTTATTTTACACGCACTTTATTTTCGTCTCACAGATTGATTTCAGAAGATTCTACTTACTTATAGTCGTCAAAAAGGGCTTATTTTATATTCTGACACTTTTGTACTTGACTGCAGTACAGATTTGTTCTTAGTTCGATTCCGTTTTTTCCTTGATGCATGATGCAAGAAAAGAAATATTTAAACAAAAGTTGCAACTAACTGCAGTCTTCTTGGAACTTTAGACGGTGTGGTTATTGGGAGAAGTGAAAATCAAACATGTTTTGCAAGTAATTTTTGAAGTATTTACTCTCTGGATGTGCCTTTATCGCCTTTAGGATGGCAGTGTTCAACATCCGCCTGATCCTTCTTGGGCTCTTCGTTTGGGCATGAAGCGTTCCTTCTTGGTGGCAAAAATGTCACCCTCGCCGGACTTCTTCTCCTTCTTGAACTTATGACAACGGAAATAGGCGTCGTTCAAAGGTTCGGGCAATTTGTAGCTGACCAAATTCACACGAGACGATGTACCAATGCCAAAGCGTTGAGAGACACGACGCAGTGGGCACGAGTTCAGTGCGAATGGACCAGTGACCAACAGCAGGCCCAAGTGAAGAACCTTAAGCAAAACAGAACGCTTACCCTGAAAACGACCAGCCAGCAGAATGAGCACGGTGCCGGGCTTTAGATTCTTAAGCACTTTGCGCTTGTGCAAGCTGAAGTTACCCTTGGCCGGGCACTTCTTAACAAAGGTTTTGGTTGGATAGTTGGCCTTAGATTTGCGCTCACCACCGTTCGACTTTGGGACCCACCGATTTTCTTCACCTTCTTGGCAGATGGAATGCATTCTCCATATGCCATTTAAGAAATGGTCTGCGATTGAAGCGCAAAATAAGATTTTAAAAGAAGAAAATAAACATAAGATTCAGACTGGATATTATAAAACAAGGAACTGTGTTACTTCGACTGATGGTAATACCTCAAGGCGTTTTTTTTTTCAAACCCTGCTCTCGTTGCCGATATAACAAATGTTGACGAAGAACTTATAAACCAATTCAGAATCGTTCTTCAAATTATAACATGTCAGGTCAAAAAATATATGTTGAGATATTTAAAACATTTGGTTGGGATATTGCAGATTTATTTGTAAAAAAATATGACTGTTATTACATGCCAGTTACTGTGCCCAAAGTACTAATGCATGGAAAAGGCATAATTGATGCAGCAGTCCTTCATCATGGCATGCTCTCCGAGGAAGCAGAAGAAGCAAGAAATAAAGATTATAGGAAGTACAGGTTGAATTTTTCCAGAAAGTGCAATAGAACTATAACAGATACTGATGTTTTGCAACGTCTACTAGTATCATCTGATCCTTCTATAAGAAGTAAAAGACGCCAACCGTCTAAACAAACACTGGAATTAGATGATGTTCTTAAAGCTATGATAGTTGATGAATAAAACGAATTTTTATGTTTAATGTTATAAGAAACTTATTTGGGTCAAGGGAGGGAGGGAGGGAGGGAGGGAGGGTGGAGTATGATTTCCTTGGAAGTGACAACTTCTTCCTACCATTGTGTATGAACTTCGGAAAAATAAACCGAATTTTTCATATAAATTTACGAAAAAGCGACTATGGGTCCGAGGGGTGGTACCCCTAGTGATCAATTTTTTGCACACGTCTATTATTTCTTACTCCTATCACTATGCATGAGTTTGGCAAAGATAGATCGAATTTTTTTGTTGAATACGATTTTAGTGCACTGATTGCCACCTTTGATGTCACTTTATGCAATACGAGGGGTACTATTTACATTTCGGGAATGGCAAATAATAACAAACATTTTTAAATGAAAATGGCTTTATTGTTTTTTCAAAATATTCCCCTTGATGATCAATACACTTTGATACTCGGGAACAAGAAGAAGTCATTGGGTGCCAAATCAGGATTGTACGGATGGATGAGTCATTAATTCGTTATTTTGACTGCTCAAAAATGCACTTGTTTAACGAGAGATGTGTGAGAGCTAGCATTGTCATGATGGAGAATGATTCGTCTTTGGCGGTTGGTTTTACGAATTTCTCCGAAAACTTCTGTGGTCACTATACTGTGGTTTTTGATGGTGCTTTGTCGCCATTCAAAGAACTGAGTCCATTGACACATTCTTGTTGAGATAATTCTCGTCGAAAGTTGTGATAAATAATCCAACGAAAACCTTCTCTAGAAATTTCCATTTTTTTGGCGAAATTGCTTTTCTTAACTCACTGTAAACAAAACAAATAGCAACAAATTGCCAGTTCCCGAAATATAAATAGCAGCCTTTCTTTCATTCGAATATCGCTAGCTGTTGTAGGGTTAGAAGAGTCTACACATACGTAGTATTTTCAAAATTTACGAGATTTCGGTGAACATAAATATCGAACATAACTAGATTGACTCAACTCATCGAGCTAATTGTTAGATACATTTGCAAATATCTTGTATACCCTTGAATAGTATAATAACAAAATTTGTTTCTAATAGTCTACATACAAAGAACAAAAACTGCATGCGGCTGTCTAAAAATTCAAACGAGCGGATACCTTAAAAAAAAAAATTATAATAATTATAAAAGTAAAAAAAAAAAATAGTAATAAAATTTTAATGTTTTCAGTAATTTGTTTCAGTCGTTTTTATTTTTATTTTTATTTTTATTTTTTGTTTATTTTATTGTCAGTCAAGTAAAAACAAAAAGCTAAAACACGAGCAAAAAATGCGGGATGCGCGTTTGACTTGTTTGTATCTAGATACACGTACATACTTTTGTGTACAAATTGTTTGTGCTGCTGCTGTGTATGAGATACATTGTAGCTGCAGCGCTTCGCTTGCTTGATTTTATGTATTTATATATATATATATATATATATATATATATATATATATATATATATATATATATACACATGATTTGTGTTTCTTTTTTTTTGACAATTTTGAGTGAATTATATTTGAGTGCATACACAAAAAAAAAAAAACAAACAAATTTAAAACAAACTATAGTCTAACAAATACAATTTTAATATGTTACAAATTATATAAAACATACAACTACAAATTATCTAAATATACAACACGCAGTAGCTTAATGCAGATACAAACACACACACACACACACACACAAAAACACAAACATAGCCACACATATTTATTTTTGTTGAGACGCAATTTGCGCTTAATGCGAGTGTTCGAGCAAAAATCGTTGAGAGTCAAAACGACAAAATAAACAGTAAGAGCAACTTTGAGATACATTTTGTATAGGGTGTTTTTTTTTTTTTTTTTTTGTGGGGGGGGGGGGGCGAGGTTTTCATATTCCGACACGGATTAAACTGTCATAAATTGGTCGGATCTGGCAATGCTATTGTCATCTATGCTTAGTTTGATTTGACATTTTAACATAACAACTTTTCCAACGTTTGGAAAATCGTGGTTCAGTTTGGAACTGTTACCATGCGCTACATGCATTTTATAATCGACATAAACCATCCATCCAAGCAACTAATTCGTTTAATTCTACGAATTGTTTTCATATACTCTAAATGATAATACATCGAAGAAACATTTGCTGCGTGGTATTGAGGAGTAACCAAATGAAAAATTGAAGCTGTGTGCCTTCACTTTATGGAAAATTTGACGTAAAGATCTCGTCCTATGACCTAAAACAAGATCCAGCTGATGCAAGAATTAAAGACGAATGTCAATCTTTGACAAATGGGCTGAAAATCAATTAGAAGTCAACCTACTGTTTTGTTGCAATATTCTGTTTAGTGAATAGGCTCATTTTTTGCATTAAATTGACTCATTTGGAGTAAAGAAAGTTCACGAGAAAATGCACCGTTACATTCAAAAACAATGTGTGCTCTACTTCGAGAAACAATGTATCTTGTTTAATACTTCCTATAAGAATCATAGCTTATGATATTCTTCGGTGTTCCCATCTGGTTATAGATAATGTGTTTAGAAAATGTGGTTATTGAAAAAGCGTAACAACGGTACACTCAACAATCCTAAAAGGAGCAAAGATCTACATGGAAATACAGTTTAACGGTAACACTATAATGGACTTTAATAATAATTTCGATGTTCGTATTCCTTTTCGACAAGATTGGCAGGAACAGCAACAAGCAACAGGAAATATGAATAGAAATTGCATTGAAGATCTTCACAGATGGCTCGAAACTAGAAAACAGAGTCGGTGGTGGAGTATACATGCCAGATATGTGTATTAATGCCTACTTTAGAATAACGAATTACTGTAGCATATACCAATGGCAATGGCAGATGAACTTACAACGATTCATATTCGTCAGCATAAGTAGTCGATTGGCATACCGCTGTCAACCTGTAAGCCGCAAATCAAAAGCAACACTATTAGAACAGCAAAAACAATAGATGGTCTAGACTTACCACATGTAGCGCTTCAAGGCAGGCATGGTCTAAGTATGTCCAAAAAAAAGAACTCAATCCCTGCTTAGAAAAGGTAGAACAGATGTAGCAATTTTAATGGAAATAGTAACAGAGCAACTGTCCCATAGACCAGCATGCCAGGAGATTGGACGCCTCCTCACAAGACTTCTATAGAAGCTGTTATAATGGCGAGGAAACGAAACCGTTCATCATCTACTATGTCTTAGAGTAGATTTAAGCACCTGCGGAACTATTTCCTAAATAATATATCTGAAACTTTTAAGCTAGTGCTAAACAATTTAGTATGTAAAATCTTCTCAGTGGTTGTAGAAGGAAAAGGTTCGAAGTCTGAAGTGAATTTGATTTAATATCACAACGGGCCGTGTACGGCCGAGCTCTGTTCGTTTAAACAGAAAGTCGTACGGACGCAGGCACAGACGGACATGTCTGTATCGATTCGTTTTCGAGTCTAATCAAGCGTACATATACTTCATAGGTTGTGCCACGCTACTTTCTGTCTGTTACATGCATTTGCTTAATATTGGTTTACGTGAACTAAGCAGCAATTTGGAACAACTTGAAAGACAAAATTGTGCGAAGCATTAGCGACATACGGCGCACATTACTTGATTGGACAGCCACAATGCGCCACATCCAAGCCAGTTCACATGCCCAAAGTTTCCTGTTAAAAATTATGTAGTCTCAGTACTTTAATTCAATTTAAAATTGTATATTGTAAAAAAAAAAAAACACCCTTTACATTTAAGTAGCGTTCAAAAAAACTATGTAAGTTCTAAAGCTGCCGCAAGTTAAAGCATTAGAAATGCCAGCAGCAGCAGCAGCAGCAACTGCGTAGCAATTAGTTATTTGAAAGAACAAATGAATGTATCTCAATGTGCGCATATATATATATATATATATATATATATATATATATATATATATATTGTATGTATCTATATATATATACTTTATATAAATATATAGCACACTGCCTATTGATGAACAGCAAAATATTTCGTAGCATCAACGCACAATGAAAAGTCATTCATCAGTTTTAGCTACGCAATGAAAATGCTACAGCATTCGAATGCCGCATGAAAAGCCTCAAAGTTTTCCCCCTTTTATTTTCTTTTTGCTGTCGCTGTTGCTGTTGCTGTTGCTGCTGTTGATGATGCTTTTTCTTCGACGTTATTTACGATAGTTTTCTTCATATGTATATGCAATGTCGATTTAGATTTTGGATATGAATTTGGGGGTGCAACAAATGCTAGACGCATTGCTTCCGCATCATTTAGAATAAAGATACAAGATACAAATGCACGATAAGTAGCAATTTCATGATATAGTATTTACGTTACAACCACCACTATTATTTATTATAATAATACAAAAGTATACTATAAAATATTGCGTAAAAATTCGCAACGTTCTGTCGAATTTATGCCGAGGGTGGCTGCTTATGTATTCAATATTGTATACAGCGTCAGCGTCTGCACAGCGTTTGCATACAACAAATGCAACAAATCAATTTCAACTAATTTAATAATGGCAGCAGCCAACAAACAAAACAACAACAACAACAACGTCGAAGATTTAAAAGCCAACAATCAAAATATTCAGATATATATATATATATATATATATATATATATATATATATATATATATATATATATATATATATATATATATATATGTATGTAAAGATACATGTACGCATAAAAGATACTTTCGTATTGAAGCCGGCGTGTATAGTAAGAAGAAAGACACCTGTTAGGCTGCCGCAGTCGGTAAACGCCAACGCAAATGCTAGATAGCTACTGTATGCGTAGAGAATTAAGGGAACAGCAACAATTTGTGATAAATAATAAAAATACCAACAACAACAGCAACAACAACAGCAACAGCAACAAGAAGAACATAGCTAGCGCTTATGTGTGCTCTATATATGAGCTTTAATGTATCTAGATACACTTTTTTATGCTTTTTCTTATTTTCTTCTTTTTATTTGATAATGTGCAAAGACTTTAAGTTAGCATTTATGAAATATTGTATGGATTATATAGTTTGAGGACAAAACTTGAAAGAAATGGTCAAATAAATAAATCCACTGAAATAATCAAGCACGGTAATCACAGTAATCTAAGTTATAAAGCAAAACACTGCGGCTCATAGTAACGGAATATTTAGAGCTTTCACGATGCTACCGCCAGCAATGGACAAACGCTAATTGAATTCGACACAGATCGGAACATGGTAATCTGTAGTACCAGATTTCCAAAAGTTAAGATCCACAGGGGTACAGTGCCGTTTCAACTCCCATCCGTTGGCATCTTGAATATTACACAGCTGTATTACAATGCATGTTTTAAGCTAAGTTACATACCTATAGTATGTGGAAAGTATCTGAGGTTATAATAATATCGAAACCTGTCAAAGACCACTATAACGCTGCAATATACAAACCTATATAACTACTGCCGATCATGTCTAAAGTCTTTGAGAAAGTCATCATAAACCAAACCGACTAAAGACAATAATATCTTCGAGAAATATAATATGTACCAACATGTCAGTTTGCATTTCTTGCAAGTTCCTCAAAGATCCTCCGGAAACGAGCTCATTGCATCGCCTGCACGATCGTGCGATCTGACAACGCTGTACTACTTTCTGTGCGAATTCTTGAAATCGTTGGTCTATGCGGACAGGCCAGCATTGATTTCAAGCTTGGAAGCTTGATTGAAAAAGTAGTGAGCGGATATCTCAATATCTCAAAGATTGAGAAAATAGTAAGCATAGTACTTTCACACACAGACAGATATGATATGAACATACCAATTTGAAGAAGGACATGACTACAATGACTCACCTTGTCTAGCTGATCAGCACTATATATACAATACCTTGTGTGGTCTCCGTCTGTGCATTTTTTTGTATGTCAATACCGTGTATGTTAATATGCCAGCTAGATTCTCAGTTTTAGTTGAATCGTTCTAAAAATCGGTATTGAGATTTTCTTAAGACGCCATTTTTTTTTCTAGATACCCAAGTCGGTATACTGCGTTCACTTTTTTGTATTAAAATGAATATTAACTCTTAATTGTGTAAAATTGTGGTTTCTTAGAGATTGTATATAAATGTGCAAGTACAAAACGTTTAAACCCTTTAAAACACAAAATATTCGCTTGATTTCTTTTTGTTGGAATGGTTGTGAAGAGTAGTAGGGACGAATGTAATTGTTCTAAAGTATTGATTCTATTGTACTTTTAAAACCAGATAACGCTCTCGGCTAATCACAAAGAGTTGAGTCCTCTCAGCTCTCTCTCTCTCTCTCTCGCTCTCTCTCTCTCAATTTGCTAAAAAATTTACAACAATAAAATCAAAGTGAGTGACGCCAACGGAATAAGCAACAGACGAAAATGTGTTGTCTTGCTTTGGTGCCGCTGTAGACGCACAATGAAAAAGACAAATTTGATTTATCAATTTTCTTATTTTTTATATCTTAAACGTTTCGTACATGGTATAATAATGTAAGGTACCGTATTCCGCATAGCTGCTCTATTTGTTGTTCCTTACGGTTTTTATACCATTCACACATAGTGTGAATTGGTATTATCAGTTTGTCTGAAAGTTTGTAACGCATTAAAAGTGACATCGTAGACCCCATAAAGTATATATATTCGTATATATATTATTGATCAGCTCGACGAGAAGAGTCGATCTAGTTATGTCCGTCTGTCTATCTGTCTGTATGTTGTTGCGCATTTTTGAGGACCAATTTTTATCCCGTCGAAAATTGACACATACAATTTTTTCTATTGCAGCCTAATAGAGTATCAAGATTGATACACCACGCCCACTTATTAGGGTAGCCCCAATACAAACCCACCGCCCACTTTTGACTTTTTGTATCAAAAACTTTTTTTTAATGTAATCAATATCAACTTAATAATTGATATGGTAGCTTCTAATAGAATGACACTTTACATATGCATTATTGGGTGAGAGCCGCCCACTTTTTGGCGTAGTTCCCATACAAACCTACTTCCCATTTTAGTGTTTTTGTACGAAAAAAAAACAGCGAATGTTTTAAGCGTACAGTGGGCATACGCTCGTGTATATCGAAAGCACTCTTTCACCTCAGTTTTTCAGATATCGATCTGACACGTGTATTTAATGACTTTCATTAAACAAATACGAGGTTGGCTAATTATATTTCGGCATTTTGCAAAAAAAAAAAAGTAGTGTTATAAAATCGGATAAAATAGAAGCTACAAAACAATTCTAAATAAAAATTATTAATTTCTGTGGTATTTTAATTTTCTATATTTATACTTAGAGTTATTGTGTGTGTAGTATATACAATATATTTTATCTTATTTGTATATTTATGACTATAAGCTTTACATACTACTAAAACAAGCTTATTATATTTTCATATAAAATAATGTGTGTCGACTCACATTAACTTCAACAACAACAACAACAGCAATAAAAATGGTACGTTGTACACCGCAAACAAATATAGCAAGATATCACCCGTATATGTGCATGTGCATCATCAGTTAGGCAAGCCCATTCCGTAATCAGCTGTTGTGTTTTTTTATAAAATGGGAAAGTACAGGGAATCTGGATTGTGTTGCTACATGGAACCTGGTTCAATAGATACGAGAGTTAAGTATAGTTAAATATATTTAAGTATCTTGCTATGTAAATGGCTTGGTTAATAAGATACTTTTGTGCTATCATCTTAAAAATGGTTTACTAATTATTTAATTACAGTGAAACACTTCACACATCAGCATATTATCGTTCCTAATTAGTGTTTCCGATAATGTGTGTTGCGATTGTAGCATGTAGCTTTATGAATGCTGCAATATAATTGAACTGATGTTGAGCTCGGGAATACTGATGCTACGTTGCAGCATGTTTTGAACTATACAAAAAATATCTAAAGAAACATGAACTTCATACAAGCTAAGCCGTATTCATAAGTATTTATTTGAACCTTAGCTTTGTATGGGGGCTATATTCGAAACTTGGTTCTAACTGCATCTATGTGAGATATTTTGTAAGAATTGCCAAATTTGGCGTTTCTAGCGTTTAATTAAGAACAAAAATGAAAAGAAATATCTATTCAAAAACTCTAAACTAATGGCATGGTTTTTTATGGGAGCTACCGCTTCTATTGGTGTTACTATATACATTTTATACACCTTATCTGGAGAGAGAAAAAGAACATCTAAGTACGAGTATTTAAATTTGAAGTCTCTTTCTCCTACAGTCATCATGAAGTTCAGGCAGACGTTAAGACAGACATACTAACAACACACTTTATGTGTCAAAGGCAAAAAATTGTTTCTACGGGCAACTGTGATTGGCAAATTCAATTGCTCATTGTAATAGACGCTTTGGGCTTTGCTCTAGGAAAACAGATAACAAAGAACGATGAAATTGTTTGTGTAATTTGCACAGTTAGTGGACAGTTGTCTGTGTGTGTACGTCAATGATCAGCGTATGCTGAAGTGCAGTACAAAAACAAATGTACATTTAGAGCATACAGTCTATTTAAAGAAAGTTTCGATTTTTTCCTTTATATTTGGAAGTGCAACAACAGAAATTTAATTTCAAGAACATATTTATTATTTAGCTATTAACGAATTATTTATGCATATTAGACGTCAGGACTCATTTCGACAATGTATACTTTCGAAAACAGATAAATATGGTTTCCAAGTTTTGGAGTTTGGGAGATTGAGAGAATGGGCGGTGGATTTGTATAGGAGATATACCAAAAAAGTATATCTTACAAAAAAAAATGTGCGGATAACACCCATTGATTTAATACAAAGCGTTTGTCCATAAGAAGCCACCATGTCAAGTTTTAAGTTGACATAGACTTAAATAAATTTTTTCATACAAAAAGACAAAATTGGGTGGTGGGTTTGTATGTGTTGTACCTTAAAAGTCGACGTGGCATATCAATATGAATCCTACTAATATTATAAACGCGAAAGTTTGTATGAATGTGTGGATGTGTGAATGTTTGTTAATCCTTCACCCAAAAATTACTGAATGGATTTAAATGAAACTTTACAATAATATAGCTTATATATCAGAATAACACATAGACTATAATTTATGAATATTAAATTAACGCATTTATTTAATTAATTTAAAACAAACACAGTGCAAACATTTAACCACATTTTGACTACGTCTGAGTAGACAACAAAAAGCTGATAGCTACAAAATCATCTAGCGTTCATGTGTTTACCGTTCTGATCATTCTAGATCGGTTACCATATTTAGCCGTTCGGAACATTCTCGATCGATTACCATCTTATTGGTTATATTAACCCTAATACAATATTCATGTTTAACCCTAATACAATATATAACCCTACATACTAACATTTATGTTTACAATATATACATTTGGGAATAGGACGTTAAGTATTTTTCACCCTCCTACCCCCACCCCCTTATTTTTTAATCGCGATTTTACCATTTTTGTATGAACTACCCGAGGAGTCATGAAGAAGGGCAGTGGAGCAGTGGGGCAGGCAGAAGGGAGAAGGGCAGCAACGCGCCAGCTGCTAACTAGTACTTTATTAACTTGGAACCAAAAAAAGCTAGAAAAAGAAATGAATACAAACAAAACAAAAACAGACAGACGGACAGGCGGACAGACGGACGGACAGACGGACATTTACTGTAATAGAAAAGTTTTTCATACAACAATCGAAAAGTAAACGGTGAATTTGTATGGCGGCTATATTCTACAGTGGGTGAGGCACAATAATAATTTTGCATGTGTTCCACCTAAGAAACACAAAAAGTCTTCAAGTTTTCAAGTTTTGGAGTTTGGGAGATTTCCGCTGCTAAAACCTGAGAGACTGGTTTTGATTCGCACACGAACCATGGCTAGTTCGAGTCGTCTCATCGAGCTGAGCACGAATATATGTATAGCAATATATGCTCTATTAGATCTCCGATGAATATTACAAAATATTACGAGCGTTCCGAAAAACTGATAATACCCCTTTCACACTCTGTGTGAAGGTTATAATAAATACTGTAGAAAATAAATAGGAAGGAATGAAACAAAATATATTTAAAACTGAGGGCATCGTCGACAGAGAGAGAGAGAGAGAGAGAGAGAGAGAGAGAGAGAGAGAGAGAGAGAGAGAGAAGAAAGATAGAGAAATCTTAACAGAGCACCTGCTTAATTAAGGGCACAATAGATCTACAAAGCTTGCAGTATAAAAATAGAGATAATAATTCAAGTAATTAGAACAAAAACTACAGATTAGTATCTCTGCGTCTACGATATATCCTTGCCTAAGTTGTTTCATGTGAACCATAGAACCATTTATGGGGCTGTATTTTATAGTGGTCTTGGACTAATCTGGTCTATTCCTATATAAGATATTTTATTATAATTGGCGAAAGATGCAAGAAACAATTATCTGAACAAACTCACAACCTAAACGTGGATGGTAGCTACGGTGCGCGTTACCCCTACAAGTGGATGGGACACGCCCATTGAAAAACATGTGAAGCGTTCGGCCATAAGAAGCCAGCATATTAAATATCAAATTCATTTTGCATGTAATGACAGAGTTTTTTCCTGAAAACCTCAAAATTAGGGGAGGGGCTACACCTTAAAAGAAAGAAGCACACACATTCATATATTGCATATAAGAAAGGTTCGTTCATAAGAAGCCAACATATGGAATTAAAAGTGGATATTGGATATAATAAATAATTTTTTCATATACAAGAACCCAAAAGTTGGCGACGGGTTTGTACGGGGACTGTAACTTAAGATAGGCGAGGCACATGCTTTGCTATTTATGTAAAGTAATCGACTTTTTTTTTCATATAAAAACAGTAAAGCGGGCGGCGGGGCGGGTTTGTATTAGGCGTTGTCTCTAAAAATGGGCGTTGCACCTTCCTTCATATTTATGTGAAGCATTCATCCATAGGAAGCCACAGTAACAATTTATATTAACTGCATTAAAAAGGCAAAAAGACAAAAGTGGCTCGGTGTTTGGCATGGGCACTACCCCAAAAAGTAAGCGGATCCCATCCATTGATATATATGTGAAACGACCGTTCATAAGAAGCTACCATTTAAATTTTTTAAATTGATATAGATCGGAATAAAAAAGTTGTTCATACAAAAATTCAAAACTCGGCAGGTGTTTATATGTGTGCTACTTCTTAAAGTGCGGCTGGCCTGTTCAATTAATACACTTTATCTGAAGAGGAAAAAGAAGAGGCTAACTATTAAAACTTGAAGTTAATTTTGAATATTATAGTCCGCTGCTGATCAAGAATATATGTACTTTAGAGGATCTGCAACGCCTACTTCTGTCTGTTACATAGATTTATACAAACTTAATATACTCTATGGGTGCAGAGTATAAAAAAAAAGTTGACAGTGTTTTCACCGTTACAGATAACAGTAAAAATCTGTTTATTGTTAATCATTGTTATTACTAAGTATGGCAAGCGGTCGATAGAATCGACCGCAATCTAGCAGCAATAATTTTGTATATTATTGCGTTTAAGCGTTTCAAAACTACAAACAGAGAGAGACAGAGAGAGAGAGAGAGAGAGAGAGAGAGAGAGAGAGACGGACACCAAAATAAAAGCGAAGCGCACTCGCAGTGTCTTATCAGCTTATAAGTTTCTGGTTGTATAGCCGTCACAACAAAATTTACTTGCCTCTTAATATATAAATGCACATATAGTATCGTACATAGATGCATTTAAATAGCTTATGCATGCGATTGTTTATTTATAGCACAGCTGATCGAAGAACAATAATTTCTTAAAACGCATTCCAAAAAAGTTAAAATTTGTTTCATAATTTTTGCGTAATACTGCTCCATGAGGTAATGCTCAAAGAAAAATTTGCATTTATGCATATAAAAATGTTATAATTCATAGTTGCTTTACTCACCTATAATATTCAAAACGTTAAACAGCTGTTCTTGTACAACTTTCTTGTCAAAGTTTGTGCCGAAACAGGCTGTATTAATATTTATAATATAAATGTATTCTTATATAATAGTTTTTTTTTTTTTTTTGTGCTCTGTTTTGTATTAACTCTTTTTGTATGCATTCAGCACACTGTAGTTACACTTAAGAAAAATTTATATACATACATATATAGTAAACTGTTTCGTTTTATATTAAAGGCCTTTTTTAATTAATTTATAGTATTCTTATAACATATTTAAAGCACTTTGCAATACTAAGTTTTTTAGTTTTATACAAGTTTTCTTTTAGTTTTTTTTTGTTTTTTTTTTTTAATTAAACTCAAAATACACTCGAAAATAAGTGTTTTTTTTTAGTTTGGGGGCACTTTGAACCGCTTTGAAAGCGTGAATATAGTATAAGGCATTTTCAGGTATTTTAACTTCTTTACTTTCAACAATTTCGTTGTTTTTTTAGAGCACTTTTTTTACAGTGTATTTTAGCTACACCGATTTGTTCAGAAAAAAATTCTGCTGAGGTAAACAAACAAAAAAAAAAACGAAAAAAATCACACAATATTTAAAAAAAAAAATTTTATTTATTTTGTTGATAATTTAATTAATTTTTTTTATTTTATTTTTTAAACGCCGATTTATAAACAACAACAAAAAAATTTGCGCTAAAGAAATTTGAAATTGAATTGAATTGAATCGAATTGCGCTCCGCTGCGGCGATGTTGACGCGACGAGACCAACACGTTGAATGAAATTGAATTGAATTGAAATGAAATGAAATGTTTGAGCGAATTGAAAAACACACACATTTTCGCTTAAAGCCAACAATAAAGTCAGTCATTCAGTCAGTCAGTCAGTCAGTCAGTCAGTCAGTCGGCGAAGGCAAACGCAAAGGCAAAGGCACAGGCGAATGCAAACGCAAACGCAAAAACAAGAACAACAACAACGAAAGCTACAAAACAAAACAGCGAAGTCAGCAGCGACGCATGTTCTAACGATGTGAAGTGAAGCAAACATAACATGCGAACAAACTAAACAAAACGAACGAAACAAAATGAAACAGAATGAAATGAAATGAAATGAAAACTGTTAAATGCAAATGCAAACGCAAACTCAAATGCAAATGCAAAATGTACACAACTTGTACAGTGCGTTTCACAATTGTAGAACTTATGAAATTATTCATTATTACAACAAATAAAAAAAAAAAAAAAAACAGAACTGTTGGCGTGACGTAAAGCCAACTTAAAACTTCAAAAACTTCTGCAGATTGATTTCAATCAATTCTGTTGATTTATTCAAATTTTATATGTTCTAAATATAAACGAACTTTTTAGTTATAAAATAAAACAAGCATGTTAGTATGTTTAAAAAGCTAATATTTATTCAAAATACGCTCGCTCCATTTAACTCAATACAATTTAATTTCTAGACTTTTGAAACTAGCTTTTTGGGATGTTCTCTAGCACCTGTATCACAGTTGCTTCTATGGCTGCACTGTCATCGTAAAAAGCTCCTTTCATTGCAGTTTTCATTTTTGGAAAAGAGAAAATAATCGCACGGTGATAGATCAGGCGACTTTCATCAAAAATTCATCGACCTTTTTGGTCTTGTAAGGTGTTGCATTATCATGCAATAAAAGCAGTTGCTTTCCTTTGGAATATTCGGGCCTTACACATAGAACTCTTGACCACAAAACATGTAAATAATATTCTCCATTGACAGTTTGAACTTCTGGAATAAATTCCTTGTGAACAATACGCTTGGCATCATAGAAAGTTATTAATATTGTCTTGATTTCTGAAAACGTATTTTTTCAGGTTTTGGCTCGTCTTTTGACTTTCATTTTGCAGATTGTCGCTCAGTTTCAGGATCATATTTAAAACACTATGTTTCGAATCAAGAAAATCTGAATCATTTTCAGCTGTTGAAATGATGTCTTTGCAATGCTCTACACGAGCGAGGTTTTGATCATTATTTAACTGATGTGGAACAAAACTTGAACCAAATCTTCAGTTAATCTTTTGTAGATTGTACAATAAAGTGAATTTAATTCATCTGCCAGCATTCTCATAGTGAAATTAGAACATCGATAGCAATTTTTTTCATTTAATTTCTCCACTAACTCAGCACGATTAGATGCTTACGGTCGTCCAGGTCTTGATTCATCATTTAAATCATGACGACTGGTTTTAAATCGTGTAAACCACGTGTAAACTTAAGTTCGACGCATACAATCATCATCATAAACTTTTTGTTAATATTTGCTCTTTGTTCCTTTATGTTTTTACGAGATAACTACAACAACTTACTTACTTACTTACTTATGTGGCTCTATAACCGTCTATCGGTCAAGGCCGCACGTAGGAAAGCGCACCATTCTGTGTAGTGTAATACGCGCCGGCGCCAGTCGCTGGCAATCCGGAGCTTCTTCAGGTCATCATAGAAATGATCTTGCCATATTAAGCTCGGACATCCTCTCTGACGCCGTCCACCAATCAGGTTCAGGTTTGCGTCATAGACCTGTAGTGCTCGAGCTTCGGGTTTCATCCGGATGAGGTGACCAGTCCAGTGCAGCCGCTGGAATTTTGTGCGCTGAACTATGTCAACCTCATCATACAGCTCATACAGCTCATGGTTCATACGGGTCCTAAATTCGACGCCAACTCTAAGGGGACCAAAAGTCCTACGAAGAATCTTTCTCTCGAACACTACTAAAGACGCTGTATCCGTTGACTACAAAAACTGCTGTTATAAAAACGTGTGTCATTTTGTAACCTGACAAACGTTTAGCATGAACTTAGCTGCTTTCGAAAGAAGAAAATTGTACCTTTCTAACACTGCCAATAGATTTAATAGATAACGCTACGTGTTCTATGATTTAAATTAAAATTTCTGTTCATTTTAGATCAGACCTTGTAGGAGTTGCAATCTTTTCATTAGTATATTTTCTAAGATTTTTTGATTTAATCTGTTACGTAGTTTTATAAAAATTCTAGGCAGCTCTTCTTTCCGCATGAGACTTGTCTTGCAGGTACAGCGATTTCTGCAATTATGCCCAATATATCGTCTTGAAATTTAATAGTTTTCAAATGTTGAAGTATATCGCTGTCAAAACTCTTTGTCTTCATCATACTCGTACTGTAAGTTTGCAAGTTTAAGTGCAATGTCGTTATTTATAGCAGGTCGGACTCTTTCTCACAACGACTTTCGAAGAGCCTGTATTTAGTTGCTGTATTTTTGTATGTTGTTGGTGTATCAGCTATATTGATTTATTCTACGTCGTCATTCCTTTTCAATAACCTTTATATTGTCAATAATTTATTCTAAAAATGTGCAAAAAATTGATGTTAAGTATTAAGAAAGTATCAAACACTATTTATATTGAATATAATTAATTTACTTCATATATACGTATAAAAACCACATTTTTTTCATTGTATGTTAAATATGTTGAACATTTGCAACAGAAACTTGGGTACAAGGTAAATATTGGTGAGAAACGATTTATTTTGTTGAATAATTTTATTACTGTTTGCAAGAGCAATGTGTAGCTTTGTTGCCAATTTATTAAAATATGGTATTTCTTCTAACAAATCACAATATACGTCTCCCATTGTGAGTTGTTGATATTATAGCGCTGTTGTATATTCAACGATTGGTTTGAATGTTTCACAAAACTTTTGCACAAAATTCCAATCGATTGAACACTCGCAAGAGACACATTGATTTTGCTGGGCATGGGCAGGAAAGCCAATCGTTTTAAATGTTGAACTCCAGCGAGTGTTGTGGTCCAGTACTGGCCATCCCTGCAGATTTCGACGTTCACCGACATTTTCTTTAGAACATTCCAAGCAGCCAATTACTGTATATGCTTGAGCTTAAGGTATCATCAATCTGTGGAAAGTTGTCTGAGTCCACATTATCTTCAAAGCTAAGTTCCTCATACTCCGGCAATAATTTTGAAGTTTTCAAAACATTGGCACCATTACTGGTAGTGATTGAATATATACGAGTATTCCTGAATTCGATGCAAAAGTTTGAAAGGCAGTACAAAACATCCGCTTTGAACTAGACCGTAGTATGTCGTTCAACGAGTTGAACCATGCCAATTGCATTGATCTGAACAAACAAATTATTTTTATATTGGATATTTATACTCATTATGCTGCGATTCAATGAATTGGTCCACATGAATTGGTTGAATTGAAATTGACATTGTATGCTGAAGTTCAAGGCTGCAGGATTTTCTGAAAACTTTTGTCAAATATTCTGCAAGGAAGAAATAAAACTGTTACGGCCATCCCATTGCACTTTAAATATTCATGCTTGCACATCAGGAGAAGTGGAGTTCCATGCTTTATATTTATTTTCCCAATCTGATTTTCATTTTGAGGCAGACTCAGAATGTGTTCATGTTATATACAAGTTTTTAGTGACGCTTGAATTTATATTCGCGATTTTTTTCTCCCTTCCTGGCACACAAATGGAAATTATTTCTGACAAGTCTATTCCGAAATGTTTTACCATTATAAAATTAAATGTAAACGATATAATCACAACGCTTTCAACTACTCAAAATGTTTTTGTAATGACTAGAGTGTTCTGTTTTGAAAATTAAAGAGAATTCGTTTTGTATGCTTCAACACGCATACGATTTGCGTGATGCTTGAAGGAAGGCCATTGGTCTAGGTTGGAATATGTACTCAAATATTATACACTGACGACTCTTTACCGTGGATGACTCTTGACAAAAAGACTGTACTCAAGTAAATTGGTAGGTTATAACGAGCCGCAGGAACCGCGCTCTTCGTACAACTCTAACAGAGTAGACCCAGATTTATTCATAATTTTGCCGTTTACAAACTATATTACAAAGTAGGCTAGACAATTGTTGAGGCAAATCGAGGCATACAAATTGGCAACTGAATTTGTTTTGGTTTTTATACCGTTCACATATATTGTGAAATGGTATTATCAGTTTGTCTGAAAGTTTGTAATGCATCAAAGGAGGCATCGTAGACCCCATAAAGTATATATATATATATATATATATATATATATATATATATATATATATATATATATATATATATATATATATATATATATATATATATATATATATATATATATATATATATATATATATATATATATATATATATATATATATATATATATATATATATATATATATATATATATATATATATATATATATATATATATATATATATATATATATATATATATATATATATATATATATATATATATATATATATATATATATATATATATATATATATATATATATATATATATATATATATATATATATATATATATATATATATATATATATATATATATATATATATATATATATATATATATATATATATATATATATATATATATATATATATATATATATATATATATATATATATATATATATATATATATATATATATATATATATTCTTAATCAGCTCGACGCGACGCGTCGATCTAGCCATATCCGTCTGTCTGTCTGTCTGTTCGTCCATCTATCTGTCTGACCGTCTGTATGTTGTTGCTCATTTTTTTAGGGATCAATTATAATTCTATCAAGTTGAATTCTTTTTATTGCAGTTTAATAAAGTATCAAGATTGACCCGCCACACCCACATTTTGCAGTAGCCCCCATACAAACCCAGCGCCCACTTTTGACTTTTTGCATGAAAAACTTTTTTATTGTAATCAATATCAACTTAATAATTGATATGGCAACTTCTAGCGAGCGTATGCTTGACATATACATTAACCCGCCCACTGTTTCTGGTAGCCCCCATACAAACCAACTGTCGACTTTTTGTATGAAAACTTCTGTCAGCCGCTTTACATATATAAACTAACGGTTTTGGCCCGCCCACTTTTTAGTGTAGCCCCCATACAAACCTACTGCACACTTTTGTGTTTTTGTAAGAAAAACTTCTTTATTAAAGTCAATATTAGCTTGAAATTTTATTTGGTGGATTTTAGTGGACAACCTCTTCATATGCATATGCAAATGGGCGTGTTCCGCTCACTTTTTGAGGTAGTCCCATATAAACCCATAGCTCACTTTTATGCATTTGCATGGAAAACGTCAATATCAAGTTGAAATTCGATATGGCGGCATCTTACACATCTACTACATCGCTTCACACACATTTACT
The DNA here is from genome assembly GCA_035044765.1 of Leucophenga montana. Classification (NCBI taxonomy): domain Eukaryota; kingdom Metazoa; phylum Arthropoda; class Insecta; order Diptera; family Drosophilidae; genus Leucophenga; species Leucophenga montana. Next base: position 75,383 of record JAWNNQ010002080.1, read on the forward strand.
AATGGGCGTTTACCGCCCACTTTTTGGGGTAGCCCCTATTTAAGCCCTCACTTTTATGTTTTAAAATTTCGTGTGAATGGTATTACAGCTTCGGTTCAACCGAAGGTTTTCTTGTTTCTTGTTGCATTTGTGATGTTTTTTGTTCGACACTGATTCCTTATTTAAATAGTTTACTTCAATGAAAGCAATAAAATGATGATGTGCTTTTATGCCGCAATGCCTTTTAAATTTAGCCATTTGTCAGATAGAGATTCTTTTGTACTTGTAATATAATTATCTGAGATGTATTTACATTAATTCCATGGCTAGTAGATAAGAATCATGTGCATATTTTAAAATAAGATTTTATGCTCTTACCAGCTGCTCAAAAATGATGCACACTTTGGGTGCTCTCCGTTTGGTCAGTCGTGTTCTAAGGGCCGTCGAAAAAGAGAGGAGCAATAAGTGAGTAATTTATTTGCAATTAATTAATGCACAGTTATAAAAGAATTTTTCTTGGTATATAAGTTCTTTCGCATTCGCAAAAGCACTATCAAAAACACACTCAACTAATGCTCGCCAACATGTTTGCTAGTGCGCGCCTAACAGATTCGAGCCTAACGATGAGCTGCTGGTCGACATGCTCTACAATGTGAACGAGCACGACAGAGATAGAGAATATTTTTTTGTTTATCATTCCAACTTAAAGCAAAGAATCCGAAAGAAACAAATAAGATAGCAGCTATGCGGAATACGCTTCATTATTTAATTATTCGAAGTGAATAGAAATATGTAATTAGGAATATGGACATATCATATTCCTCTTTTTCCTTGTGTGTATACAGCGTTGATTATTCCTATGCCGTCGCTCACTTTGACTTTTTTGTCATTATTTTTTAGAAAATTGAGAGCTCGCACTGTGAAGAGAGAGAGAGAGAGAGAGAGTGCGAAAGCTTTGTGAGAGAATCTTTGCGTTTGGCCGAGAGCGTTACCTGGTTTTTACCAACCTTAGACGAAATACCATAGAAAAAAAATACATTCGAGTCAAGAGATATTAATTATAATAAACGAGATTTTCGTGCAAACTTTAAAAGTTGTGCTGACGATTGAAATGAATGTACTATGGGTCTGGGGCCAAAATAAGTTTCCACACCCGGTTTCAGCTAAATATCCCAAAAAAAAAAAAAAATAAAAACAAAAAAAAAACTTTGCTTTTAATATATGCAACTAGAGCGACTTCTCTCGTCCAACTGATCCATAAAAAAATATATATTTCTAGCCAAACACTTCATTCATCTGCTTCATAAAATGACTGATATCAAATACAAAAAATTCTTGAGGTAAAAACGTAGTGAAGAAAGCAGTAGAGCAACTCACAAAACTACTGATATCAATTTTTCCAATATTTTTCATTTGTATTGTTGGGATTGATTGTATGTAATATGTAATTAGGCATTCGTCATGTTGAGATGAAGTCTTGGACTTCCCATAAGATGCGCTTAATAAAGTAACAAATTCGATGTCCTAACAAAGCTACTGTATTTTCTGGTACAAGCAAATTAGCAACATGACGAACGCTCAATTACATATTACAAATGAAAAATTACGAAATGATTAGCACCTTCTTTTTGTTTGAAATTTATTTTGTATATGGAAATATGTTGATAGTTACGGAGCTAAAAGCAAAAGTTTCAAGAAAGTCAATTGTAAAGAAAGAGCTCCCCCTGCCACCGTTCGCTTTAACCATACCATCGTAACAATCATTCCAGTTTTCAAAATTCGTCGATTTATTTTTCGCCCGATTGGCATATATGTACATATCTGACAAATTTGACTGGTCTATAGTCAGCTGAGAGGCAGTGTGTGTATATACATACTTTGAATTGAACATAGAATTGTGCAGCGCACTGTATTTCGACTTTTGTTTTTTGTGTTGCTCATGAAGGGAAGGGATAGGGAAGGCGTCACAAAATTTCCTTAAAGTTATGCGACACAATGTGAAACAAAATGAGTATGAAACAGAGTAAAAAGAAAATATCAAAAGAAAGAAAGAAAGAAAGAAGCAAACAAACAAACAAACAAACAAACAAAGAAACACAATTGTTTGTTTTGGCCAAAGCGGCGAAATGTGCTGGCCGCATGATATAGTATAGTCAGAGGAGTGAGAGGGAGTTAGCAATAGGCATCAACTCCTCTTAACTTTGACTAAAATGTTAGTGAAAAAAAGAGAGGGAATATAGTTTTGCATGTGTTGTTGCTTTGTCGATTTTTTGTTTGTTTGTTGTTTTTATTTTTGTGTTTGCGTTGTGTGGCGTTGCTTTTACTATTAAACAAAAACCATTTTTCGTCCTTGTTGCTGTTGTTGCTTCAGATGCGTACAAACCACCCTCTTACCTTACACAGACACAGGCACACGCACACAGTAATATAAACATAAATATGGAACAGTGGGCCATGAGACGAGACCTACATAGTTTAGTGCCCAAAAGTAAACGTATTGAGACTTATATGCATGTTTTATGGTTCGCTGAATCAAAATCTAGCAATCAAATTTTATATTTTAAGATAACGGGCTTTTTAATCGTGTGTTTAAGGACTCGCTGTATTTATGAAGGTCTCAAAATTGAGGACTTAAATATCAAATGCATCAATTATTTACATGCATATATTGACATATTTTTTAAATAGCATTACCCTCGGTGGAGAGTTTTGTTTTCATGACCTAGGTATCCTTATGGAACCTAAACTTATTTATATTTATGTTATTTGTGTTAATGACCCTTATGTCACAAAACTCCTATATACTTCTCTTGTTTGTCCGATTATAGAAGTTAAAGTTAATTGATCTTCCAACCCGCTCATCACGCCAAAATTTTTATTAGGGGATTATTTCTTCCTACTTACTTCAGTCTATTTTACTAATTATCCCCATTCGGTCACTTCGTGCCAAAAAAGTTGCCTTTTTGTACGACAAATTACGAGCTTAATAATTCACATCGAGCTCTTTGTTCTATCTACAATAAGTTTTCACCCTATTTTTCTTATAAATCTTCCTTACACTATGCAAAAAAACTCTGTACTGACAAATCACTATTCAATAAATTTATAAATTTTATTTAGAAACTTCCATTTTCTTTAGTTTTCTGATTATTTTTGTAATTCCTCAGACAAGCAATGGCTCATCAATCACTATACATACGGCGTGTAGTGTAGAATTTGATAGATTTTTCGACTTTAATACAACTCTCCCATAATTGTTGCATTCGGCTTGAGCAGCTCATAGTGCCTAGATCACACCACGTTGATCCCACCAAATACAGAACATTCCATTCATTCCTTGGCTTGAAGGCGTTTTCCGACTATTAACAAGTTAACTAATAATAATTTAGCAAATTCTTAAAGCGTTTGACATGAAACAATGACTCCAATTTTTTATCTTCGAAGTTTTTCAGCTGATCAAGTTGTTCCTTGTCTGCCAGCTCAAAATCTTCACTTTTAAACCGAGCAAAACACTTCTGGCATGTTTGCTCTGCAAGAGCATGCTCTCCATAAACTTCCACTGAAACTGAATGGTCTCTTATGGTCTTCAAAATCTTTTGATACTGATCAAGAATATAAGTATATTCTTTATTGAGTCTGTCATGCCGTCTTCTAAACCTACGAAATATCGGAAATTGTTTTATCCTATAGAAAACGTCATGAAAATAGATCTCGCAGTTCTGTTCTATCCAACAAAATTCTGTGAACTACATATAATTTTTATTTCAATGCTCCAAAGTTTTCTTGCCAAGCAATCTAATAGGTTTCATGATATCTGTTTCGTGAATAAGAGTTTTTTGTAATCACATTTAAAGGTTTATCTGAGCTTCCTGCCTACGACTTGTCCACTAAGTATTATTTACATATTTTCCCCGTTTAATTGTCACTGATTTCAAATGCTATATCGATATCGAGATTTCAAACATGTGACTGGTTCGGGTCAGATGCATTCTAGAAGTACAATTGTTGTACAAGTCTTGAAAAGTCGTCCAAAGTTGCTGGTTTTTACGTAATCCCAGAGAAAATAATCAAAGGGAGTTAAATCACACGATCTCGGTGGTCTCGGTATGGCTTGTGACGCTGTCCTGTTGGAAAAACATGTCTTCAATAAACATCCCAATTGCTGCACGACGAAATAATCGCACCAAACAGTTATTTTTTGTGGATGTATCGGACTTATGAGCAAAAACTTCAATGCTACATTGAGTTTTTGTCACTAGCTTGAACTGTGTGAGTACGAATTTAGTACATATTGTTGCTATATATTTATATGTTGTCCTATAATTACATAATCAGTATAGCGAGGGTGGTTCTCCATGCATGTAAATGAATTAATATAGTTAGTTGGATTGGAGTTGAGTTGAGTAGTGTCGAGTAGAGTGTGACAATTAAGTAACGAAATTAATAAGGCATAAATAAATTTATGGGTTGTTGGGAGGGGTGAAACTGGTATTGAGAATAGAGAGCGAATACTTTTTCGCAGCTAATGGGCGTCGTGCAGGGACTTGTAAGTGCGCCTCGTGTCATGGGGGTGAACTGAATGGCTTTTGTCAAGGACTGGCGTCAGGATAACTAAACACGTATATGTGTTAATATTTTACATATAAATAGTAGCGAAAGTAAGTTACAAATATCCGACAAAACAGCTGAGTGTGTTGGAAAAGAGCAAGTTTGTATTCGGGTATACCAAAGTATGAACGAGAGAGAATTTCCGCTAAAACAAAAGTTACAAAGCAATTTCCAAGAAACGATTAATGCAATGTAAAAACAAATCGTATTATAAAATATAAAAGTGGGGGTTTAAATTGGGGCTACCCCAAAATGTGTAGATGTGTATGAAGCGATGTAGTAGATGTGTAAGATGCCGCCATATCGAATTTCAAGTTGATATTGACGTTTTCCATACAAATGCATAAAAGTGAGCTGTGGGTTTATATTGAGCTACCTTAAAAAGTGGGCGGGATACGCCCATTTGTATATATATATATGAAGCGGTTGTATATTAAAATCCACTAAATCAAATTTCAAGCTTATATTGATTTAAAGGAGGAATTTTTTCATAAAAAACACAAAATAGCACGGTGGGTTTATATAGGGGCTACCCCAAAAACTGGGCAGACCACGACCAATTATCTATGTATGTTTAGCGGCTGTCGCTTAAAAGGCACCATATTGCATTTCAACCTAATATTGACTTTAATAAAAAAGTTTTTCTTACAAAAAGTCAAAAGTGGACCATAGGTTTGTATGGGAGCTACCCCAAATAGTGGGCGGGGCACGTCCATTAGATTATGTATGTTAAGCGGCTGACCATAAAAAGGCATCACATTGCATTTCAACCTAATATTGACTTTAATAAAAAAGTTTTTCTTACAAAAAGTCAAAAGTGCGCAGTAGGTTTGTATGGGAGCTAGCCCAAATAATGGGCGGGTCCCACCCATTAATGTATATGTCAAGTGTACGTCTACTCTAAGTTACTATATCAATTACTAAGTTGATATTGACTACAATAAAAATGTTTTTCATACAAAAAGCCAAAATTGGGCAGTGAGTTTGTATGGGGGCAAAAAGTGGACGTGCCGGGTCAATCTTGACACTCTATTAAACTGCAATAAAAATAAGCACGTACATGCAAAATTTCAACTGGATAGCACTATGTGTGAATGGTATAATAACTACGGCTTAGTCAACACACAAGTGCACTACTTATAAATTAATTTTCGTAACGATATAATCGTGGGATGGCATCATTTGCAGATGTACACATCTGTTGTCAAAGTTATTTGTTGCCATTTAACTGAAAATAGCAAAAATTGATGCTTTTGCAAACGGCCCAAGCAGTTCACAAACGTACTGGATAGTCACGTTACATCCGTTTCTAGGTGAAAAAATTGTGTAAAGGCAACACATCCCACGGATATTAGGGGTTGATTCATTTGGTTTGGTTCCCGCCACGGCTGAACAACATTTGCAAGTGAAGTCACAGAGGAAGCCTTAACTACGATTCCATTTTTATGAACAGCAATGATTTAAAGAACACGATTTACACGATAAAGATATGCAGATGGAATGTCAGGACAATCTATAGGAAAACTGCAGATATCTAACTAGTTGATAACTTCGACCACTTTAGCTTTGTACACCAATTATGTTTTGTAAGCCCTCCATGCTGAAGTTTCGTTTGCCATTCGGATAAGATGGCCAGCGCACATCATACAACTCATACAGCTAACCGAAACTCGATGCTAACTCTAAAACTTCCAAAAACCCTACGAAGAATCTTTCTCTCGATTTCTCCCAAAGACATTGTATACGCTGTTGTCTAGATCTATGCTGTTTCGCTGTACAGCAGGACCAGTATTATTAACGTCTTATACATATATTTTTAGCTTCGTACATCGAGAGAGTGCAATACTCTTAATTTGCTTGCTGAGTAGCATCGATTAGCACGCGTCAATTTTCACATGAACAACTGGTTAACTTTGTTCCCAGGTAGACAACGATTTCTGCAATACTAAAGTTGAAATTCTCCACACTCACAGACCGTACTTCGTATGGGAATCGTCGTAGGATATACTCCATCAAGAGATTAGAAAGCCGAACGATAAATCATCACCCTGTCTGCAACATCTCTTGGCATCATAGTGCTCGGAGAGTTACTTTCCTACTCTGACGATGCTTTGGGTGTGTGTTAGAAGACGTTAGATCTTAGCTGGTATACCAAGTTCAGACAGGGCAGTGAAAAACTTCGTTCTTATCGGCGTGTCGAAAGCGGCCTTACCATCGATTAATAGGGGAAAGGTGTTTTGTTGTACTCACGTTACTTCTCCGATATTTATGGTAGAGTGAAAATTTGGTCACTGTTCGAACTTTTTAGATTGTAGTCACACTGTACGGTTTAAGGCGTTTACATGGTACGCGGGACAGTATTTTTATCCAATTGAAAGGGGAGTTATGCTACTTTTAAGGGGATGAGCCCCCAACAAACTTTCCACCTACGTTTAATATGATGGGTTGAAATGGTATTATCAGTTTGTCTGAAAGTTTGTAACGCATTATAGCGGGCATTGCAAAACCCATAAAGTATATATGATCAGCTTGAGCAGCTTTACGAGAAGAGTCACTTTAGCTATGTTTGTCTGTCCGTCCATTTAAAACATATCCAGCTGAAACCGGGGGCCGATAGACTATATTTTTATTCCAATCGTATAAAGTTGCCATATAGACATGCCATGCCCACTTTTAGAGTTAGCTCCCATACAAAATATGTGCATGGTTTTAAAACTTCGGTTCCATCGAAGTTAAGTTTTTTTTTTTTTTTTTCAATTTGTAACCATTCATCTACAGCTTTATTGTTCTACACACTTCAGTTATCTTAACTGCCACTTATTCTTGTTTTACTTTCAGTACAAATAAACTAAGGCGACCTAAATCATGCAGTTTTATTTTGCCTTAGAATCTCTTCCAGTTTTACTTCGTTTTCGTCTGAAAGCAATACGTTTGGAAACTGCACAGAAGCTCTGCTTGACTTACTTTACGATCTGCCAGTAGACCGAATTTAATTAACCTTAGGCGACAATACTTAGCTTCAATGAGTATTTACATACGATACATCGTATTTCCACTTCAACTAAAAACTAAGTGATGCATTTCAAGCGACACGAATTTAATTTTAAAATTGTTTACGAAGTTTTTCTTTCACGCTTATTGGGAAAGTGTGCACTTGCCCGCGTCTACGAGTATTAGCTGGCGATATAATATAGGTGAGAATATAAACAAAAAATACATTGTCACAAAGCCCAATTACTCTTTATGACTGTGGACGTCAGTCTACGCAAGTGACAAAAGCCCAGCTCAGTGTGGCTGCAGTTTGATTGTTCCCACAAGAGTGCACGCTTAGAAATTAGAGTGCCCGCCGCTCTGGTTTTTTGTGTTTTTGTATGAAAAAGGTTGTTATTTAAATTAATATTAGCTTGAAATTCGATGTGGTGGCTTTCTATGGGCATGCTTTACTTTTTGGAGTAGCCCTGATACAAACTCACGCCAATGTTTTCTAATACGAATTAATATTTCGTATGTATGGTATTAGAATTTCGGTTCAACCGTTTCAACCGGTTCAACCGGTTCAACCGGAGTTAACGTTTTTTTTTTTTTATATTTTCATTAGTGTATGAAATGTGGTAGAGTATTTCGGTGTCGAGATCATTTCCTAGAAGAGTGCGCAAAAGGCTTTGAGGTCGTTGTGTTCATGTTCGAACAGGGTATAACTGTGTTTCCGATTCTGGACGTTCTGGATCGAAGCGGTTATATTATGTATCGTTCGATACATAATGCCACATTCCCAAGGACAAGGACACTTATTTTATATATCAATGGAAGCGATACTTTTACTTTTTGGGGTAGTCCCATCTTGTTAAATATCACTTCGTCGGTTCGACGAAGTATAGTGTTAGTGCGATTTTTGTACAATTGATACATAATCGGCGATTATATTATAATTCATATTAAAGCCATATAAATTTAACAAAACCAGAAACAATAATGTATTTTAATCGGTACGGAACTGTTTATTCTGTATTGGCCACAATATAAACCTATGGAACCAGAGAAAAATCTGATTTTGAGGAGCTTATTCAGTGCCAGATCTACATTATTGAAATATACAAATGCAGAAAAGTGAGCGGTGTGTTCGTACGGCGGCTATCAAATTTCAAGTTAATATTGACTTTAATAAAGCTGTTTATCATAACTACAACATAAAAGTGTGTGGTTGGGGTGTATGGGTGCTACCCCGTAAAGTTGGAGAGACACGCCCATCAGTTTATGTATGTTAAGGAGCAGTTCATAAAAGGGCATCACATCAAATTTCATCCTAATATTGACTCAAATAATAATGTTTTTCATGCAAAAAGACAAAACTGGCACAACGCCATAAGGGGGGGGGGGTATGATGGAGGTACAGTATCAAATCAAATCAAGTTTTAAATTGAATTTGCATGTAATGAAAAAGTTGTTCATGCTAAATCGCAAAAAGGTAGTGAGGGGTGCACTTCTTAGAAGCGTACGTCCATAGAAAGCTACCATATCGAAATTAAATTTGGTGTTGATAAGATACACCAAATTTAGCGTTTCAAGCGTTATTAAAACACAAAATTCCAAAAAACCATTGTATACAAAAACTTAAAAATGGGTCAGATTTGTATGGGGCTACCCCTAAAAGTAGGGTTTGCATATATATTTAATACTCCTTAGGCAATAGAGAATTTAAATATTGAAGTCTCTATCTCTTATAAAATTCCGAGATATGTTTGTATATAGAGTTGGTCAGACAGAGAGGCGGACAGGCGGACAGGCGGACATTCAGCTAAACATTACGTAGTCTACCACTCCTTCTTCTGCCTGTTACAAACATTTTCACCAATTTAATACCTTATACCCTATCAATACAGGGTATAACAACGGAGCAGAGTAAATAATGAAAGTTGGAATTGTATTTAGAACCGGTTTGAAAAATGAAGTGAGTCAGTTGATATTAGACGAAATATTTTTAGTCTTTGAGTAATGCTTTGGTATTCCTTTAAAAAACCGACTTATGTATATGCAATCAAAATCTTCAAGCAAAGCTTAACAACTTATGAATTATATGAATGACCAAGAAGTAATGGGTAAACAGAATTTTCTGTACGAATGCAAGGTTTTGTATAACAGCTGTAATTGGAACATAGGATTTATGAATGAACTACATGAAAGTTTATTACAAACTTTTACATACATAAGTATCGCATTCAATAGCAGGTGCTCAGAAATATCTATGGAATCAAATATAAATAAGAAGCATGACGTCTTTTTTAAAGTGCTCTATTTACAAACTGTCTTTAGACAATAAAGAAATTGTACTGTAATTCACAGTGGTGTGCATAATCAAAAACCGGAACTTTTTGTTTAATTTCTAAAATTTAATAATAAAAATCAGCAAAAAAATATACAGGGTGTCTCAAAAGAAAGTTCACATTTAAAAAATCGATAAAAAAAAAAGTAAGTAGTTTATTGAAAAAAAAATTTATTACATATTAAAACACACACTTTGGGAATTTATTTCTTAAAAATGATATTGTCCAAATAAACCGTTCCAAACCATTCCCGGCATTTTCGGCAGGTATTCGCCGTGATGGCTGCCATTTATTTCAATTGTCGGTTTGTTGCCGTAAACTTTAGATTTGACGTAACCCCACAGAAAAAAGTACATAGGAGTTAAATCGGGACTTCGTGGAGGCCAATTTATGTCACCTCTCCTGGAGATCAATTTGCCAGGAAAGATTTTATGAACTCGTGGTAGAGACCTGTTGGACATGTGTGAAGTTGCTAAAAATGCGGAACCATGATGATCTATGCACGTTTAAAGCAACAGCACGCTTCCGCATCGAAAGCTCCGGGTTGTCACGAACAGACTGAGTAACACTGTCTGTCTACGTTTTCGAACGTTCTCGAAGACCTTGGACGCGCGGATTTTGATTTTTCTTCAAACTTCTCGACCCATTTTCCAATGATTCGAGGGCTTGGCGCATCATTTAAATGACGCACATGTCGAATACTGCAGAATTTTCTACGCGCTACAGTCGCTACAGAATTACCGTTTCTGTAAAACTCAAGTACGCACAACGCACGGTCCGGTCCGGTCCGCTTCCGAGAAACGCTCCATAGCGACTAAATTCCCAAAAGCTAGGCTACCGATTGACATACACTCCGCGCCCCTCGGAATAGTTGCGTTCACGCAATCAGCAAATCAAATGTGAACTTTCTTTTGAGACACCCTGTATATGTATAACTGACACAGCCACATGACATTCGAAGCCACCATATTAAATTTCAAGTTGATATTAACTGTAATAATGAAGTTTTTCATACAAAAAACAAGAAGTTTGCGCAAAGTTTGTATGTGGACTATATCCAACAGTGAGCGTTGCATAGCAATTTGCTTGATCAGCATAGAATTATTAAAAGTCTTCATAAAAATTTCCAAATTACTTTCACAAAAACTGAGTAACAAGTTTACATTCATAAAGACAGGGGATAGACGCATGTACTTGGCTAGAGCGATTCACCTCATTTAGTACTTTCTCAATGCCATCTTATTCTTTGACCACTCTGCAGGTATGCATCAGGCAAGTAAAGTCCTTTGGACTGTATTTTACGCACAGATTCCTTTCTTTTCACACTTTAGTTTATGGTGCCAATTTCACTGTGCAATGTGGATGCTTGGTATCACTGTGCATAGCTGTTGTTGTTGTTGTTGTTGTTGTTGTTGTTATTGTTTCGCTTCCCATGTGCTTTCGTACGGCATTTTTGGTATTGCTTTGTATTGTTGTTCTGTCAACATTTTGTTGTTGTTGTTGTTGTTTTTGCTGCTTCTAATGCCGGTATAGTGATATGCTTGGAGACTGCGTATGTGTGAGTGTGTGTGGACAATTTTTGCTGCAGTGGAGCTTTGCTTTTGTTTTGTTTGTAGTTGTTGTGTTTTTGAATGTTTTCCTTTTGTTTTTTGTTGGCGGCGAAATTTTGTGCACTTTTTTTATTTTGTTTTCTTTTGTCCCTTCATTTCATTGCATTTCTTTGTTTTGTTTTTTTCTTGTTATGTTATGGTTCTCGTTTTACAGTTTATTGTGTTTGTTGTTGCTATTGTTGCTTATACGATTGCAGCGCATGTGCAACAGTGTAACAACAACAACAACAACAGCAACAACAAAAGCAAATGAAATTGAATTTCTTTGCGCAGAAGCAGCAACTGACTACAACAACAACAACAACAACCACAACTGTGGATGACCTTGAAAAGCTGATTTTGCTTATTACTTCTCTTCTTTATTTTGTTGTTGTTGTTGTTGTTGTGTTTGTTTATTATGTGATATGAAATGAAAGCTGTGATAATAACAACAACAACATTGTCTGCATTTGAATTTTTGTATACTATGTACATAAGTATGTAAATACATACACTTGCTCGAAAAAGTCTGCGTACAGAACAAAAAAATTTGAAATTTTAACTTTAATCGCAAATATATATCTCAACTAGTGTTTTATGTATTGCAGTGGTGGGCACGAAATTTTGAATCGGGAGCAATACAACAACAACTACAACAAACACAGTTTTTGAAGTCATAAATCTAAGCAAAATGAACACTTTCATGATTCTATGCGTCGCAAAGATAATTGAGCCTTCGCTGTATTGTTGTTGTTTGGTCTATTAAAGTAAAAAAATTCAACACTGAAAACAAATTATTGAAACCATTTAAATTCAATCACTTACATAGTTGAATCACTTAATAAAAGTGACCAAATTCGCTTTCTTACTCAGTGTACAAGACGCGGCAGAAGTCATAAATCATAGCAAAATGAACACTTTTATAACGGTCCGAAAATCGTGTATGGTTGTTGTTTCGTTTTCGGCTGTGCAGAAAGTTGGTATTGTTGTGTCTTCGAAAATCGCAAGCATGCAAAAGTAACGGTTTGAGCACTCAGAGCAACGTGAGCAAGGGCTTGCCGACCGCTGATGTATTGAATCAAACTATGTTTTATTATATAATTTATAAATTTGTCTTAACTAATAATACTTTTACAGCATTTTTAAGCGACTTCAAAAAAGGAGGAGGTTTCTCAATTCCATCGTATATATTTTTTTTTATTTTTTTTTTATTTTTTTTTTTATGTGTGTTCTGGGCTAACTTCGTCGTTTATGAACCGATTATGATGATTCTTTTTTTTTATTGGAAAGGAGATAGCCCAAGGCAAACCAGAATCTGATGATGGCATCCCAGAGAAATCGAGGGGACCCTTCGAAAATCGTAGTGGCGACTAGTGCGTTTGTTAATTTTTTCATTTTCTGTCCCAAGTAGCCGTCGTTTCCTCATCAGAGAAGAATCCTTATTGGGTCTACCCATCACTAAAAATCGTAAACTAAAACAATATTTTATAATTTTGAATTCGGTGGTAGTAAAGTTGTTGTAGTATTTACTTGGCACCGACTACTAAAATACTTATTTAATCATTTCTGTCGCCAAAAAAGGCATGCTGGCACCTTTGTTGGCTTACAGGTTGCCACCTCTCTCTTTTTAGCTTGTTTACACTCATATACCAGTTTTCATGATTGTATGTTGTCTATGCGCTTCCGTGTTTACACTTGACCGAATTGTGATGACGGTGATGACGATTTGGAATTATTCGGAACAATTGGGAAATGGCTTAGGCGATTCGTTAGTGCGGCATATGCACCATGGTGAGCCTAGTGTATAATAATTTTCATTTTTAATTTACAATAATTACCAATAATTTTTACGCAACAATGAAATAATTACGAGTATAAGTAATTCACAATCACCAAAAAATTCGAAGTGCAATATTTGACACTAGAATCAATTAAAAACAGATGATTACCAGAAATATTAGAAATCCCAACTCAAATTTGTAAGATTTCTATAAGGATCACGACTTCCTTACCGATTGTTGCTAATGTTCCGAAGTACAATGGACTATTTTTGCTTTCACTTGTTTTAGAATATTTCGCTAGCATTGAATCCCTAATACCTGAGCATGTCCGAACTGAATGAATGACTCCTCATCTACGCACAGCCAAAACCGCTCATATTAGAGAACTATATTCTGTACTGTGTTTATCGTTTATGGTATAAATACTGACTAAGGCGGCCGTTTTTGGAAAATTCCACCACTATTGAGGAAGATCATCATCCGATCGCCCTCCAATTTAGTTTCTATAATATCGATATGTTTTCACTTTAAATTAAAAGTCCTATCCCAACATATAAAACATCACACTTTACAGTAGATTGTTTTATGTGAATGTTAGTTCTTTTCTTTATGATTGAAGGTCACATATAGAAATCGTTAGTGTCGCATGCCACCGACTTCGCTTGTCATAATATCATGACATAAACATTATTTAAGATTATAGTAGTAGATGTGTATATGTATATGTACATACTCGTAGTATTAAATATTTACAACTAAACGTATCAATCAATCAATCGATAACAACTAAAAATATTTAACTTGCAAGACAACCAAAAACCAAGTTGAACAATACAAAGTATAGAATCAAAGAATAACTCAAAATTCTCATAAGCAAATGGATTGAAATATAGGATCGGTTATTGCAGATCGGTCTGAAGTCAGTCAAAATCATCAAGATAAGCTCTTATCAGACGGAGGAGAACATCATCATTTAAACGAGCAGCTATTGACAAAGAAGTGTGTGGCATAGAGAACGATTGAACGGAATTTTGCAATTATTAAACAAATTCAATCAACTCGCTGCTTTGGCACACTATACACCATAGCTGTAAATGAATGATTCATAAATTAAAAAATTGTCAATTCATTCGTTTGACTGAAATAAAACTTATTGAATTAAAATTTGAATGAATGCATTCATCAGATCTGTAAGAAAAATGAGTGATTCTCTTTTTAATTCAGAATGAGTTATCAACTTCTGAATTCACTCACCAAATCAATTCAGCCTTACTACAATAATTTTCACAATGACACACAAGACTTGGGCATCAACGTTTATATAAAAATCCCAGTACTATTAGTAGTAGCTCTAAATGGTTTATGGGTACGAAATAAATTAAGAGCCAACTCTAAAGTGATAGTTGATTCCAACTAAAGTCGAGTTTTTCTTTTAATTATTAGTAAGACTGTATACGTTACGTTAAAATCACAATTGTAAATGAATTGCAAGAAGTTTGAAAAACAAATGAATTCTAATTTATTTTGTTTAATTCAAAAAGAATTAATTCAAATTTTAATTGAGTTAATTTTTTCATAAAGTGAATGCAACATTTTTTATTAATAATGAATTAATACTTATTTACTTACTTACTTACTAGGTGGCTCTACAACCGTCTATCGGCCACGGCTGCAAGTTGGAACGCGTACCATTCGGTGTAGTTTAGTGCGCGCCGGCGTCAGTTGCTGGCAATCCGGAGCTTCTTCAGGTCATCACAGACCTGATCTTGTCCTCTTTGACGCCGTCCAGTTCAGGTTTCAGTCGTAAACCTCTAGTGCTGGATCTTCGGTGTTCATCCGGATGAGGTGACCAGCCCAGTGCAGCCCCTGGTATTTAATGCGCTGTACTATGTCAACCTCATAATACAGCTCATACAGCTCGTGGTTCATACGGGTCCTAAACTCGACGCCAACTCTAAGGGGACCAAAAATCCCACGAAGAATCTTTCTTTCGAACACTCCTAAAGACGCTGTAACCGTTGATGTCAGGGTCCATGCTTCTGTAATGTAATTTCTGCTCCCAGATAGATGAAGTTTTCTACAACATTGAGGTTAAAATTCACCATACTCACAGACCGCCATACAGCAGGACCGGGATTATCAGTGTCTCATAGATTTTTATCTTCGTACTTCGAGAGAGGTCTCTACTTCTAATTTGCTTGCTGAGCCCAAAGTAGCAGCGATTAGCAAGCGTGATTCTTCGTCTGATCTCTCGGCTAAATTTGTTGTGCTTGTAATTTCTGTTCCCAAATAGACGAAGTTTTCTACAACATTGAAGTTAAAATTCTCCATACAGACCGTACAAGACGCGCTGATGGTCTGCGAGTGGACACCAAGTACTTCGTCTTGACCTCGTTCACCGCTAGGCCTATGATGCGTGACTGTTTCTAAATCTCCGAGAACAACCTGCTTTTTCGCCGTTCGTTGGTGCCGATGATGTATATATCATCAGCATATGCGAGTAGCATCACTTCCTTATGGAAGATCGTGCCCGATCGTTCTACGTATGGGCATTGGCGTAGGATGTACTCCGTCAGGAGATTAAAAAAGTCGCACGATAAAGCATCACCCTGCCTGAAACCTCTCTTGGTATCAAAGGGTTCGGAGAGGTTCTTTCCTACTCTGACGACGCTTTGGGTGTGTGATAGCGTCATCATGCAAAGCCGAACAATCTTTGCTGCGATACCAAGTTCAGATAGGGCGTTGAAGAACTTCGTTCTTAGCGGCGTGTCGAAAGCGGCCTTATAATCGAAAAATCGGTAGTGTGTGTCTTTATTGTATTCGTTTGTCTTTTCCAGGATTTGGCGTAAAGTGAAAATTTGGTCACTGGCGTTTATACAGTACGCGGGACAGAATTTTGTATACTATTGAAAGGAGACTTATTCCCCGGTAGATCGCGCAGACAGCGGGGTCTCCTTTCTTGAAGAAAGAACAAAGAACACTGAGATTTCAATCGTTGGGCATGCATTCAACGGACCATATTTTGCATAAGAGATGGTGCATACGCTTTACCAACTCTTCGCCACCGGTGTTGGATAACTCAACTGGCAACTCATCGGAGCCTGGCCCTTTGTTGTTCTTCAGCTTTTTAATTACTGAGTCGACCTCGTTATAATTCGATGGCTCTACAAGAGAGCTATCATCAATTGGTGGTTCTAGGTATGCTTCTCCATCGCCGGTATTATTCTCTTCATCGCCCCCAAGTAGTTTAGAGAAGTGACTTCTCCATGGTCTCAGTGATTCCTGTGCATCTGTAACCATACTTCCATTATTTACCTTGCAGAATGAAACTCCATACTGAAAAACTTCGGTCAGACGCTTGACCTTTTGATAAAGCTTTCGAGATTCATTTCTTTGACATAGCATCTCAACATCCTCAAGCTCACGCCTTTCTTGTTCCTTTTTTTTTTTTGCGCCTGAAAAGGCTTTTCTCTTCTCTCCGCCTCTCGCGATATCGCTCTCTAACAGCTCGCGTTGCTCCCGACTGTAGAGTTCGTTTGTAAGCGGCGTCTTTCTCTGCAGTAGCTTGGCGACACTCCACGTCATACCAAGGGTTCGTCACAGGTCTGGTGTACCCAATGACCTCCTTGGCAGCCTTATCCATGGAGTGGGAGAACATCTTTTAAACTAGTTTTTTATGAGTCTATAAAAAGTTCCCAATCTTTCATTTTGTACTCAATGCCAAATGCATTCATTCAGCCGTCAATAGCATAGCAGAACACCAAATCCGCTTTTTGAACCGAGCAAACTATTGATCTCTTGGTCTATAATGGTAAATTAATTAATTAAATTGTATTAATTTCCAATAACTTACCGTGCAACGCACTTAGAAAGAAATGTTGTTTTTATTATTTAAGAAGATAAACAAAGACTAACTATAAATTAAATTTTGAATGTTCATATCTTCAAAATTGTGCGTTTTATTGGGAGTTTCCGTCATTTGCAAAACAATAAGCGTAGTAAATACTTGTAATAAGCACCTTTTGGATTTATAGCTACTATTTGTGTCTATGAGAAACAGTCTTTCAAATAGTCCACGAAGCTGACGAACATGCAAGAAACATAAAAGTAGCGTAATCGAATATTATGGCAAGTGTTTTACATTGTAAAATTGATCTATTAACTTATCTAGTCACGCAGAAGCAGCTGTTCAATGTATGTTGTTGTTGTTAAAACAGCTTGTCGGCTTAATATGATAAAAAGATATTAACGTTCATGACAAAAAGCCGTGTAAGAGAAAGATTAAATGAAAAAGTTGTAATCAATGCATAAAACCGATATTTAGTTTTTAGTTCTGTTTTGGTTCCGGTTTTCCAACGTGCCGAAACATGTGTTTCGGTATAGGATTCTGTACCGGTTCCAATTTATTTCGGCATTCGGTTTGTTATCCTCGGTAACTAATTCTGCAAAACATTTGTTAAACTTGTAACGAAGTTTTCTCGTGCGCGAAGTTCGCTCTCCAGATGTTCAGGTTCCACTGCAGAATATTTACTTGTTTGTGACTGGCTTTGAAAGAAAATCAATCAATAGAGTAATTGTGTGTTTAAGTTTAAATGGCAATTTATTTCAGTAATCTTAAAATATTTAAAATGAATGAGAGGAAGTGTTCATGCGGCCGGTGAGGTTGTATAGTACTTTGTGGATGCGCTGGTGGGCAAGTCGATGGGTGAATGTGTTTCGTATGAGTGTATGAAGGTGAATGTGTTAGGTGTTAATGTAAGGTAGGGCAGATAGAATATTCGTTAAATTATACTTCAGGAAAAGTACTCTCAAATCGTGGGTTTGTTTTGTCTAACGATTTACGCGAAATAACGATTTTAAGTTTCGGAGTCGTAAACACTCGTAGGGAACACTAGGCTAGAACACTAGAAAATAGAAATAGGAAACACTGCAACACTACGCTTAACAGAAAATCTGGCAAGCCGTTAGCACTCGCGACGCGTAGGATATCACAAAACACTTTGCCCCTTACAGAAAATCTGGAGAACTTAGTTGTTTATACTTCACTCGCGATTGTATGACTTTCGTTCTTCCTTATCTAGTCCTTCACCGTTGTCGTTTGTAACTGTCAAAGCCTTACAACTTACTATTTAAAAAGCCTTACAACTAACTGTTCGAAACGTTTCGGAATGATACACTTTTTTTTACTTAGCGTTTGTTACAATTTAAACTTAGGTAGGCACGCTGGCACATGAAACACTACTAGAGGGTGGGTTTCCATAAACTTATTTTCGTATTAGTCAAAGTGGTTGATACAGTAAATTTAAGAAATAATTCATTTTGTTTTATTTTGCCTTCATGGCTGCATAAGGAACTTTTAATATGTGCTTTGTGGCGTGTTTCTATTTTGTCACACACTTCACAGATCTGTCAAACAATGCGATCTCTGCAAGCAATATCATGCCATCTGCTGTTATTAAAACGTGTGTCATTTTGTAACCTGTCAAACGATTAGCATGAACTTAGCTGCAATCGAAAGAAGAAAAATGTATCTTTCTAACACTGCCAACATTTAATAGATGCCGCTACGTGTTCAATGATTTAAATTAAAAGTTCGGTTACTTTTAGATCCACCTTTAACACAGCACCAAAAACACACTCGCGATCACCTCGCAAACAGTGTGATTTGTGTGGACATCTTCAATGTCGAAGTAACAGCAGCAGAAATTCTTTGAGGTTAACTGAGCGACAGTCGCTGAGTCCTGAGACCGGCATCAAAGACGGCAGGCACCGTAATAACGATAGCTGCCGCAACAGTCGGAGCAACCAGCGTCGAAATGGAAACAACGTAGTCGGAATCATTGGGCTCCCGCAACAGGATATGAGCTCCTTACAAAAATTATGGGAATTGAGGCGGGAAGAGGGTATTTTTAGGTGGTCACCTGATTTGTATATATTCCAAGTGACATATTTTCACTACAATTCTTTGGGACTAACTGCAAACTACAGGAAAACGCCATCACTTTCGGGAATATATTCTTTTTTATGCCATTTGCTGGAGAGGATTAGCTTAAAATGGTACAAAGAACCAGAGGAGAGTGTGGGAGTTAGTCGTTATCGCTGGGCTCCCGCAACAGGATATGTGCTCCTTGGGAATTGAGGCAGGAACATGGAATTTTAAGTAGTCATCAGAATTGTACATATTCTATGTATTAACCATTGTTGATTGCAGCGCCCATACCAAAAAACCATTGGAATATGCATATCACACATAATCCTTCCCGGGATAGACCAAGTGGCATAACCACATTACAATTCTTTACCAATGATGTCAGTTGCCACTTGATATTGATACAATATATCAGTTGAGCGATAGTCAGTGATTCAATCACGGCGACTGATCACGAATATCAGTTTAATATCAGTTGATGATATGCATGGTATATTACTCATACGCCATGAATCACAGTGACACTAGTAAGAAATAAATGATATTCAATCACTGATATTCGTGATGTTTCAGTCGCCGTGATTGAATCACAGGTAGTGAAACATCGCTCAACTCTAGTCTGCAATAAACTGTGCTGCGAAACATCAGAATATGACAAGCATAATTTAAGATCATCTGCATACATTAGTGTATGGGCATGATTAATAGACAAAGGAAGATTACTAATAAAAATCTTTGACAATATTGAACCTAGGTGACTCTCTTGGGGAACACCAGAAGAAACAAAAATAGTCTTAGACAAACCTATTTTAATAAAACTTTTTCTGTTCAACCGGATAAGTATGAGTATGAATTCTAAAAGAATAATTGTAATGGATTTGCCTCTAACGTAACCATGTGGGAAAGTATTGACAACAGACTTTAACGACTGATTTTGCAATTGTGGTCACTAATGAATTTTTTCAAAGAGCTTTGGAATATTGATCGGTATCGGTATCGGTATCGGTATCGGTATCGGTATACCGAAACTAAAATCCAAGAACCGCAACGAAAGAACCTTTTACTGAAGCACACGTTTCGTTACGTATCAAAACCGGAAATCGAATGAATGTTAAAATTTTATGCAATTTTTAGCGAATTTCCTATTTTTCATTTACGGATTTATTGTGCAAAAATGGTTACAAATATATTATTCAAAGTATCGCTGCCCATCGCGATACTTTTTTTCCCATCTTTCTGGCAATTTTCGTATAGCAGCTTGGAAGAACAACTCGTCTTTTGAGGCAACCAAGCATAAACCCAATTTTTGGTCTTCTCATACTTAAGAGAGCTTTGCACAGCCAGACCAAAACTATTTGATCGGAACAAGTGGTAATCGTAATTTGCAATGTCTGGGATGAATACAGCGGGTAAAGTAGAATTTTATGATTTTAAATGATTTTGTAGCATGCCGCCGAGAATTGACGTGCTGAAAAATCACTTTATCATGTCTTTGCTCGAATTGTAGCCAATTTTTCTTCAATACTCGGCTCAAATCCATCAATTGTTGTTGATCGTGAATCGTCTCCGTTAGTTTCTTTGGGTTTGCTTAGTTTATAGTTAACTACTCTCAGCTGATTCCATTGAATACAGAGCATAAGCTTCATGCCATGAATGTTGATCACTGTTCGGGCAAAACCCATGACTTTTTGCGCTTGGGGTTGTCGTAATGCATCCACTTTTCATCGCCACTTACAATGCGATGCAAAAAAACTCTTTGTTTTTTTTTTGGCGTTCGAAGAGCTGTTCACAAGCGAAAAATCGCCTTTCGAAGTCGCGCGGCTTCAACTCGTATGGCACCCAGTTTCATTGATCCATTTTGAATCAATCCCATGGCTTTTAGACGTTTGCTGACTGCCGACTCATCCACTCACAATGATTCTGACAACCCCTGAAGCGTTTGTCATTGGTTCACATAGAGCAATAACTCCAATTTTTCGTCTTAAACTTTTTGGCTTGACCCGGCCGTTCCTTATCTTCGAGCTCAAAATCACCACTTTTAATGCGACCAAACCACCTCCGACACAATTGTTCAGAGAGAGCATGCTCGCCGTAAACTTCCACTAAGATTCGTTGACCCTGGGCCGCATTTTTTTTCATATTAAAGTAATGAAGAAGAACTTCCCGCAAAAACATTTTATATGGTACGAAATTCGACATGTTCGAGGCAATATTTAGTATTGTTGTTTACGTTTCAAACAAATGACACAAGCTGTCAATAAGTTTTAGCGGCAGGAAGGAAACTCGAAAGGAAATATTGGTTCATTTACTAGTGAAACGCTCATTACTAATTCAAGTTTCCCATACATTTTTCTGATTTGAGTATCTTCTTTCAGCAATAAATTGTTCCAGTATTCCAAATTTTAATCGACAATTTATTCAATTAAAAAAAAAAAAAACAAAAAATGACGCCATACCTATTTTCAAACCAATATTTCAATGATTCCCGGATAAAAGCTCTCAGAAACGCACAGAGAGAGAGAGGGACATGGCTAGACCGATTCGTCCAATCACGAGTATATACATATGTATACTCTATGAAGTCTCCGAAGCATGCTTGGCGATGTTGTAACCATTGTGACTAAATTATTATACTATTCACATGCTGTGCGAAGAGTATTATTGATGGTAATAGATTATTTTTCTGTACTGAAGCAAAATACGGTGAAGGAAATCGTTGCACAGTGCCCCTTCCGCCTGAAACCACTGATGATTTAAATGAGCAATGACTGACTGTTTGCTTGTCAATAGCACAAAAGTGATGAACCAGAATTACAAACAACAATAGATACAATATTTATAAACAATATAAATGTATATATTTGCATAGCTGCACCCAATCTAAACCGTTTCCCAGATAACTTCAGAAGATCTATAACAAAACTTGCAGTTGTCCGTGACTCACAGAGTGCATAAGGGAAACAGGGAAACAGTAGAGCAAGCTTATCGCTGCGCATTGACATTGAACTTGAAGTAAAAGGGAAACGAGTATATACAGAACAGAAGAGATAAAGAGTGTCATGGAAAGTCATGGAATGAACTGGATTGGTATTTCCGCATGCACTAACACGTTTGCTTGAATTTTTTTAAGCTACATTTGGCATGTACATTTGGCATGAAAAAAGTAACAAAAATGAAAATATATAATGAAAATCGAACTTTGAACCGGTTTAGTGGAAGCAGCGATGGGTCAGTAGTAGAACCGCATGAATCGTTCATAAAGCGTAACTGGAGCAAAGGAGATGTGTACTTTGAGCAGAGTTTTAAATAGAAAGAGAGAGAGACTGTGAGATAAATAGATACAAATGTATCTATTTTTTTTTTGTTAATTTTTTTTTTAGTATAGAATTTCATAAAACTTAGCACAAACATCAATCATAATTTGACAGCTGACTCCCCACTAGTCTGAAAAAGCCAAAATAAACACACAACAACAAAAAAAAAACACTTAAATGTTTGAATATATACAAAACAACAGCGTGTTAGAGAAAGAAGCAAAATAAACATTGCTGCACAGCACAAAACTGTGTATGTATCTCACAGATACTTGTTGGATTTTGCAAATATTCCATTGTATATATAAAAGATAAACAACAACAATTTGCGAAAAAAAAAACTATTATCATAAATAAAGAATAAAACAAATAAAATAAAAAAAAAAAAAAAAACAAATGAAGACCAAAAACACTTAAAGTTGAAAGCAAAAAGCAAAAAGAAAAAAAAAATAGCAAAGTAAATAATAATAAAAAGTAATAATAATAAAAATAATTTTAGCACGCAATGAAATTTATGTTAAGATTTATGTTAGTTAACAGTGAAACCTTTTGTTGCGCATAATACATCTGCAATTGGCTGATCTAATTATTTAAAGCATCGCTCCACACTTTTAAGATACTTTGCCATACTTGATAGACAAATGGTCAGCTAAATATTTGACTTGAAATTAAAAGGAAACAGATATTTCTTACCAACTTCTAAAGAAGTCATAAGTATATGATTAAGCTGTAGATGTTATTCTAAATTCAAATACATTTCGTCCAGCTCCATAACGTCCAGTTGAGGCCTCCGTTGCCATGTTTCTGTATCAATTTGCTATAGAAAAATATAGCAACTTGACACTCTCAGCGGTCTATTCGCATCCAGCGTTCACAATAACTGAGCACTGCTTCAAAAGTTTCTGTGATAAGCTCGAATACCGATTTATTGCAGCTGTTGATTGCACTTAGCTAATGCATCGAATAATTCAAATTTTACAGCCTACGAAGTGGCCAACATACACAATAAGAAAAAAAAAAAAAAAAGAAACTTCCGATCTAATCGATTTCGCTATAATTCGAAACATTCCTCCAAACTTGATCGAGCATTCTCCTCTGATCACCACATTGGAAAATTTCAAAATGGGAAAACATTTACGCTTTTATGCCGCTATGAGTTCTGAATACCCAAAGTATTTGCGAACTAACTTTAAATTGTTTTTCTCCGTAACACACCGAAATCTGCTCTAAGATTCCCAGTAAACATAAGAACAAAAACCAACATCACATCTGGAAACTCTCAACATCATGTTTGGATGCTGGCAACATGCAGCATGGAACCATCGAACAAATACCACTATTATGAGTATCGCCCACTTTTCAGTTTTAAGCTCAATACTGAGATCGATGGAAATATTTGCTAACGAAATTGTATATTATTACTGTGTTCGCAAATCAATATGAAATACTAAAATCAGTTATATATTAGATGAAAAGTAAACACATTTGCCACCTGTTTTTTTTTTTTTTTTTTGAGTATATAAAGTATTTTCGATAGCAAACATTTTGCTTAACTGAGTACTCTATGAAAATCACTTTGTGCCGAAAATTTTTGATTATTGTTTGGCAGCGTTTTTTTTTTTTATATGAAGTTTTTTCGGTATCAAAAATTTTCCTCGATCTCAGTATTGAGCTTTAGTAAAAAAAAAACTTTTTTATTAGAGTCAATATCAACTTAAAATTCGATATGTTGACTTCTTATGGACGTAAGCTTGTCAGATGTAAATATTAATTCAGGTGTCGTGCCCGCTTTTAGCGGTACTCCCCATAAAGACCAACAGCCCAATTTATGGTTCTTATAGAAACATTTTTATTATTTTTCAAGCTAACCACCTTAAAATGGTATTATCAGTTTGTCTGTAAGTATGTAACGCATTAAAGGAGACAACATACATAGTATATTCTTGATCAGCTCGTGAAGCCGAATCGATCTAGCCATTACCGTCTGTCTGATTGTCTATCTGTCTCTCT
This sequence comes from Leucophenga montana, assembly GCA_035044765.1. Lineage (NCBI taxonomy): Eukaryota > Metazoa > Arthropoda > Insecta > Diptera > Drosophilidae > Leucophenga > Leucophenga montana. Next base: position 99,914 of record JAWNNQ010002080.1, read on the forward strand.
GTCTGGTAGTTGTTGCGCATATTTTATTGATAAATTTTTATGATATCCAGGTGTAAGCCGGCACCTAGTCTTCTTTTTATTGCATTCAAATTGAGTGTCCATAATGACATGCCACCGCCACTATTTAGGGTTGGCAACCCCAACTTTTCCAATTACAATACCCTATTTCGCCCAGTTTCTTTTACGTATGTACCCAATTTCAGCTATTTGCTTCAAAAATTTGCTGAGATATGACGAATTGGCGTTTTCTCTTATATATTGGGGCGTGACACCATCCAGAAAAAAGCATCAACTAAAAAAACAAACCAAAAACAACAAAAAAAAAGTTACGCATATTCATCGCTCGAATCGTAAGTTATGTTCTTAAGTTCATACATTTTTATTCAATCCTCAGCAGCAACATAGGCTCTGAGACTTCAGACCGTAGACAGGTGAACGCAAGGTGAATTGGGTCACTCTAGTATCCTTAAACTCAATCCAGGCATCGAAATCTGCAACGTTTCAGATTGTTTGTACAAGGAACTGCGTTTCGGCAGACGCTTCTCAGTTATCCTTCCCGATCAGACTGGGATCAGACCACTGGACCATCTACCATCAACTGGTTCACTGATCGCAACATCTTCGATGGTGTCTTCGAACCCAGCAGCAGGATCTCTATTGGCATGAATGCTTGGCCCACGGTTTTTCAATCTGAGCTCCACGTCATTGTGGTCTGCGCCCGACCTTTTTTTGTATAAGTGTCCTAAAGAGGTCACAATAATTGTCTTTTCAGATAGTCAAGCGGCTATTAAAGCATTAACCTCTTGTCTGGTTCTCCTCGAGACTGGTTCTTTAATACTAGGATATCCTCCAACAACGGTCACTCAGTCGTAAAGACGCGATTTGTTGGGTACCTGGCCATATGGGCATCGAGGGCAACGAAAGTGCTGACGTACTAGCCAGGGCTAGTTCGGAAACTTTGTTTATAGGTCCGGAACCTTTTTGCGGACTTAACCGGGCTAAGTCAAAATCCTTCATAGTAGATCGGTTTAAAAGCACTGCCTCCCGGTACTGGATACAGTATCCTGGTCTACGGCAGGCCAAGCTACTAACTCATCCTATATACCCAAAAATCAACATACATCTCAATAGATCTGACCTGAGGTTGCTTATGGGCTACCTAACTGGCCATCATTCACTGAGATATCCCCTAAATAAACTAGGTCTCTCCTCAGAAACACAGCGCAGACGCTGTCTAGTTTACATCTGCTTTGCGATTATCCGGCCTTGGCCAGGCTCAGAATTGTGCAGATGAATACACCTTTTACTACATCTGATAAGATCAGAAGCACCTCGTCGATGGCTATTCTCCCATTCATTAAAAATAAATTAACTTAACCACATCCGGGCTAGGGTATAGTTATTTCATGTCGCAGTGCCCGTTTCCGATAGAATGGCCCTCCGACGTTTTTGCTCTGACAACTTGTTAGCGTTATAGGCTGATTGAGTCTGATTCGCAGTGACCACTTGCTTGTCAAGCGGCCTTGGCCTAGACACTACTTTCAGTTTTTCCAGAATAATTTACCCCAGTAATTTTTCAAATATTTCTTATCCTAACCGACTATTACGAATATTTAAAACAGCATTTAATTTTTATTGAAATATGCAGTTACAAGATTTGTGAACCTGGCAGTCCGAAATATAAGCTACAAAAATGTATCTTGCAGGTGCACGGTTACATTTGAGGTTTGACTGTACTATATACAAATACATAGAAAAGTACATAGATACATTTAAACTAGCTTTGAATTGAAGTCTCACGATGCTCTCTATCGCTCTCTATGTATCTCTTGTACATTCTATTTCTCTCTAATATGCTCTCTCTATAAACACTCTTTCTCTCTCTCTAACCACTCTCTTTTTCGATCGGTTATACTAAAATCGAAAACAAACACACAAATCAGATACATTTACATATAGAAAAACCAGTCAAAGGTGCGAAAGAGAAAGCAAGTGCACGTGTAAGCGAGATGAAGTAACCGGCAAACCAAACCGGCAACGAAGATAATAAAAGAGCAACAAAAACAATAACAACAACACCCGCGCATTTGAAAAAAGAAACAACAATAAAATACAAATACAATTCAAGCACCAACAACAACGGCAACAACAAAAGCTCTCAAAGCAAAGCAAAGCAAAGCAAAGCGAAGCAAGTCAAAAGCCGTTTTTTGTTTTTGTTTTGCTATGCTCTGCCCGCTACGCTTCTTCCCGCTCGCAATCATGAGCACATGTTATATGCGTTGTTGCAGCTAAGCTAATGGTAATTGAAAGGTTTGCTTGCGTGAAAGAGTGAGTGAGAAAGAGAGGTAGCGAGAAAACCGAACTAACGAACGACATTGAATTAAAGAGACGCGTTCCCTTTTTTCTTTTATTGTATTGATTATTGCACAAAGAGTGTTTCAACAGTTGTTTTCATTTGAAAAATTCGTTACTAATAATGTAACCAAGTCAAACAACAGCTCGAAAATAATATCGTGTTCTCAAGTCGTCGCGAGCATTCTGCGAACAAAACTATTGAAAATTTGCTGCCCCCTTTCCCTGGCACCACCTGGGGGAAATTGTTGTAATTGAATAAACGAAACTGCGATATTAGAGTTATATGTTGATAGAAAAATTTTTTCAAATGACAAAAACCACTGAAAATTGTCAAAAAATGATTGGAATCTAAACTCTCATCAGCTGTACCTAAGCCAATTGTATTCGATCGACACGAGTTGGGAACCATTGAAAGCGCAATCTAATCATCTATCTTACAAGATCAGTCAGGCAGATTGATTTTCGTGCACACTGGACGCTGGTTTAAGTAAAATCATAAGTCGAAAAGCACGAATGTACCATAAATTAAAATTTTTTTTTTTCATAGATTAGTAATTAATACCTACCAAAAAATGCTTTACTATATAAATGGGAAGATTAAAGTTATATATCGCAGGCCTTTGTAATAAATGATCTCACCATATCTGCATCATCATATTCGTTCTCGATACAAAATTTTCTGAGGTCTGTTTTACAAGAACAGACAATTATATGCGTAACATTATATCACGTCTTGACGAGGGAAAAACCAAGTGACGAAAGCCTAATTGTAAGTTTCGATGTAAAATGCGGTTTTTCTTTTAAGACATCAAATTCATTTATCTACTTAATTGAAACCATTGTATCGAAAATGCACCACTAATCGCAACATGACGAATGCACAATTACAAAGAGAAAAAATCTGTCGTCACTAAATTGATATCAGAGGTTTTGTGAGTTGCAAGTAGGCTTTCGAGAGTCGCCCGATTTTTACCTCGTCAAATGGTTTTTTTCTGATTCGATTTATATGTTTTATATACATAATTTTTTCTGTATGTACGTTTCAAGAGTTTTTTTTATTGGTATATAACAGGTCTTGATCGGACTTATCGGTAAAAACTTTGTTATTGCACGTGTTTAAGTTACACTGAGGTCCATAGTTATAAAGCGTGTGGTTGGTTCATAAATACAGAATATAGTTCATCTCCTACATTCTTTATCCATCATAATTTAAACTTTGCTAAAATACGGCTGAAGAGTAAAACTATTCAATTCGTTTGCTAATTGTAACACCCTTTAGTTTAGTAGCCGTTTTGTTGTTCTTATTGATGCCTTATTGCAGCTGTTGTTGTTGTTGTTGTTGTTGTGGTTGTTGTTGCTCTTGTTCTGTTCTGCTATTTGACATACACTTCACTTCGGTTTCGCTCGGCACAACATCGTATCGTTCTCTGTCGTTCGTTTTTTTGCTGAATGTGAATGTGAAAATTCTATTTTTAGATTCTCACATCATTCACGCAAAACGATTTGCAGTTGATCACGACATCGCAACTCTGATTGGCTGCGCAGTTTTTCAAGTGAGAAAACAGCAACAAAAAAAAAAAAAATAACAAAAAAAATAGAAATAGAAGAAGCAGAAGCAGAAAAATAGCAACAACAAAAATTTGTAGACATAAAATAAAGCCAAAGCAACAACAACAACAACAACAACAACAACAACAACAAAACCAACAACAACAAGAATTTGCTTTGCTGCGCTGTGGAACTTAAAAAATCTAATAGCAAAAAATTTGTTTTTTTTTTGTCGTTCTTTGTTTTTTTGTTGTTTTTCTTTCTGTTCTGTCATAACTGCAATTGTTTTTGCTTTTGTTGTTGTTGCTTTTGAACATTCTCTACCGAATAACTTGACACGAAGCGTGCCGAATTTCGGGAAGAATGTTGTCTAAACGAACGAAGATTGTCTAGATTCTAGAAGAACGAAAGAAAGGAAGGAAGAAAGGAACGATTTACGGCAAAAAGATTGTAGCAAGCTGCGAAGAAGTAGTTGGATAGAATGTCTTGCTTAAGAGGGGGTGGTAGCGTAGGTAAGTTATGTAGACTAAAAATCAACTACAAAATAATTGAAAAAAAAAACAAAAACAAAAACAACTTTTACTTTGGTGGAATCGCGCAGCCTTAATACCATACCCTTCACACGAACATGAAGTATATATTGCACGTCCGAAAATTATTTTAGTTTTAAATTGATTAAATTGAACATAGACAAGAAAAAATTTTAAAATTTAAAATCGGAATTTTTAAATTGAATTGTAAAAGATAAACATGGATGGTGTGGTAGGTTTGTATAGGGGCTACCACAACATTAATGCGTGAAAGGACCACCATATTGAATTTGAAGCAGATATTGGCTTCAATAACGAAGTTTTTACAAAAAGTCAAGAAAGGAAGTGTTGTGAAGTGTATCAAGCTGTGAACTAAGCAGGTTTAAAGAAAAAATTTTATGAAAAATCTAACAGTCTGAACGTGAGATGTAAGTTTGTTTGGGCCTATCCCTAAAAGTGGGCGTGCCACACCACTTGCCAATTATGCGAACTCACCATGTCAAATGTCGAGTTGATTTTGCCTGAAATAAAAAACTTTTTCATGAAAAATCACAAAAGCGGAGGGTGGGTTTGGTGTATGGGGCTATCCCTAAGAAAGATAAATCAATAGGAATCTACTATGTTAAATTTGAAGTTGGTATTGATTGTAATTGAAAAGTTTTTTTATACAAAACCCCAAAAAAAAGGAAACGAAAAGCTTGTATGAGCGCTACACCCAAAAGTGGGCGCGACATTTATGTGAAATATCCGTTCATAAGAAGCCGTCATGTCAAATTTCACGTCGATATTAGCTGCATCAAAAAGTTTTCCATACAGAAAAGCAAAAGTGGGCGGTTTGTGGGTGATTTGTATAGGAGCTACCCTAAAAAGTAAAGGGGTCACACTTTTTATATATATATATATATGTAAAGAAAACCTTCGTAAGAGTTCAGCATGTAAAATTTTAAGGAGATATTGGCTCCTGTAAACAAAATTTACATTGGACCTATTGGACCTATGTGACTCCCTTGGGGAACACCAGAATAAACAAAACTAGTTTTATACAAACAATTGTTAAATAAAACTTTTTGTGTTCTATCGGATAAGTATGACTCAATCCAAGTAACAAGAGACGGAGGAAACACTATTGCTTTTAATTTGAATAAAAGCTGCTTATGACACACACTGAAGTCTGTATAAATGACATCAGTTTGGCAACCCGACTCAAAACCATTATTTACAAAAGTGGAAAATTCTAAAAGATTAGTTGTAATAGATTTTCCTTTAACAAAACCATGTTGGAAAGCACTGACAACAGACTTTAATGACTGATTTTGCAATTGGTCACAAATGATTTTTGCAAAGAGCTTTGGAATAGCTCTCTGCTTAGCAATAACACTATAATATTATTGGGGCCAGCTGGGAAAAAGAATTTAATTGATAAAAGGCATGTTTATATATTTTGCATGGAGATAGCTTTTCCATCTTAGCGGTTACGTGAATAAACAAAATATCCATTCTGGGGCACGAAAAGCCATTATATTTGCTCAAAGTTACTGCGTGGTGTGCTGTTTACGCTGGAGGAGTCATCGGACCATATGGACGGCGCGCGCTACAGAGCCATGATTACCGAATTTTTTCTTCCTCAATTGGATGAATTGGGACTGAAGAACATGTGGTTCCAACAAGACGGTGCAACGGCGCACACTGCTCGAGCCACAACCGATATTCTGAAGGAAGCATTTCCGTGTCGCTTAATCTCTCGCACTGGCCGGCCAGATCACCCGATTTAACCGTTCTAGACTTCTTTTTATGGGATTTTTTGAAGTCGCTGTTTTACGTCAATAAGCCTTAAACTCTTGCAGCCCTTAAGGAGAATATTCGCCAGGAATACGAAAACCTGTCGCACGAAGTTCTGGCAATAGTAATGGAAAATGCCATAAAACGGGCCCGTATGGTCATCAACTCTGGCAGCGGCCACTTGGCCGATATCATTTTCTCTACTTGATGGAATAAATTCGAATGGATTAAATAAACAAATTTCACAAGCAGAACCAAAGTTTTTTATTATCAAAAAAAAAAATTACAGCAAAAGAACATCCGGTGATTACTTTTGCCTCACCTTGTATATCATTTTCGATGGAAGGGATGACGGTGAAGGTGAAAGACATCGATACTGATTTTGCTGCAGCATCAGCTAAATTATTTACGAGAATACGTATTTGGCTAGGTACCCAGAAGAGTTGAAGTTTGGCAGGACGTATGTATGTTTAAAACGTCGCTTATTTGGTAAATTGTTGCATTTTGCATTTTCCAATGCTAACGGGTGATTCATTTAGATTTTTATTTTTAGTGTTAAATAAAATACTTAAAATATTTGTGACATTTACTTTTTAAAGATAATTTCATTCAAATGTTGACCGTGCCTACCAGGTCCAGGTTGACAGGTCCGAAATGCGAAATTAGGTGCCCAACAAAATGAGCATTGTTTCGCTCGCCGTTGACGGTTTCATTTTAAAGACAAACAACGCATTATTCTGATAGTTCGATTATCTCTTCGAACTGCTCATCAGCCCAAATGGAGAAAATTCGTCGCGAAAACCGCGGATCTTCATTGAGCTGTTGCAGAGCCCATTGACTAAAATTAAAGCGTAAATTCAACTCTGGCGACTACAATTTGGATTTGGTAAGGCTTCAAACTAAGATCCTGGCATAAAATTCGCCAAGTTGTTCCATTCCAAGATGCTGCGCACGGCGTCGAATCGATTAGTCATAGTCTTCAGTCATACTCTCCGCTACATTCTCCGCAATATGGTCCTCACTATGGGCTGGACGTGGTCTATTCGGTCGCATATCTTCCAATAATGTATACTGAGACTCAAATGTGCGTTTGGTATTGGCAATGGTGAGTTCGGAAGGCCGATGATGCACAGCATATGTTGCTCGAAGTGCACGGAAAACATTTTTCACAGAACGTTGAGTTTCGTAATACAGCTGAATAATTTGGCGACGTTGCCTTTCCATGATGAATTGTCAAATAATACAGAATAAAAATAAGATGATAGTATTACACCAGTCACGCGTAATCTGTGAAAGAAAAACAAATGAAAAAAAAGAGAAAAAACGTTAAATTCGGTTGAACCGAAGCTTTAATACCATTCACACGAAAATAGTATTGTCAAACATAAAAGTGGGGATTTAAATAAGCGCTACCCCAAAAAGTGGGTGGTACACGCTCACTAGTAGATGTGTATGAAGCGATGTAGTAGATGTGTAAGATGCCGTCATATAGAATTTTAAGTTGATATTGACGTTTTCCATGCAAATGCATAAAAGTCAAAGTGGGCGGGACACGCCAATTTGTATATGTATATGAAGCGGTTGTCCACTAAAATCCACAAAATCAAATTTCAAGCTAATATTGATCTAAATGAAGGATTTTTTCATAAAAAGCACACAATTGCACGGTGGGTTTGTATGGGGGCTACCTCAAAAAGTGGGCGGGCCACGCCCAATTGTCTATGTATGTTAATCGGCTGTCTCTTAAAAGGCACCATATCGCATTTCAACCTAATATTGACTTTAATAAAAAAGTTTTTCGTACAAAAAGTCAAAAGTGGACCATAGGTTTGTATGGGAGCTACCCCAAACAGTGGGCGGGCCACGCCCGTTGGTCTATGTGTGTTAAGTGGCTGACCATAAAAAGGCACCACATTACATTTCAACCTAATATTGACTGTAATAAAGAAGTTTTCTTACAAATAGTCAAAAGTGGGCAGTAGGTTTGTATGGGAGCTAGCCCAAATAATGTGCGGGTCCCACTCATTAATGTATATGTCAAGCATCCGTCTACTTTAAGTTACTATACCAATTATTAAGTTGATATGTACTACAATAAAAATGTTTTTCATACAAAAAGTCAAAAGTGGGAGGTAGGTTTGTATGTGGACTACCCCAAAAAGTGGGCGTGGCGGGTCTATCTTGATAAACTGGTATAAAAAGAAGTATATGTGCAAAATTTCAACTGGATAGCATAAAAATTAGTCCCCAAAAAATGCGCAACAACATACAGAATGACAGACCGACGGACATGGCTAGATCGATTCGTCTCGTCGAGCTGATCAAGAATATATATACTTTATGGAGCCTACGATGGTTCCTTTAATGCGTTACAAACTTTCAGCCAAACTGATAATACCATTTCATACTATGTGTGAATGGTATAAAAAAACTTTAAATGAACTACCCGTTATAAGCAAAGCTACCACTGACGAAAGACTATCGCTGCATATAACGATTTTGCCAGTTCTTCCATGTGTCTTTTGGATGGCTACTGCTACAGCCGCGAATATAGAGCAATGTTCGGAAGGCCTTCCTGATCAACAAATGTAAATGTTGTGCTGTGCTGTGCTGTTTGGTTTGGATCATTCGTCAGCAAATAGTTTACGGAAAGATTCGCCGCTATTTATGTTTTTTTGGGAATTTCGCGTAACTTAGTGTTAATAGATGATGGTCGTGGAAGCCACGGTGGTGATGTGGATGAAAATATATTGTAAATAAGTGTTAATATTAAATAATAAGGACTTTGGCGAGGCCCGGTGTTCTAAACGAGTTTAACTTTTATAAAAATTCGTCACTGTCGTGTCGCAAATTAATAGGTGTACTCGTACATTTGTGGGTATAAATTTTATTCTAAATATTTTATAATTGTTACACTGATCTAACTATATGTACAATGCGGACGCATTCGTTTGCGCTTCGCACATAAATAATCTTTATTAAATTTAAAGTTCAAATAGGTGGAGGATATGATTCACTTTAATTGAAAACATTCCATTTCGCATATACCCGTAGACGCGTAATATTTCTAATATAATACTATAATATAGTACATATATATATATATACATAAAGGGTGTTTTTTTTTTTTGTTGCTCTCATTTTCCGACAGGGTTTAAACTGGCATAAATTGGTCAGATCTGGCAACGCTATTGTTTTATTTTATCTTTAATAGAATACAGCCAAAACAATGCTGGAAAATTTATATTTCGAAAATCGTTGTTCTGTTTGAAAATGTTACCGTGCGTTACTTTTATTTCACTTTCGACAAAATCGTTCATCCGTCCCTCCATGGATCGATGTCGCACCACGTATACTCTAAATGATAATACGCATTCGCGTAGAACGTAATAGCTGTGTGCATTCACTTTATGGAAAATTTTACGTAAACATCTAGGTACCACCTACGCTAAGATCCAGCTGGTGCAAGAATTAAAACCGAATGATTTTATACACTGATTTAAATACTAATGACATAAAATTATCTTTCTAGTAAAGTCAAATTATCAATTTGAAATTATGTTGTCTCAAAATTTCAATTCAATTCAAAGTTCTACATCTCTAAAAAAAGAACACGCTTTATATAGTATTAGACTACTTAGATGTCGTTGTCGAGTACAACGAGCAGAATTTGTCTTATCAGTTAGTCAGTCAGGTCAGTGTGGAAGACAGACGGGCGGGCAGTCATTATTAACTATGGACACTTAAGAAGCATACAGATCTATATATACATACATACGTATATGTATAGAAATATAAGTATATACATATATAGATGACATATATTGTAGCAAATAGGTATTCATTAGATGTATTTATATAAATACGAGTATTTGCTCTAGTATGCCAATTACGAATTGAATTAATGTGTAGGCCGATGGTTCATCAGTTTATGTTCAAGTCTTATTCTATTAAATGAAATTCTTGGCATTCGGCAAAGATCAAATGTTGAACTTTCACCCGGGCAAAAAGTAATTTTCTTATCTTATATATTAGATAAAAGTAAACTAGAAAGAGTATTGTGAGTACTCACAATATCTAGGACAGTAGTGAAAAGAAGTAATTATTTTTCTCCAAACTCAGTGTCTTAAGTAACAAGTAAGTACTTCGACAAGATACTCTGTATCTTATTTAAGGCTCTTTATTTGAACCATAGATTTTATGGTCTCGTGGTCCGATTTGGGCATATGCGGAGTATATAAAACTAAGAAATGGGAGGCACGTTTGTACCCTGAAAAAGGACCGATATGGACGTAAGTATATGAAATACACATAGTCTCCGAGATCTGTTAGTTCAAACAGACAGATGGACAAGTTTATATCGACTCATCTTTCGATGCTAAACTAGTATATATATACAGGGTATCTCAAAAGAAAGTTCACATTTTATTTGCTGATTGCGTGAACGCAACTATTCCGTGGGACGCGGGCGGTATGTCAATCGGTAGCCTAGCTTTTGGCAATTTAGTCGCTATGGAGCGTTTCTCGGGAACGGGCCGTGCATTGTGCGTACGTTAGTTTTACAAAAATGGGTAATTCAGCGACTGTAGCGAGTAGAAAATTCTGCAGTATTCGACACTTTCGTCATTTAAATGATGCGCCAAGCCCTCGACTCATTGGAAAATGGGTCGAGAAGTTTGATCAGACCGGTACAACGCTGGAAAACTCAAAATCCGGGCGTCCAAGGTCTTCGAGAACGTTCGAAAACGTGTTACTCAGTCTGTTCGTCACGACCCGGACATTTCGATTCGGAAGCGTGCTGTTGCTTTAAACGTGCATAGAGCATCATTGTTCTTTCGCATTTTTAGCAACTTCACACACGTCCAACAGGTCTCTACCACGAGTTAATGAAATCTTTCCTGGCAAATTGATCTCCAGGAGAGGTGACATAAATAGGCCTCCACGAAGGTCCGAATTAATGCCTATGGATTTTTTCCTGTGGGGTTACGTCAAATCTAAAGTTTACGGCAACAAACCGACTTCCCTGGCACAATTAAAAGAAAATATATAGGAAATTTTATTGTGTTAATAGTAAAGGGCTTATCGCATAACAATTTTGTATTTAAATAAAATACAGAATAATTGAGATATTGTACTGAAATTTATTCCAGGAGTCCAACATCCTATATAAATGCTACATTTAAATATGGGGAAATCGATCTCGTTCATGTGACCATCGCGAGCATGTTTGCAGCGATCGATAATTCGTAGGCAATTTTCCACCACTCTTCTACACTTATCGGGCGGAAAGTTTCTGAGCCCCTCTAATATTGTTGGCTTGCTGGCATAAACCAACCACTTCACGTAACCGCATAAAATGGCGTTAAATCGCATGTGCGTGGTGGTCATTCGACCGGAATATTTTTCGAGATTGATTGCGCGTGCCATCCACTCTCAAAGACCGTGGGTTTCAATGCACTAAAAGTGAGCAATGGCTTCAAGAACTTTTGAGTAACAAGTTTTTTGTAAGATTTTATTGAACATGGAATAATAAATAGCTTTAAACTAATTGCGAACTCAAAACTCATGAAGATAATTGCATTTAATAGGCGCACAGCTTATCTTACGGAGGTTTAACACACTTTGCTTTCAGAACTGTTATTCATACATAGCTTTTCTTTATCCATACGGTATATCTGTATAAATTAATGGATATAGGAAATATGTTTACAATTCTCATTGAAATTTGAGAAACGAGCGACTGCAGATAACAACAATAAGAATGTCTAAACAATAATCGGTATATTTTCAATAAAACAGAATTTATAATTTGCATTCGGCAAAGTTTTTAACTATTTAAAGTTTCTGTTTGCTTGTTACTTGAAGGCTTCTTGAGTCCAACGATCCTATATATTCTAACCGTAGCACTATCATCGTTCAATATAATTTTACTAATGACTTCGATCTATGAATTCTGTGCCCCTATTATTAACGTCCTTAGAAGTAATTGATCATTCATCATTTCCTCTTTGTGGATTCAGAAACTTCCTTCTGTGTAACTATTTCAGATCATTCTAGTCTGTTCGGTATTAACAGCAGCAAGTGATGTTTCACATCCTGAAATTTCTGAGCACCTGTTGTTGAATAGGACAGTCACGTGATAAGCTTAGTTATAGTAATTTCATTCATAAATCCAAAGTTCCAATAATTTCTGTAATATAGTTTGAACTTTATACAGAAACTTCTGTTCACCTATTACTTCTTGGTCATTCATAAGATATTTTATAGAAATTGTGAAGCGTTTCCAGAAGATAAAGCAATTTTTTTTTGACTATTTGTGGGCACCATTAATGCTATTTATGTAGGTCTTCCGTAAAGTTCAGCTAGCAATACTGAATAAATTTGATATAGAAATGAGAAGTCAGAATTATATATTTTTCTATTATCATAAAGACTGAATGTGTAGAAATTAATTGTTATATTTTCAAGAAAACAGAATTTATAATTTGCATTCGGCAAAGTAACTATTTAAAGTTTCTGTAGGCCTGCTACTTGAACGCCTCTAGAAGTATCCAATAGATTCTAACTGTAGCACTATCCTCGTTTATATAATTTAACTAATGACTTCATGCCATAAATTCTGCTCCCCTATTATTAACATCCTTATAAGTAATTGTTCGTTAATCGTTTCCTTAAAGACAAAGAATTATTTGTGGATTCAGAAACTCTTCCTTCTGTCTAGATTATTCATATCATTCTAGTCTGTTCAGTATTAAAAGCAGAAAGTTTTTTTACATTATGATCCTGAAATTTCTGAACACCTGTTATTGAATACGATAGTCATTTGTTATAATAAATAAAATAGATTCATTCCTAAATCTTCTTGGTTATTCATAATTCATTTTATTAAAGTTACTAGGCATATCTTGAAGATTTTTATTGCATCTAAGTTGGTTTCTTAGAGGAAAAGCCAAGAATTATTCAAAGATTAAAAATATTTCGACCAGCATTACTTGCAGATATTTATGTTCGTCTAATATCAACTGCTCTAATTAATATCTACACATTTAATCCTTGTAATAATAGACAAATATATAATGCTGACTTCGCAATTCTATATCAAATTTATTCAGTATTGCTAGCTGAACTTGACCGATGACCTACACAAATAACATTAATGGTGCCCACAAATAGTCAAAAAAAAATTGCTTTATCTTCTGGAAACGCTTCACAATTTCTATAAAATACCTTATGAATGACCAAGAAGTAATAGGTGAACAGAAGTTTCTGTATAAAGTTCAAACTATATTACAGAAATTATTGGAACTTTGGATTTATGAATGAAATTACTATAACTAAGCTTATCACGTGACTGTCCTATTCAACAACAGGTGCTCAGAAATTTCAGGATGTGAAACATCACTTTCTGCTGTTAATACCAAACAGACTAGAATGATCTCAATTAGTTACACAGAAGGAAGTTTCTGAATCCACAAAGAGGAAATGATGAATGATCAATTACTTCTAAGGACGTTAATAATAGGGGCACAGAATTCATAGATCGAAGTCATTAGTAAAATTATATGAACGAAGATAGTGCTACGGTTAGAATATATTGGATCGTTGGACTCTAGAAGCCTTCAAGTAACAGGCATACAGAAACTTTAAATAGTTAAAAACTTTGACGATTGCAAATTTTGTTTTATTGAAAATATACCGACAAATGTTTATATATTCTTATTGTTGCTATCTGCATACGCTCGGTTCTCAAGTTTCAATGAGAATTGTAAACATATTTCTTATATCGATACAGATATACATATTGTTTATGGGTGAAATAAATAATTGTAGGAATACCAATTCTGAAAACTGAAGAAATATAAAACTTCATAATATTGACCCGCCACGCCCACATTTTGGGGTAGCCCCCATACAAACTTAGCGCCCACTTTTGCCTTTTTGTATGAACAACTTTTTTATGGTAGTCAATATCAACTTAATAATTGATATGGCAACTTCTAGCGAGCGTATGCTTGACATATACATTAACCCGCCCACTGTTTCTGGTAGCCCCCATACAAACCAACTGCCGACTTTTGACTTTTTGTATGAAAACTTCTTTATTAAAGTCAATATTAGGTTGGAATGCAATGTGGTGCCTTTTTCTGGTCAGCCGCTTTACATATATAAACTAACGGTTGTGGCCCGCCCACTTTTTAGTGTAGCCCCCATACAAACCTACTGCACACTTTTGTGTTTTTGTAAGAAAAACTTCTTTATTAAAGTTAATATTAGCTGGAAATTTTATTTGGTGGATTTTAGTGGACAACCGCTTCGTATATATATGCAAATTGGCGTGTCCCGCCCACTTTTTGAGGTAGTCCCATATAAACCCACAGTTCACTTTTATGCATTTGCATGGAAAACTTCAATATCAACTTGAAATTCGATAAGGCGGCATCTTACACATCTACTACATCGCTTCATACACATTTACTAATGGGCGTGTACCGCCCACTTTTTGGAGTAGCCCCTATTTAAGCCCTCACTTTTATGTTTTAAAATTTCGTGTGAATGGTATTAAAGCTTCGGTTCAACCGAAGTTAACGCTTTTTCTGGTTTCTTGTTGCATTTGTGATGTTTTTTGTTCGACACTGTTTCCTTATTTAAATAGTTTACTTCAATGAAAGCAATAAAATGATGATATGCTTGTATGCCGCAATGCCTTTTAAATTTAGCCATTTGTCAGATAGAGATTCTTTTGTACTTGTAATGTAATTATCTGAGATGTATGTACATTAATTCCATGGCTAGTAGATAAGAATCATGTGCATATTTTAAAATAAGACTTTATGCTCTTACCAGCTGCTCAAAAATGATGCACACTTTGGGTGCTGTCCGTTTGGTCAGGCGTGTTCTAAGGGCCGTCGGGAAAGAGAGCGGCAATAAGTGAGCAATTTATTTGCAATTAATTAATGCACAGTTATAACAGAATTTTTCTTGGTATATTAATTCTTTCGCATTCGCAAAAGCACTATCAAAAACACACTCAACTAATGCTCGCCAACATGTTTGCTAGTGCGCGCCTAACAGATTCGAGCCTAACGATGAGCTGCTGGTCGACATGCTCTACAATGTGAACGAGCACGACAGAGATAGAGAATATTTTTTTGTTTATCATTCCAACTTAAAGCAAAGAATCCGAAAGAAACAAATAAGATAGCAGCTATGCGGAATACGCTACATTATTTAATTATTCGAAGTGAATAGAAATATGTAATTAGGAATATGGACATATCATATTCCTCTTTTTCCTTGTGTGTATACAGCGTTGATTATTCCTATGCCGTCGCTCACTTTGACTTTTTTGTCATTATTTTTTAGAAAATTGAGAGCTCGCACTGTGAGAGAGAGAGAGAGAGAGAGAGAGAGAGAGAGAGCGAAAGCTTTGTGAGAGAGTCTTTGCGTTTGGCCGAGGGCGTTACCTGGTTTTTACCAACCTCAGACGCAATACCATAGAAAAAAAATACATTCGAGTCAAGAGACATTAATTATAATAAACGAGATTTTCGTGCAAACTTTAAAAGTTGTGCTGACGATTGAAATGAATGTACTATGGGTCTGGGGCCAAAATAAGTTTCAAAAAAAAAACTTTGCTTTTAATATATGCAACTAGAGCGACTTCTCTCGTCCAACTGATCCATAAAAAAAGATATATTTCTAGCCAAACACTTCATTCATCTGCTTCATAAAATGCTTCAACTCACAAAACTACTGATATCAATTTTTCCAATATTTTTCATTTGTATTGTTGGGATTGATTGTGTGTAATATGTAATTAGGCATTCGTCATGTTGAGATGAAGTCTTGGACTTCCCATAAGATGCGCTTAATAAAGTAACAAATTCGATGTCCTAACAAAGCTACTGTATTTTCTGGTACAAGCAAATTAGCAACATGACGAACGCTCAATTACATATTACAAATGAAAAATTACGAAATGATTAGCACCTTCTTTTTGTTTGAAATTTATTTTGTATATGGAAATATGTTGATAGTTACGGAGCTAAAAGCAAAAGTTTCAAGAAAGTCAATTGTAAAGAAAGAGCTCCCCCTGCCACCGTTCGCTTCCACCATACCATCGTAACAATCATTCCAGTTTTCAAAATTCGTCGATTTATTTTTAGCCCGATTGGCATATATGTACATAACTGACAAATTTGACTGGTTTATAGTCAGCTGAGAGGCAGTGTGTGTATATACATACTTTGAATTGAACATAGAATTGTGCAGCGCACTGTATTTCGACTTTTGATTTTTGTGTTGCTCATGAAGGGAAGGGATAGGGAAGGGATAGGGAAGGCGTCACAAGTTATGCGGCACAATGTGAAACAGAATGAGTATGAATGAGATAGAGTAGCAAAGGGATACAACGAAACTAGATCGGGAAACTACATACTACCTATATATGGCGACTGATCTTACTGAGCGAGGGCTGGCTAGTTGACGATATACTTGTATAACTCGTATTATATCTTTGATAATCACACATATTTATACTGCAAGATACTTTATAGCCGAAATGTAACATTTAAAAATATTTCAAAGCTTAAATTTTTTGATTTTTTTTTTTTTAGTAGCGCAAGTGCTTTTCCATTAATTGCCAGTTGAGATAGGACGCCTCGTGGCATTCTGGGAAAATATGAGCCGCAATAAACGTGTTTATAACGCAGGCGTGTGCCTGCAGTCAGCTATATACATATTGTACATACTACCTATTCACATGTACATGGGTATGTATATAATGTTTTTCTTTTTTGTATTATTGTATCTACGAGTATGTATGCTGTTACATATGTAACTACATATGCTGCAGTACAATTCCGTATTCTGTGCAGGGAACTGAATCAAACTAAATGGATCTAGCACAATGGCTGTAAAAAGGCAGAGGGAAACAGTTAAATACACACACATGCATATTATATATATATATATATATATATATATATATATATATATATATATATATATATATATATATATATATATATATATATATATATATATATATATATATATATATATATATATATATATATATATATATATATATATATACGAGTGGCAAGGACATAAAAATGGCGCCAGAAGTCTGCACACACAAAATGACTGAGAGGCAAAAATATTCTGTCAGTAGTTCGGTTATACGTGAGTGGGTGGGTTGATAAGTAATCGGCCCAACCAATCAACGGTTTGAACAATATCTCTTTTACATAATATAGCGTATTTTTTTTGAGCTGTAGAACTATGAATTGAAATTAAATACTGAGGTTACATAATTATGTAAAAAATTGAAAATTGGCTTTATTAGAAAGATAATTTTATGCCAGTAGTGCATAAATATAATTTCGAGCTTGTGTCGCATTGTGGAAGTTCATTTTTGAACCACTTTTTATTAAGAAAATACGTTGTGCGAAAACGATACATACTTAATACAATTAGTCGCTCGGATGGACGATTATGTCGACCTTAAAATGGAACTCGAACTAAACCACGATTTTCATAATAAATTTGCGCAATTTGCAAGCGTTCTTCTGGCGTTAGTCTATTCATGGGGGTAGTTATCCCATAAAAAGAGGGGTCGCACTCATTGGTATATAAATGTGAATCCGTCGATAAGAAGCAATCATATCAAATTTAAAGTTGATAATGACTCAAATTAAAAAAGTTTTTCGTAGAAAAAGTCAAAAATGGTAAGGGGTTTGTATGGGGGCCTCCGTTATTTCGACTATTTACTTTAAAAATAAGAAAAATCGTTAACTTCGGTGATACCGCTGTTTCAATACAATTCATATGAAGTTTCAAGCTGTGCGTTTAGGTAGGTATTTGTAAAATCGAAAAACCTAAACGTGGTTTGTAAGTTTGTTAGAGCTTACTCCAAAGTAGGCGTGACACGCCCCTTTTTCGTCCATACGAAGCCACCAGGTCAAATGTCGATGTTGATTTTGCCGGAAATGTTAAAGTTTTTCATGAAAAATAGCAAAAGTGGATGGTGAGTTTGCATTGGGCTATACCTAAAATGGAGAAATCACATCTATTTCTCTATATGTGGGGCTTTCACCCATAAGAATCCACTACATTAAATTTTGTGTTGATATTTACTGCAATAAGAAAGTTTCCTTATAAAATTCAAAAGGTTTCTATGGAGGCTACGCCTAATAGTGGGCGTGAAACGCCTCTTGATATTTAAGTGAATCATCCTTCCATAAAAAACCGTCCTGTCAAATTTCACGTAAATATTGATTTCAATAAAAACGATTTTCATACAAAAAGGCAAAACTGGGCGTGTGGTTTGTATGGGGGCTACCTCAAAAAGTGGGGGGGGGGAACATACCCATTGATATATGTGTGAAGAGTAAATTCACATTTACATTCTTTTGAGTTCGAAAGAAAAACAAGAATAATTTTAAACTATCATTTTCTTTTTTCTCCAAATAAAAATTACAGACGTGAATACATATGGATAAGCTTATAAATATATGTTTACAAGAAGCTTCTGGTTTTTAAGAGGCACAATAAACTATTTTCCTCTATTTAAATAATAAATATAAATTTAATTTAACATAATTCGCAATCAGTTAAAATATTGGAGATATATTAATGTCTTATCAAATAAGCCTCATTGCTCATTGGAACACTGTTAAAGTATTTAGCCTTGATACGTCAGACGTATACGATACTGGAGATGACACCGCGACCAAAAAAACCATGAAGCTGCATCCAATTTCGTCATTCCTCGCATGACAACTATAATAAATTTCTTAGAGCAACTATGACCTATTCAACTTATTTCCTGTATTACGATGAGATCAGCTTTATACCTTGCAGGACATTTCAGGTGCATTTCATTATATCATGGTTCTTAAATCGTTTGCTGGTGTCATCGTCAAATGAAAGTTCTAACCGAGGCTTCCTCTGGCTTTTCACTTGCACAGGTTACTTTTTTAAGAGGTTCCATTTTCCGACAACGATTAAACTGTCATAAATTGATCAGATCTGGCAAATGCTTTTGTTATTGGTCCTCCGTTTGCTTTTTTTATGAATAGACTTACGCCAGAAGAACGATTGGTAACTGTGCAATTTTATTTCGAAAATCGTGTTTCAGTTAGGGAATGTTACCGTTAGCTACATTACTTTAATAGTCTATCCTAGCGAGTAACTCGATTAACTGTGGATCATGACGAATCATTTTTCTAATAAAGGCAACATTCAGTTTGAAATTATATAATCTCAGTATTTTAATTCAAGTCAAAGTTCTACACATCTTAAACAAACACCTATTACAACGGACGGGTTTGTAGAGGAGCTACCCCGGAAAGAGGGCTTAACATGGTCATTGTGATATATGTGTTCAGTCTAGGAACATAGAGTGTCTCCAACCCGATTTCAAATTGATATCTTAAAAACTGAGTAAATCGTTTTGATTTACACAGACAGGGGACAGACTTTATTATTTTATTTTCACAGTGACTAAAATATGTAATAAATATTTCTCAATTTTAAAATAATCTCTAGCCGGCTTTTGGTTGATTATTTAGCTAAAATTCCAAAAATATTCCGGACATTTTAAATGTGATCAATCAGCTAATTTAAAACTCATGAAGATTATTACACTTAATAGGAGCACAGCTAATCTTCTTCTTATTCTTATTATTTATTTTAACCATATACAATATGTTTATCTGTATAAATGTATCGATATAAGAAATATGTTTACAATTCTCATTGAAATTTGAGATCCGAGCGAATGCAGACAAACACGATGACAAATAAGAATAAATAAACATTTGCCCGTATATTTTAAATAAAACAGAATTAATAATTTGCATTCGGCAAGATTTTTAACTATTTAAAGTTTCTGTATGCCTGTTACTTGAAGGCTTCTAGAGTCCAACGATCCTATATATTCTAACCGTAGCACTATCCTCGTTCATATGATTTTACTAATGACTTCGATCTAAGAATTCTGTGCCCCTATTATTAACATCCTTAGAAGTAATTGATCATTAATCATTTCCTCGAAGACGCAGTATTCTTTGTGGATTCAGAAACTTCCTTCTGTGTAACTAATTCAGATCATTCTAGTCTGTTCGGTATTAACAGCAAAAAGTGATGTTTCATAATGATTCTGAAATTTCTGAGCACCTGCTGTTCAATAGAACAGTAACGTGATAAGCTTAGTTATAGTATATTCATTCATAAATCCATTGTTCCAATTGTTTCTGTAATTTAATTTCAACGTTATACAGAAAATTCTGTTCACCTCTTACTTCTTGGTCATTCATAAGATGTTTTATAGAACTTGTGAAGCGTTTCCCTTCGACGTCATTAGCATTATCTCAAAATCCTGTCATGATGGGAAAATTCTGATCCCGGATTCGGATTCTACGCAGTAAATTACTTTGGAAATGACCCTCAGCTTTCCAACAATGGACATGACCACGGTATTTGTAGACTTGTGTAATTCATTTCATAGAAATCGGTAAGTTTCTGGAATTCAATACAGTACAATAAAAATGCTTTGTTTGGCTATATTTAGAAACATTCTTTTACAAGAACACCACTTCAACTTAATCTTTGTATAAATTCGTAAGCATAAATTTCGTTGTAAAGTTCTAAGGTGTTTAAGAAAATAAAATCGTGAATATTTTTGTTTAGTGTGGTTGGGATTAATGAGTAGATGTGCACAAAAAGTTTAGGCCAATTTTTAGCTATTTTCCGGGGTAGAAAGTAGGAGCCGGAATCGTTAACCGAAATTTCTTTCAGGCGTCTAGTTTATTATAATCAATTTCTGGACATAAAAAGGTTTCGTACAAAATTCGAAAAGTGGGCGGTGTGTTTCTATGGTGGCTAGTTCTAAACGCGCGCTTGGCATGCTAGCTGTGACATATGTTCAGCATAGGAACATAGGAAGTAACCATAAGCGATTTCAGATCGATGTCTTAAAAATTGAGTGACTAGTTTTGATTTATACAAAACGGCTGGCGGGCGGATGGACGGAGAGACAGAGAGACGGACATGTCTATATCGACTCGTCTTCCGACGTTGATCGAGAATACATACACTGCCACGACTCTTTTACCCATATGAATAGCGTCTCGAATATTGCAATTACTTTTAAGGATATAAAATAAATATCAAAGAATAATTAAACCATTTTCGTTTCATTGACAATTTCCAGGTAGTCTTTGATCAGAATATATACCCACCCAATCTATGCATTTTTGGCTATTTTTTCAGTTATTTGCTCATATATGCATACATTTTTATCCGATTTTCATCAATTGTATATTGTTCGTTAGATGATATTGTGACAACGTTGACAAGGTTTCTGCGATGCGACAAAATTTGATGGAATTACAGCCAGTGGCAGACCTAGAATAAGTCTTTTTATAAAAAGATTTCTTGAGGGCAGTAACTTTGCTTGCCTTAGACCTTAACTTATAGCCTAGTGTTTTTTCTTTACCATATTCACTTTCTTGAGCGTGAGTGGTATACAAATATGTTTGAAAATCGTCAGGGAGATAGCAGCCGACCTCGTTGGAATCGATGCAAAACATAATGCTCGATATTTTGGGCATAAGACGAATTTTAAAGCAACTTGTGCTGAAATTGTGCTTAATAATTTACAGTTTTTTTCATATTGTAACAACGTTAATATCATTCCGCAAGCTCCGTTTTGATCTGACATTGTTTCCTGTAACACTACGAGAGCTACAACTCCGCGGAAACCGTTTTGAACCATTTGGTTCGTAAAAATAAGATTTGCGAACGGCTCTGAAATCGCTATGTGTGTATTTCATCTATTGCGATTTTATGGAAAATTTCCTGTTACTTTTTGATCAGAAGCTATACAGCTCATGGAGAAAGATGAATATGGTTTCTGTTTCAAAGCGGGGCAACAGACTCTTGAAATTGACTTATAGATCTATCAGTCTTGTTTTCCATTGTTCCATTTAAGCTCAATTAGATAATTTGAAGTGGCTAAAAATTAAGTTTAAAGACTTGCACCATACACATAGATGAACAAAAACATAAAAGTAAATTGTAAGTTGCATACACAAAGTACTTCAATAGTTTTTCCTAAAGTTTTGTTTGTTTACCTTGACCGTTTAGTTATTAAACCGCCCTCGTACGACTTGGCGTTAGCTTCAGCAACTTGGTCGTCGTCTACATCGTAATTTCATATCGTAAAAATGGGCGCATTTCGTGTGGGCGTCACTGGCGTCGCTGTTGGCAACAGGAAAGGACCTTGTGGCGACCCCATATACCAAAAGCAACAGGAACAACGTTTTACAATCGCTGCCATTTCGTGCAGCACATTTTAACACGAACCAACATTTTTATTGCAGTACCGCCGCACTATACTTACTTACTGCTCAGCTAGACTCTCAACTACCTCCTGATGCTCGGCAACGTCAATATCGTCCTCGTCCTCGTCGTCGTCGTCGTCGTCGTCGTCGTCGTCGTCGTCGTCGTAGTCGTTAATGCCTGTGGAGTTCTTTGTGCCGCTCTAAGCTTTAATACAAATCAAATTTAGTTTTGTGTACATTTGGCTTAATTTACTTGGTGCGTTTTAATAATAGTTTTTTCTTTTATATATTTTGTATTAGGATAATTTTGTGCTAATTCAAGAAAATCTTTAAAAAATTGCTGTCGTAGCAGAATTTGAAGAAGATTAGCTTAAAATAGCCTAATAACGGAAGTGCAACCAAGTAACTAGCTAAGCTTTGTTCAACGATGAGCTATAAGGAGCTATTATTTTTTTGCGATTTTAAAAACGACAGAGTGTGTGATAGGGATAGCTATACAGCTATAGCTATGCATGCCATACAGCACCATTTTTAACGTCGAGTCGTATAGGTCAGGCTTGACTTTTGTTTATGATTTTATTAAAATACTAGCTGGTAGCCGGTGCGTTGCTACCGTTGCCCTTGCCTCTCCTTTCCCCTACCTACTGTCCCATCTTCCCCCTGCCCCACCTTCCCCATGCTCCTTTACTCTACCCCCAATTCTCCTACCCCTCTTCTCATGTCCTTTTCGCCCGTTTTACAACCTCCCCTTACGCTGACCCATTCGACTGCCCCCTTCCCCTACCTCTCCTTACTTTACCACCTCTTTTCACTGCCCCCTTCGAACCTATTCACATGTATACAACATTGCATCCCTCTATCTTAAATGGTACTTAGCGCGTTGCTGCCAGTCCCCTTGCCATTAACCCTCTTTCCCAATGATCCCTTACCCTACCTTCCATTCCCCTACCCCTCTTCGTTCCGACAGAAATAGAGAGTGGTAATGGGCACGGGACGGGAATCCCGCAGGACATGGCAATTTCTTCGGGATCCGAAAACATGCAACACTCAAATATTATAAAGTTTATAATCCTAATAATATTATAAACGAGAAAGTTTGTATGGATATGTGGATGTTTGTTACTCCTTCACGCAAAAACTATTGCATGGATTTTAATGAAACTTTACAGTAATATAGCTTATATATCAGAATAACACATAGGCTATAATTTATGAAGATATTAGAAGCTTGTTTTGTGCTTAGATACACTTACAACAAGGTATTTCATTATACCATTCACACATAGTGTGAAATGCTATTATCAGTTTCTCTGAAAGTTTGTAACGCATTAAAGGAGCCATCGTAGACCCCATTAAGTATATACATATTCTTGATCAGCTCGACGAGACGAGTCGATCTAGATATATCCGTCTGTCTGTTCGTCTGTCTGTATGTTGTTATGCATTTTATGGCACCAACTTTTACGCTATCCAGTTGAAAATTTACACACACACACTTCTAGTTAGGCCCCATACAAACCCACCGCCCACTTGTGACTTTTCGTATCAAAAACTTTTTTATTGTAGACAATATCAACTTAATATTTTATATGGTAGCTTCAAGTAGACGGACACTTCACATATACATTAATGGGTGGGACCCAACCCGCCCACTGGTTGGGGTAGCCCCCATAGAAACCTACTGCCCAATTTTGTTTTTTTGAATGAGAAACTTCTTTGTTAAAGTCAATATTAGGTTTAAATACGACGTGGTGCCTTTTAATGGGCGTGTCCCGCCTACTTTTTGGGGTAGCATCCATACAAACTCACCTCCCACTTTTTTTTTTATAAAAAAATTCTTTATTTAAATTAATATTTGCTTCAAATTCGATTTAGTGGATTTTAATGGACAACTGCTTCATAAACATATATAAATGGGCGTGACCCGCCCACGTTTTAAGGTAGTCCCATACAAATCCACAGCTTACTAATGGGCATGTACCACCCAGCCCCTTTTTAAACCCCTCACATTTATGTTTTGCAATACGATTTAAAATTTCTTGTGAATGGTAGTAGAGCTTCAGTGCAGCCGAAGTTAACGTTTTTTCCGGTTTTTGTTTAAATTTTTATTAAATTAAATAATTATGCCGGGAAAGCGTAAGTCTAATCTTTCCCAAAGTTCTAATAAAGCTCGAGCTATGATAGTTGCTAGACGTGACGTGAATATACACCTATTTGTTACTACTTGTTATATAGATATATTTATTTACTTAAAAATAAGGCATAGAAGAAAAAAAAAAAATCGGGACCCGCGGCATAATTTAAAATTCTTCGGGACGCGCGGGATCGGGAAAGAATTTTTTTTCGGGACGCGTGGGTTTTTATACCTCGACCATTTCAAATAGAATGCCAAGTAAACTTGGAGAGTAATTATAACGCTCTGAATGCCGACCGCCCGTATCCAAAGTAGAAAAGGTGAATAAGCATTTGCTTTTTCCCACACCTTTTGACAGTTATAATCAAAAAAAAATTTTTTTTCATGAAACATGGAGACGCATCTTGTATAATT
Source organism: Leucophenga montana (assembly GCA_035044765.1). Lineage (NCBI taxonomy): Eukaryota > Metazoa > Arthropoda > Insecta > Diptera > Drosophilidae > Leucophenga > Leucophenga montana. The sequence continues at coordinate 125,026 of JAWNNQ010002080.1, forward strand.
TAGGTATCTGAAGTCGGCACGAAAGTCACTAAAATATATGTGACCCCACTGTATTCCACATTATGGTGTTCCCTAGGTAACGATTTAACCTATCTAGTAGATTTATTGTAGATAGTTGCTACCACAAATCGGGAACGAATTCGAGCAGCGTAAATTCATATTTACATGGCTTGTATTTTTGTACGAAAAACCTTTGTTTTATTGCAGTCAATATCGACTTAAGTTTTAGCACTATGGTTTATTATGGACGGACACTTCAAAGTTCTATCAATGAGTGTTGTCCGTTAACTTTTAGAGTAGCACTCACTTAAGCCACCCACTTATTTTGAGATTTTGCATGAAAATGTATTTCATTATAAGCAAAATTAACTTGATATTCGACATGGTGTCTTTTTTTGAACGCTTGGTATATACTCCAATCGATGTGACCGCCCAACCCATCAATTGTTGAGGTAGCCGCCACTTTTGTCTTTTTGCATGAAAAACATTTTTATTACACTCATTATCAACTAATTTGATACTTCATGTGAATAGTATTACAGTTTCGGTTCTATTTAATTTAACATTTTTTCTTATTATGCCCTATATGCATGGAACATGCAGAAAGAGTCATGGTTGACCTCGTAATGTGTGTATATATTCAGCATCGGAAACTGAGTCAATTCCGTCCGTTTGAATGTATGAAATAGCCGATCTCAGAAACTATAAGAGCTAGAGACTTCAAACTTCGAAATTTTGATTCACCTTGACCATACGCAGATGATGTACATTATCAGATAAACGGCCGGAATACGAGCAAACACATGACAAAGTTATTCTTCTGCATGACAATGCTCGGGAATGCACGCAAAAGTCATGAGAAAATATTTGAAAACGTTCCAGTCGAATATTTTGCCGCACTCGTCGTATTCTCCAGACATTGTTCCTTCTGATTACGACGGATGTAGCACAAGCTGGCAGGTCATCGGTTCAATTCTTTCGCAGAAATTAATCGATAATGGGTTTTGTAACTTGAATCTCCTCTAAAGACGAGACATTTTTTTGGGATGGCATTCGAAAATTGCCTGAGAGGTGGGAAATAGTAGTAACCAGCGAAGGAAAATACTTTGATTAATCATCATCATCCTTTGGTAAAAAAATAATTTTTCAAAATTTTTAAAACGTCATAACTTAAATTGTGGTGAACCGAATTTATGTGAATATTTTAACTTTTTCTGAATGTTCGTTTCAAGACATTTTTGTTGGTAACACGTCGCAATCGGAGTTATCAGTAAAAACTTTGTTATTTCGCGTATAATATAGTGTTCATGCTGCAGCCACCTTGAGGTGGGCTACCGTCACTTGCGTGGACTACCATTCACAGTGATATAGCTACATACATGATGAGTTACGCTCGTTCAGCAATCACTGTAGAAATCAAGGAAATTAGATTCAATTGTTAACCAATCTTAAGGTGCAAGAACTTAAGTATTCCGATCATATGCCGCTGGCAGTGAACATTTTCATAAGTACACTTGAATGAATTACAACTACAATTGCTCCCCCCCCCCCCAAAAAAAGCCGTAAAGTCACGTAAATCGTATATGTCGTCAAAAAAAAAAAAAAAACTGGATATGACGCAAAAACATCTTGAATGTCAGTGCGAAATGTTGAATCTGCGAAAATGCAGTGGCTCCATGACACGCAGCCAGAAGAGCGTAACGAATTACTTTTACGATACAACCATATTAAAACCACTCCAATAAGTATCTTGCAGACGTAACAAACCCGCATTTTTTTTTTTAAAGAATTATTTTACTGCGGCAACAGCAAAAGCAGTAAACTATTAAGTTATTGAAAAAATTTTACGATGCGACAAGTAAAACACATGCTGAAGGCATAGTTTAAGAGATCAAAAGACGAAAAACCAAACCGACATTAGGTAGATTATGTATATTTTAGTATAACTCAGCCACATCTGGCACGCACTCACAACTAAGCGTAACACCATGAAAGCCAGTGCACTGAAATGCGCCTCGAGCTGGAGCAGTGAGAGGCGGCAGAACGATTTCTTTTTACTGTTAATAACATATATTGAACTATGCTAATAGATTGCTTGATCTTATATTTGTTGACAGAATTTTGGCTGTTTGCGTTTTTCGAATTTTGCCATTTTCGAGTTTATTAACTCAAAACGAAACTCGTCTTCTTACCCATCGAATATGTTCCTGGGAAGATTTCACTGCAACCTTTGCGCAAGAGACGTCTAATTTATTTGCATATTTTTTCAATCAATTTATTCAACTATGCTTTAACCCAAATCTACTCACCATATCTGTTCCTAATATATGTATATAAGGATTTACTTCTTAACCACTTACTTTCACTCTAACCAAGTTATTCCTTAGGTCCTGATAATGAACCCTCTGTTGTACTTAAACTCTGCGCTTCTTCATTATGCTCTTCTTCGTTTAAATAATTTACTGTATCATTAATTTGGAAGAAGTCATTTATAATTCCTCTCCACAAGAAAGACAGTAAACCGGATGTCTCTAACTATAGAGGTATTACCAAGTTATGTGTAATTCCTAAGCTTCTAGAGAGCATCATTACTGAACAACTTCAATTTGCTTTGAAATCACTTTTCTCTTCAGCTCAACATGGTTTCCTTAAAATTAGATCAGTTTCTACTAATTTATTGAAATTTACGTCCTTAGTAAACCAAAGTTTTGTTAATAGTTTACTTACTTACTTAGGTGGCTCTACAACCGTCTATCGGTCAAGGCCTCACGTAGGAAAGCGCATCTTAAGCTCGGACGTCCTCTCTGACGCCGTCCACCAATCAAGTTCAGGTTTCCGTCGTAGACCTTTAGTGCTGTAGCTTCGGGATTCATACGGATGAGGTGACCAGCCCAGGGCAGCCGCTGGAATTTTGTGCGCTGAACTATGTCAAACTCATCATACAGCTCATACAGCTCGTGGTTCATACGGGTCCTAAACTCGACGCCAACTCTATGGGGACCAAATATCCTACGAATAATCTTTCTCTCGAACACTCCTAAAGACGCTGTATCCGTTGATGTCAGTGTCCATGCTTCTGCGCCATACAGTAGGACCGGTATTATCTGTGTCTTATAGATTTTTATCTTCGTAGTTCGAGAGAGGGCTCTAATTCTAAATTGCTTGCTGAGCGCAAAGTAGCAGCGATTAGCAAGCGTGATTCTTCGTCTGATCTCTCGGCTAACGTTGTTGTCTCTGGTAATTTCTGTTCCCAGATAGACGAAGATTACTACAACATTGAAGTTGATACTCACAGACCGTCCAAGACGCGCTGATGGTCTGCGACGCATTGGGTGTATGATAGCGTCATCATGCAAAGTCTTTGCTGGGATGCCAAGTTCAGATAGGGTGTTGAAGAATTTCGTTCTTATTCTTACCGGCATGTCGGAAGCGGCCTTATAATCGACAAATAGGTTTTACTCTTGGTGGTACTTTATTGTACTCGTGGCCGCACTGATACTGGCCTATCAGTGCAGTCGTGAATGGCTGCAGCCATTTACACAGTACGCGGAACGGAATTTTGTATCCTATTGAAAGGAGACTTATTCCCCGGTAGTTCGCGCAGACAGCGGGGTCTGATTTCTTGAAGATAGGACAAAGAACACTGAGATTCCAATCGTTGGGCATGCATTCATCGGACCATATACATCATAAGAGTTGGTGCATACGCCTTACCAACTCTTCGCCACCGGTCTTGAACAATTCAGCTGGCAACTCAAATGGCATTCTTTTCTCACATATATATAAACCAAAACTTCAAAAGTGTTCAAGAGCGGTTTCGTGCAAATCTACATATTTTATGCACACGGTTGCTCAAGGAGCAGGCCTTGCAGGTTTGCATTTCTCCACACATACTCAACAATCTGAACTCCTTAAATTTATTTACATCAGTGTAAAAACAGTGCTACAAAATATCACGAATATTTAGCAAGTGGCAGCGCGAATTTCGGAATTTTTTTGTACATTTTATTTTTCTGAGATTATACTGACGCTAGACAGCTGATAATTCCCAAATAAAGAAAATAAAAGAGCGGAACAACAACATCAGAGAACTCAACGATGCTTTGCTCTGCCTCAGAAATGTGCTCTGCACTTTCAAAGGCTAAGAACCTCTGTGGGACGCAAAGGCGTTTTTGTATGTTTCCGAATGCGTCTGTCCAGATTTAAAGATGATATTATTGGATCTGAAGTATCCATGGCTCTATTAAACACGTCTGTCAAATTGTTTTTTCTGCTACTTTTTCTGGCGTGATGCATTCTGTCCGATTTATAAATTTCATTTCGCAATTCAGCTGCATCTTCTGCAAAGTAGCCAACAGGTAGAATTGTGCTTTCCATAATTTGCCTTGAATGAATCAAAATTTTGTGAACAGTTGCTGTCATTGGCAGCCATGGATACTCGTATTGTTTAATAACAATTTCTGCGGTTTGATGACAAAATGCCACAAATTTGTTGAGATCCAGTGGCAATTGACACGATAAGCAAATTAGAACCGTTCTTAGCTTAAAAATCAAGTCTTTGTCGTTGCCAGTTATTTTCGAAAACAGCTCATAATTATTAAATGATCGACGAGCAGTGTTCCCATTATTTGTGCTTCCAGATCCACCTTGTCGATTCTTGAGGAAAGTTTCTCCCAAAATAGTGGCAGAAACTTTTCGCACTTAAAGTTAGCGTTTAAAAGAAAATCTTTCGGTGTTGCTCCACAAATTGGTCACGCTGGAAAAGACCTTGATCCAGTAAGTGCGTTGAGTACTTTTCCAGTGATGATAGTTAACTTTATGTAAATAAATGTTAATAAATGTAAATAAATGTAAATAAATGTAAATAAATGTAAATAAATGTAATGTAAATAAATTTATTATTGGGCAAAGCAATTGTACAGGAATCCGAGTTTTATATTTCAGCCATTAAATCCGAGCTTTCCTTTAAAATGGCTTCCTTCCTCTCTTTAATAAACTTCAGCTTTAAGGGGCGTCAAAACCTGATGGACTGTGGTGTTCGATTGTTCCACAGTGTGTTTCCGCATGGATCAATCATGCGCAGTGGAGTAACAGTTGTGGCGAAAAGGCATGCATCGGAACCACTCGATATTTTCTCCGTTTAACCCTGGTTATAATTTGACTGACCAGTACTTCCATCGACGCCATAGCTACGAATAAGATAGGCTAACAGAAAATCAGTATTCTGACCAGTCATCATGTGCAGTATAACTTCTTCTTGCAAAGCAACAAGTCTACCTGCGGTATGGTTCAGAAGATTTTGTAGACTGACTTTAGCTACTGTTTCTGAAACATCATCGGGTGGTCTGCATTGTTTCTTTCTTTCAGCCACTTCGTTATAATGTGGAAAAATATCACATTTTCTATGTTTTGTATCATCCCTTATGGCGCCGTATTGTTCGTTTGTAAGCTCTTGCTCTAATATCAAAGCCAATGCATCGTCTTAAAAAAAGCCTGGGCTAAAAGCAAGTAGCTGTAGAATTGCTGCAAGGTCAGCCTGACCTCTTTTGCTTGGATCAGCAAACGCACATTTTCCCTCGCAGATTTTGAAATGGCATATGCCTGCTTTCTCTGACCTATTTTGCCCTTAGACACGTAAGGCAGTGCGGGACGTCCAACTGGGTTGGTGCGTCGACACTTCTCCAAACATAAATTTACGCATGTGCTTTCATTTAGCCAATCCGCATGCTGTATCTACATTTTTTCCATCTCTCGAATAAATGTAAGCAAAAAACAATGCTACAAAAATAAATGCTACAAGAAGTAAACTTTTGACCTCAAAGCAAGCTCAGACCATTGGAAATTGAATATCTACGCGCAAAACGACAACTTTATTTCGATTTATTGAATTTCCGGTTTGAAAATTTAACATTTCGATAGCTCAACACTTTTGTATGTAAATTTACAACGAAATCTTTTTAGGCATTATTAATTTTTTTGATGGACAAATTAAGCTTTGACATGAACACTAAAATAGATGATTGATGTCGTTTAACAGTTTTTATTATTTTGTATTTCATTAAAATAAAACAAGAAATAATGCTTCAGTCGTGAGTTCATGACTTCGAAATACCCTACTGCATTTTTTACACTAATGAAAATGATTAATTTTTGTTTAGTTAAATACAAAAAAAAAAAGCAAATAGTACAGCCGTATTGTGGAAGGGGCATCGAAAAATTTGTATAGACTTTATCTGCGTATATATCAGGAGCATTTGAAAGTTCAAGTTGGAAGGCTCTATCTTTTATAGTCTCCAAGATCTCGTTATTAAAACATACCGACGAACGGATAGGCATGGCCGGATCGATTCAGCTTTCGATGCTGATCAAAAATATATTTTTATGTATATATGCATTATGGAGTCTGCCAAAAATAGTAGTGACCGTACAGTCCATATAAAAACATGTCAGTTAAATTTGAATTATTAGTTCTTATGACCGGCTAACAAAATCAACCGGTCAGCAGTTCCGTTTTGTTTGCGACGTCAATGTAAACACTTTTGAGAACTGCTAGTTCTCTCCACTAGTTCTCGTTTAGTTCTCTGCATGTAAATGGCCTTTAAGAATATAAACGGAAAATGTTGGTCTTGGTGCAAGCTATCTCTAACACTGTATGGGATACGCTTACTAATATATTCGAAAAGCTTCTGTACATAAGAAACTACCACATCCAATTTCGAGTTGCCATTGGTTAAAGTAAAACAATATTTTTATGCATTTTAATAAAAAACTTTATTATCGCCTTCAAAATATGCTCCTTTTGAGTCATAACAAGCATGCCAACGGTTAATCCAATGTTCCATACACTTGTTATACGCCTCGGCCGGTATAGCCTTTAGTTCCTTCAGCGAATTTCCGATTTCGAAAAACTCCGTCACAATCAAGCTGGAATGTGCAAAAAATTCAAAAAACCGCAGGCGTCATACCAAACCAAACCATCAACTAAAAAAATGTGTTGAGTCGATCCATAAGAGATGTTGAGTGTCTCTGCTATCTTTCTAATGCCAACACGACGATTTTTGAGCACAATTTCCATCAGTTTTGCATGAGACAAATTTTCTACGATTTCACGACCGTCACTGAATGCTTTATGCCACTCAAATACTTGCGTTATCGATAGAGTAAAGTCCTCAAAACACTTTTGTAACATTTGGAATGATTCCGTTGCCGTTATTCCATTGGAAATCGGAACTCGTTGTTACATTTTTCTTTTTCCATGTTAAAAATTGCCATACAAACTTTTCGCGTCGTAAACAAGCAGCTGTCAAACATGAACTAATTATGGCATCCCGCTCAAACATGGCGTGGCAGCCAACTTAAGAAACAGAAAAATTACCGATTCGGTTTAGCGGTTCCGTTTAAATCCACCAGTCCGGGTCAATATAGATCTGGAGGTATATTCATTTTCAAACAGATTGAATGATTTTTCCAAAATTTTGCACACATTTTTCATTTTATTTTTGAAGTCAGATTGGTAAACAGCGACTTCAAGAATGTTGGTCAGCTTTTTTGTATTTGGCAACACTGTAAAACGGTTAGATAGATGGACATGGCCAGATCGACTCGTCGAAAATAATTTTATATACTTTATGCGGTCTATGTTGTATCTTTGTGTTACAAACTTCGTGATAAAACTATAATACTATGCAGTATAAAATTTATATAAATATTTAGATAAATGCGCATTAAAAATGCATTATACAATAAACGTTTTTCGATTTTTAGGTTTGAAGTTTTTAATTTTGTTTTGTTTTAATTCAATTTTTTTTCTTTTTTGTTGGTTGTCAACAAGTTTTAACTCGTTTTGACCCTCAGCGGTATTAGTTTACTGAGCAGTCAAAACGAAAAAATAAAAAAACATGAGAAAAAAATACACAAAAGTGTTAATCTCTGAACACTAATTTTCAATTTCCACACCTTTTATGACAGCCAAAATATTTGTATATATTTATTATAAATTAAAAACAAAAAACAAATGTATCTGCTTATAATTCGGAATACGGAAGAACAAGATCGTTTGGTTAAAAGCAAGAAAAGAAACAATAGAGTAAAATGACAGAGAAAGAGGCATTGGGGTGAACCGTCTTAACTTCAAACATGAAAAACAACTCTTTTCAAAACAATATAATTGAATATATGTATTCTCCAGCAGCCAGAAGAACAACAAAAGTAAACTTAACAAAAATAAAAAAAAAAGGAAAAAACTAAAAAACTAAAAAACTAGATACTTATACGATAGAAAAATATACAATAATAAGATTAATGGGTCAAAATGAAGTTAAAAAAAAAATGTTGACATTGTTCAAGAACAACAAATATTAAGTAAATTAATAAGTAAAAGTACATATGTATATAGCTATGCGTGGCGCTAACAAACGTTCGGAAAGTGACTAATTTGCAATAAGTATTTTGCAAAACGTAAAATTGTAGTATATAGATTATAGCTTCAACAATGGAGTGACACTAAACGACTTCAGAGCAGATGGTATTCAGTAGCAAAAGATTTCCACACTTTATTAGCCACACTTGGCTACTTGGCATAGTTCCGATCAAAAAATACATGTAATCAAATGAACTATTGTGATCGACGGAAGGCACTCAACCAGCTTGTTTGATGTGAGAACAAGACGAGATGCCCAACATCGAATCTGACCATTACCATGTCGCAGCCAAGATGTGCACTTGGCGAGCTCAAACAAGATGTAAGAAATGCGTGAGCTTGAGAATTTGAAAGTGTTATGTGATAGAAATGAAACTCGAACTCGAAATTTTATCAAAAGGTTAAGCATCCAAACGAAGGTTTTAAGCCCACAGTTTCTTTCTGCAAGAACTAAAATGATAGTCTGACTACAGATGCACAACACACAATTGCTGAGACTGTGGAGTAGTCATTTATATTTAACCTACTGGATTTGGATGAAGCGAACAATGCCGCCGATAGACAAGTAATTCTAGAGCCACCAATTGATGATGGCTTTCTTGTAGATACTTTAATGAGGTCGACTCTTTAATTAAAAATGTGAAGAATAACAAAGCGGCAGATTGCGATGAGCTGCCGGCTAAATTATTCGAGACCGATGGCGAAGATTTGGTAAGACGTATGCACTAACTCTTTTGCAAGATATGGTCCAACGGATGCATATCCAACGATTGGCCGTGTTACCATCACTGGTCGTGCCATAACCATGTTTGACAACATCGGCTCAAATCTGACTTTAAATCATTTCTGATATTTATTCCCTTATTTTAGCATTTTAATATAATCTAAAACATATATCGTTACTATTCCTCCGTAGAAGGCAGCTTAGACATTCGGCCTTGGTCTCGACATCAACAAAATTTCTGTCGCGACAAACTCAGGACACACCTAATGCTACTCCAATCCCAACTTGGCAAGCTTGTCCGCCTGTTCATTTTCTAGAATATTGTTGTGATCCGGTAGCCACAGCAGAGAAACTCTGTTGTGTGCTCACCGAATTCTTGTCATAGTACATTTGCTCCAAGCACTATCTTTGACCTATGAACTACGTTGGAGTTAAGTGTCTTCAACGCAGCATGGCTGCCTGATAGAATTACAATATCACACAGTTTTGATAGCCTCTATCTATGTTGAACTGATTGGGAATTTTTTCACATTGACTCCGAATAGTGAGTCCAAGGATCACATAAGCCTTTACCGTCTTTTGGCAAGTATCCATTCGTATACCACTTGATGGTATGTGGTTTTAATACGTACGATGTTCACGATTTTTAGTCGGTGTTCAAATGAAAAGAAATTCCGATTATAAATATACTTCTGTGTCATTTCTTCTCTTGACATGGGTTTATGGGGATGCATCATTCGTTCATGCATGGAGACGTTTGTAGTCTCCCAGGTAGCTTTGTTCCCATCGACTGACAGTCTTAGGAGTTGGTTTTTCTATTTCTGATTTCTGAATGAAATGGTGTCATATCAGAATAGCTTCCAACGCTACCTGTGGTGCACATACAAGCTGTTACTATGGCCGTCATATAGTAGTATTGATTTCACTACCATATAATAAAGTCATAGTATGTTCTTCGATTTGCATCCCAAGATTTCCCGGCCAACTTCCTGCACACAAGTTTTGCCTTGATGCATTTCCTTATGGTTTCTCAAATGTGTATTTCGGTGCGTCATTTCATTTTTGCTGTACTTTGTGCTGCGCTTCGTAGCCAGTACAAGGATACTTGTTACTAATGTTGAGTATCGATAGTTAGAAACGGAATAGAAAACAAAACAAACAAAAAATCATTGGTCTAAATTAAAGGACTCGAGGTCTTAACGATTTAGCTAACTACTGGTCGTTAGTTCTCAGGTAGCGAAAAAGTTTGTAGCGCCAAACAAACTCATAAGCATAATTTGTTCGTTGTACTTCGTACGTCGTCGTACAAAATCCACAAATTGGGCCGTTTGCCACTATTTGGGCAACCTCTAAAATTGGACAAGGCAGACCCATTAATAATTATTAATTATAATTAGATGAAGCTTCCGTTCACATTAACTGCAATAAATAGGTTTTTCATGCAAAACCCAAAAGTTGACAATGGGATTGTACGGGGGCTACTCTCATCGATAAACACTGCATTCAGCTGTTCTATTAAAATTACTAATATCAACTAAAAAACACCGCTTAACTAGTTACAAACTAAGTGACGAAAGTCATGTTGCAACTGCCAATATTTCTGAGATAAATTTTTTGAGGAAAAATGCATATTGTACTTTTTTCATTTGTATTGTTGGGATTGATTGTATTCATTGATTCACTGCTTAATTGAAATCATCTTCTTGAAAGTCAAACACGACATCGCAACATGACGAACGCTCAATCTGATACTAAGGAACAACTGATAATACGGTATTATACGGGGAGAGAATAAAAACATGTTTTACATTTTTCATTGACTTTCTCGTTATATGGTATTTCCATTGTATATAGTTGAACTACATAAAGAAAGGAATCTATTTTCAAATTCTGTGTGTAAACTAATCCATTTTAAGGCTTTAGTTTTAATAAATCAAATAGTTATTTTGCGATAAATGCAGAAGTGAAATGAAGTTCGTTTTTCATTTCAGATGCCGAAATTAAAGGAGAAGAATATCTTTTTGATAGTAAATATGCTTTAATTTAATTCTTGTGATTCTTTCTAGCAATATCATCAGAGGACATATGCAATTGTGGCTTGTGATTGTAGAAACTCTTTCTATCGTAGACGTCGTAAAATAGGATTTGCAGAATCTTCAATTAGAACAAAACGTTGACAAATCGCCGAAGTGACAGAAAGTAATAAGCCTGATGCTTCTCCTTTATGTTTTCAGAAGACACTTTCATTGTATCGTATGGTATGGCTTATGATGGAAACAAATTTAAGAAAACAGCAATTTTTGCTAATTTGAAACTTCGAAACTATAAAATTTCTGTCATCAACAAAAACGTTTTGAAAGCCGTTTTGAATCATAAACTGAAGTTAAACTGCAAAGTTTGCTAGTTCAGTTCAGTTTGCGTATGTTAAAACTCCGGAGTAATGTAATCTATGATTGCCTAACACATGGTTAGGTAAATGCTTTATTAGAGCAGCCCTGTCCTAATCCAGTGATATTAGTACACTTATATTTGGCGAGGACATCAACCAGCTGGATTGTTGCACCTTTGCTAAAGAGAGATATTTCAGGTGCATATCCGATGATACTTAAATCGTTTGCTATGTTCGTCATCAAAGAGGGGAAGGGGGGCTGGGTGACGGAAATTGTATCCGAGGCTTCCTCTGGTAATAGTTTTCTTTTGAGGTGGTGACAACCAAACGCAGCGCACCAATTATTAAATAAGAACGAGAGGGGTGGGGGAGGGGGAAATGGTGAACATTTCATTCATTCACATTTCCTTCTCACAATTTGCTCACCTTGGGATGGCAGTTCGGTGGCTACGCAGAGGATATGTGTGCAAATGGAAGTTTGTAAGTTGTTTGGGTCGTTTGAAAAAGAATCGTTTAAACAAACTTCATCGCTTACCCTCCCATAAAAGAACTATAAGAAATATAATAAGAAAAAGTAATTTAATGCAAAATTAAGCGTTTTCTGTGAAGCCAGTTCTTTTGACTGGAAAAAATAGAGCTTCCAAGCTTTCTCTTTTATTTCAAAATATTAAAACTAATACAAAAAGTATACAAACTAATAGTTTATTTTAAATTTGTTAATTTAAAAGTAAAAGATTCTTCTGTATCGGAAGGTGATGCTAAAAGATCGAAAACATCTTCCGGAAGTGTATTGTTTTTATTTCGAAATCGTTTCTATTCAATGGAAATGCTTGATACTAGTGGATCGCAAGAGTGCAAATCACTATGAAAATATATTAGTCATTTTACGAGGGTTGCCTTTTATATTATGCGCCTAATAATGAAATAAAAAACAGTAATTTATCATTGAAATTGGCTTCATTGTTTGTCAAAATATTCTCCATGAAGATCACAACACTTTTGCATGTGCTCGAACCAATTTCCAAAGCACTTCTGCCACTCAGATGTGGGTACTAGAGTTGAGCGATATTTCACTACTTGTGATTCAATCACGGCGACTGAAAAATCATGTATATCACTTGCTACTCGATATTGTCAATGTCACAGTGATTGAATATCATTTATTTCTTACTAGTGACACTGTGATTCATGGCGTATGAGTAATATACCATGCATATCATCTACTGATATTCAAGTGATATTCGTGATTCGTGATTTTCAGTCGCCGTGATTGAGTCACTGACTATCGCTCAACTGATATATTGTATCAATGTCAAGTGGCAACTGATGACATTGGTAAAGAATTGTAATGAGGATATGCCACTTAGTCAATCCTGGTCCAATCCAATGCCACTTGGACAAGGTGACCACCTAAAATAACCTGTTCCCGCCTCAATTCCCATGATTTTTGTAAGGAGCCTATATGATGTTGCGGGAGCCTAGTTATACCGACTAAGTCCCACACTCTCGAATGGTTTTTTGTACAATTTTAGCTAATCCTCTCCAGAAAATGGCATTACAAAGCATAATTTTGACAATACCAAGTGTTTTCTTTAAATATTTTTTTAGTATCCAAGCGTGATAGCTTTTAGCGATTCAATCTTAATTGAAACCGCAAAAGAAAAGCTAGTAGCAGCCGTTAACAATAGACTACAGCTGTTGCAATATATACTTCATCCAAATCCCATCAATACAAATGAGAAGACGCTTTGGAGTAATTTCGATGGTATGGCTGCAACGTATAAACCTAAGGTCACAGGAACCTCACGCGGATTGGTTGTGATGGAACGATATTTAGGTGAAAATATCATTCCACGAAACTCCGATCCCTGAAAGTGGTGGCATGGTAATGGGTATAAATACCCAAACCTTAAAGAAGTCGCACGTGAAAAGCTATGTTGTCTGTACCATTCACAAAGTGAAATAGTAAGAATGTAATGTTAGTTTTGTTTATAATAAAATAAATGCATAAAAAGACCTTTTTTTTGCTTTTCATTTTTTTTTTTCAGCGAATGCAGTAGCAGTTAAAAATCACGGTGATTTGAAAGTAACAGTCACGAAAATCACTGCTACTCAAAACTCACTGATTAGCTCATCTTTGGTGGGTAACTCCAAAACAAGTTATTTAAAGAATTCAACAGTTTCTTCATTCGTTGAAAAACTTTTACATGGAAATACTTTTTTTCATGTTCTGGAACAGAAAGAAACCATTGGGCGCCTAGCCAGTGCGGTAAATCGATGTTTTGAGTACTTAAACATTCTCTTGTGTGTACCGATGTGTGAGAGCTCGCATTGTCGTGGTAGAGGTTGGTCCGTTTGGTCTTTTATATTGTGTGAAAGCGGTTTCTGTAACACACCTGTGTTTAATATGAATATGTCTGTATGCAATTCTTTATCTGAAATAATAATAATAATCTATTAGCTTCAATTAATGTTTTAATGTTTAAGACTAAAACGATTAAATAACAAAGCAAATGTACTGAAATGGTAATTAAGATGTAATTACAACTAATAAGAAAAAATAAAACAAAAGAATGATTACTATTGTCAACGTTTCAAGGACCATATATCAAATTTATAACATGTTATTCAAATTTTATGAAATAAACTATTCATTTTTCAAGACAAAGTAAATACAAACATCGCACATTATAGTATAACCAGACGTACCGAAACCGCACCGAAATCGGAATCGAAATACGTTTCAGTTTTTATCCCTGATAGCAACACATCGTGAGTTTCTGCGAGAGAGATAATTTGCTATATGTAGTGAAAACCCATGTCAGCTGTCAATTTCATTCAAGTGTCAAATTCATAACTGGCAGTGGAACAAATGTTCATGAACAAATGTTTGTCATTGACCATGCTTCGCTTACGTTCTAATTGGTCATGACTGTCTAGTTTAAATCCAAGTTAAATGCATTTCTAAGTTCTAATAATTTGTGTCCTTATATTTCACATAAATTTGTTCAACGTTATACAGCATAGTTCAGAAAATTAATTAAAACAAGCCCATGAAATAGCATAATAAGAGGCAAATGGACGTCATAACAAAGTTATTCCTTATATTTATAGGCATAAGCCCGACATCGACTGGCTCTTCTACTGCTACAAAACGAATTTCTTCTAGACGTAGCAGCATAGCAATAACATCAGCGCAGATCGTAGCAATATGTTAAAACGTATCTCTGATCTCAGTTTCATTGGGTCGCTCATTTTCGTCGAGCTGTGCATAATATTCATTCTAGGTGTCCACGTGCTAACATATTGAAATTAAAATGCTCATGCCGCAATTTCCGGCTTCGCGAAATTCAGTACATTAGGCTGCTGTTCTGGTGGCTGCACGATTTCGTCAAGACGCCCAAGCTGTGTTGAAGCTTCGATTTTAGCCACAGCAACTTCCGGTTCGATTTCCGGATCTCAATATTAATCGCATTAGGTTCCTCCATAGATTGGCCAAGAGGCACGAGCGGAGCTGAGCCATCGTACTCGGACTCTGACACATCAGTTATGATTACCAGCTCCTCCACAAGCAACACACTGGGCTGCTCCATACATTGTTGTAAGACTTGGCCGAGCGGCACAAGCGGTGCTGCTACTTCGTTCTCTGCCGCAGCCACATCCATGCCGATTTCCAGCTCCTCAACAATTAAACCGTGCTCTTGCATACGTTGAAATAAGGTTTGACTTTCGCCCTCATCCACAGTCGCAACCACATCCATTCCGATTTCCAGCCTCCTCAACAATCAACAAAGTTTCGCCAAGACCCCAGGCGGTGCTCGTCCTTCGAACTCACCCGCAGTCGTTCCGGTCTCTAGCTCCTCAAGACTGGAGACATGATCAACGTTTTGGTTATCCAAGTGCCAGATCGGTGCTGGACCTTCAGGTACGCTCTCAATTACTTCCATTTCGATTACCGACGGCATGGCATCAATAACTAAAAATTCGGTCTCGTCTGGAATTGGACCGGCACTCTGGAAATCAATTTGGTTTGTCATTACAAATATATATATATATATTTTTTTTTAAAATAAATTTAAACGATGAGAAATTATAGTTTATTATAGATATATTTTGATATCAATGTAAGCTTGCTCAAATACGGGTGTATACTAAAATATTCACACAAAATAAGAAATATATATATAAATCAGTATAGATCTGACATGATTTGCTCAGCTACACAAAAACTTTATATAACGAAAAAAGTGTATTTTAATGAATACATTTATTTTTTTTTGAATTTTTAGCTCTGAATCATCTAATAATGGATTTGCAGACTCTGCAGCTTGTTTCATGCAGAAACCGTAACACGGCAATTTCGAGTTTATAATATTAATTTCACATGAGCCTTTGTTCTGTTGAGTTCCAGAAACGAGGCTATCATGCCCACACACCCAAAGCGACGTCAGAGTGAAAAACAACCTCTCCGCACACTTTGATGCCAAGAGAGGTTCCAGGCTGGGTGATGCTTTATGGTGCTACTTTTTAATCTCTTGATGCAGTGCATGCTACGCCAATGTCCATTCGCACAACGGTCGTGCACGATCTTCCAAAGGAAGTGATGCTACTCGCGTATGCTGATGCCGTTGACATCATCGGTTCAAACGAACGGCGAGCTAGTAGGGTGTACTCGGATATTGAGAAACAGTTACATCTCGTGGGCCTAGCGGTGAAGGAGAGCTGTAAGATGAGGTAGTTTGTGTCCACTAGCAGACCATCAGCGCGTTTTGGACGGTCTGTGAGTATGGAGAACTTCAACTTCAATGTTGTAGAACATTTTTTCTAGCTGGGAACATAGATAATCACCAAAAACAAAGTTTATTTTGGTTCAATGTGTGGTGTCACGTGGCATGTACACTGTCAAAATTCTAATGTCTCGTGTCTCTTTCAGAGCTCGCAAAACATGCTCAACCAAATATTTCTGTGATGTCTGCTCAGCGAAAAGACAGAGAAAAATGAACCAGACTCGCTTACTTTCTCAGCAGAACACTTCGTTTTGATTCTTTCGTGTCCTCTGTTTCATGCTTCTCGATGAACAAAACACACGAAGCTCTATTGCGATAATAGCTTGATGGGAACACTTTCATTCGACTCTCAGCAACTGAG
Source organism: Leucophenga montana (assembly GCA_035044765.1). NCBI lineage: Eukaryota > Metazoa > Arthropoda > Insecta > Diptera > Drosophilidae > Leucophenga > Leucophenga montana. Next base: position 141,706 of record JAWNNQ010002080.1, read on the forward strand.
CATCAGCAACTGAGCAAAAAGGAGCCAAGTGATAGCTCTAAGCTACGTGTCTTTTTTGTTGTTGTTGCGTTAGGTTGTGGTTGCTGCTTTAATTATTTCATCGCTGGCAAAGCGTGGAAGATGGAGGGAGAAAGGGTTAGATGCGCTTAATTGTGTACATATGTTAAAATAGAAGTAATGAAAATATAAATCAATATTATTTTGAGCTCGAAGCAGAAGACATTTAACAAATGTACAAAATCAAATACAATATACTACTAAGTGCAAAATCTAAAGATTCTTAATAGTATGGTTTATATGGGCGGTATGATTGAGAGTGGTCAGATCAGTCTGAAATTTTGTTCAATTTTTATATATGTCATAACAATCAACTGTACCAAATTTAATGTCTCCATCTATTATATTTTAATTTACAACGTTCAATAGCTTTATAGATGTTAATATTTGTCTACTTATGTATATGCATAGAAGACCCAGTAAGCTGCTTCAGTACTTTGTTTTTCGACTTTAGAAGAATCTAAGCAATTGAAGTGGTACCAATTATTGTCGAGTACTGAACTGCCGGAATACTCAAGCTACCAGCAAAGCTCCATAGACCAGCAAAGCTCCATAGACCATAGGTAATGATAGACGCCGACGATTTGTGTTTTGAGGACTTGAGGTTGCGAGCATTGAAGAAATTTTACAAATTCTCTAAATAGATATTAATTCTCGCAGAAACTTCAACGACATTCATCTCGCACAACTGAATGCAACGTTTTGCTTTGTCGGGTAGTGAGTTGGAGTACAGGTCTTGAAACAAATTTGCATGATCAACTGTATCAAATGCCTTGTATAAGTCTTGTTCCAGCATTGCCGTACGTTCGCATAACCTCCGTTTGTTAAGTGCATCAGCAATGTGTTTCGCTCAGTCGTAATGAAGTCGTTCTGCGGCCTTTTTTGACCGCCTATAGCCAATCTTCTGTCATCGATGGTAATAATAATAATGATTACAGTAGGTGAAATAAATAAGGGAATTTAAAGCACAAGTTGAGCCTGGAACAATTAGTTGGCAATCAGTGTGTTCCCGAATGGTTTTAGCTAATTGTAAAAAAAATATTATAGAACTGCACTAAATTAATCGTTTAAAAAAATAAACTTTAATCAATTTCCATGCATGGTTTTTGTCATAAAATTAACTCACTTAGTCATTGATAGGCACATAGTATACCTATGTAGACATTAGACATATCGGTTATTTCCATAAGTGGTTTAGCTGTTTGCTAATTGGTTGAAGATAACTTGTGAAACACTTGAGGTCTCAGCCAATCCGACAACAAGGCCGTATTCCATTTGCTAATCTAATCCCAATGCCACTCAATAATGGGTGTCGTAGTAGGTATATAATTAGCAATTACAATTTGTTAACCGATTTCATTTAACAACAACAAAAACATGAGAAATAATATAGTTATCTGTAAACTTTTTAAAAAATTATAAATTATTGCTTTTTATTGTGTGTGTTTGTTGGCATATACTTAGTATACGATTTGAAACGAGGGCAATTTGATAAGTCAGTGAATTTTTGTATCTACAATCTACAGCACTAAGTTTGTGTTTCACAGCTATTTAATGCAGACATGAAAGGCATACAGACGAACGGACGGAAAGCAGCCCGAAATTGAACTCAAACGTAATCATGTAATAACTATGAAGCAGTGTTTGACGTTGGTTGATTGCAATCAATTTATATGAATCCATTGCAGCACATCAACGACAGTAGATTTCTTTGGTTGGAACGGCACGGCAATGCTCGAATTTCTATGCGTACGTCTGTCCGCCTTTCAAAACTGCTTTCGATGGCTTGCAAACACTTACCTAATGTTGCAGATTGCTAAAATTTAACCGTAGTATATTAACAGATAATACTTCGTTGACACGAATCAGTGTTGCCTTTTTAAAGTTACTAAGTCACTGACTTATCAAATTGCCCTCGTATATAGTATACGATTTGATTTGATTGTTTTTGTTTTATTATTGTATTTAGATATTGATTAATTCATACAAAAATCATGCATTAAGTAATTTTCATTATTTTTGTTAAATGATTTCATTTTGATTCAAGTGCTTATTTCTTTTTCATATATTGTATGTAGGTATTAGTTCATATATTATCGGGCGTTAACGACAACAAGATTGAAAACAATCTTAAAGTAACAAAACTTCATAAGTTGTTTATTAGCGGGTGGTCGAAAAAGTTATTGTCATGCAGTTGCCTATCTATCTGGAATATTTTATGGGTGTACTTAGTTCAATACGAGGGCTGCTATTTATGTTTCGGGAAATGGCAACACGAATGTCAAAAGCTAAAATCTGGCAACACCATAATAAAGTTTGACATTTTCTGGCATAAACGTACTCACAAAGTTTTGATGTAAAATTGCTATTTGTTTTGTTTACAGTGAGTTAAGAAAAGCAATTTGGCAAAACAATGGAAATTTCAAGAGAAGGTTTTCGTTGGATTATTTTTCACAACATTCGACGTGGATTTTCTCAACAAGAATGTGTCAATGAACTTAGTTCTTTGTATGGCGATAAAGCACCATCAAAAACCACAGTATATCGCTGGTATAGTGAATTCAATTGTGGTCGTAGTTCGGCCGCCGACGAATTCCGTGATGGTCGTCCAAAATCGGTTGTTGTGCCCAAAAACATCGATGCAGTGCGTGAACTGATAATGCAAGATTGTCATGTGACATATCGTGAGATAGAGGCATCCTTGCACATTACTTCCACTTCAATACATTCGATTTTGCATGAACACTTAGCTGTAAAAAAAATTTGCTCTCGTTGGATACCCCATAATTTATCAATCGCTCAAAAAAAGGCTCGCGTCGATTGGTGTAAGGAAATGATTAAAAAGTTCGACAGGTGACAAATCATGGATATATGCGTGTGAGCCTGAAACAAAACAGCGATCGACCATATGGGTATTCCAAGACGAGCTAAATCCAACAAAAGTTGTTCGTGGAAGAAGCACAGCGAAGCAAATGATCGATCGCCTGTTTCTTCGGCCGAATGGGTCATGTGGCCACTGTTCCGCTTGAGCAACGTAGGACGGTCATTTGTTTGCCGAAAGTCTTCGGATAAATTCGTAAAACCAACCGCCAAAGTCGAATCATTATCCATCATGGCAATACGAGTTCTCACACATCTCGTCAAACAAGTGCCTTTTTAAGCAGTCAAAACATCGAATTAATGACTCATACTTCGCACAGTCCTGATTTGGCACCCAATGACTTCTTCTTGTTCCTGCGTATCAAACGTAAACTGCGTGTTCAACGAGCGCCGAAGAAGCAGTTGAAGCGTTCAAAAACCATGTTTTGGAGGGATCTCAAGAGGAATGGAAAAACTGCCAAGACAAATGGTTTGAACGAATGCATAAGTGTATTGACCATCAAGGGGAATATTTTGGAAAACAATAAAGCCATTTTCATTTAAAAATGTAATTAAAGAGGGCAGGGGGAAGTGGGGTAGGGGAATGGGAATGGGAATGGAAGGTAGGGTAAGGGATCATAGGGAAGGATAGTTAAAGCTAGGAGAGGCAGGGGAAACGGCAGCAGCGCGCTGGGTACCATTTAAGATAGAGGGATGAAATGTTGTATACATGTTAATGTGATCGAAGGGGGCAGGAAAAGGGGGTGGTAAAGTAAGGATTGGTAGGGGAACGGAGCAGGGGAATAGGGGCAGCGTAAGTTGGTGGTTGGAGAAGGGTGAAAGGGATAGGAGAAGAGGGGTAGCAGAATTCGAGGTAGAGTAAAGGGGCATGGGAAAAGTTTGACAGTGGGAAGGAGAGGCAAGGGAAAGGGCAGCAACGCGCCGGATAGCAGCTAGCATACTATAAATATCTAGCAAATAAAAGCAATGAAATGCAAATATTCATCTAAGTAAGCATTTATTTCAATTTAAAAAAAAAAGGAATTAATTTTTTTTAAACTTCGTTTAAATTTAATGAAAGAAAAAATATATTATATAATGTTGAACACAATTGAATTTCAACCTGTTCGCCCAACTCTAGAAGAGCCCGAAGTAGTGGTGATCGCAGATTTGCCGTCTTATATCGAAACAGATACAAATGAGTCAGAAAATGAAGATTCAGAGACTTTCGAGCTTTCTAATATCCTGTGTCCACGTCAACCTCAACCGGAAAACATTAATATACCGGCCAATACACTTTACTATATAAATATTGTGAATGCCAGTGAATGCTTTTACTTCAGCGCTCATAATATGCCGCGACGGGATTTCAACATATTACAGAGACGCACCTATAATTCAGTACAACCTAAATCGACGTTCAGATATCTGTGCTATGTGAAAATAATCCTAATCGTGTTTCTCTTGTGTATTTGCATATTGAAAGTATTTTTTTAAACAATAATGTGCAGTATTGATAAATTGTGAATGACAAAATGCCTACACACACATACGAAGTGTGTCACAAAAAAGAAGTGGCTTTTTATTTTTCTCGAAAAATATTTATTGATACATATAAATATCTATTTTGTCTCCTTTAAAGTAACCCTCCTAAGGTATAACACACAAGTGCCAGCGCTTTTTCCAATACTCAAAGCACTTCTGAAATGCGCTTTTTGGTATAGTCGTGAATTTCTTAATTTATTGCCTAAAAACGATGTCTTTTTATGGGTCTTTTCAGTATTGGCCACATGAAAATGTCACAGGGCGCCAAGTCCATTTTTTTTTTTTTGTGAGCAGGTGCATTGTCGTGATGCAACAGCCATGAATTGTTTTGCCATAAATCCGTGCGTTGTCTTTGCATTGCTTCACGCAAACGGCGCATAACTTCAAGGTAATCGAAGAAAGCAGTGAACAAAACCTTCTTCTGGCCGCTGCAATTGGTATGGTTGGGATTTGGTTTCGACATCATAACCATAATCCACGTTTCGTCACCAGTTGTAACCATTTTGAGAAAAACTGGATCGGTATTGGTCCACCTCCTTTACCATAAATCGCACTTGTCCATCGCATCCAGATTTATAACCAAAACTCTCTGCACCTATCAAGGTTTCAATAGAGTGCTGCATAACATTTGTCAGAATTGGAACAGTCTCCATGGCATCTTCGAGTACTGACTCCGCGTTAGGTTCTGAAACTGCTAAGCGATTTTATCCAGGCTTTCCTGGATGGAATTTAAAACTCTTCTGGAGTCTTCTTACGATGGGCTGATTTCTTGACACTAACTTGTACCGACCTTGAAGCAGAGGACACGTCAGATTCTTCTCGCAGTTCAGACTTCTCTGGGAGTCGGTCGGCGGAGGAAGCGCTGTCTGAACTTCTTAGCTTCTTTAAATTTAATTTAAAATTATTCGACTGACTTGCTTTGCACAAAATTGAAATAAAAAAAAAATATTTTTATGTTTTTAGGCGGTGTAAAAAAATTGTTTTTTCTGTGTATAAATATATATTTATATATACAGGGTGCGGTAGCATAACTTCTTATTTTGAAATACGCCCATTTAGGCTGTAGGGAAGGTAATACCTATGTTGTATACAAAAATCAAAAGTGTTAATCAGATAGTGTGTATGGGGGCTACCGCAAAAGAGTGGGCGTGGCATGGCAACATGGATACTCTATTGACCTGCAATTAAATTAAATTCAGACATCTTATATCATCTGGATAGTTTAAAAATTGATGCCCAAAAAAGAAAAACGCAATACCATCCAGACATTCAGAGAGACAGATAGACGGACAAACGGGTAGCTAGATCGACCCTTTTTCGTGATGCGGATCAAGAATATATATACTTTATGTAGGGGCGGAGTCAGAAAGCTCTCTTGAGGGGTACTCAACTACAACAAAAAAAAAAATCTATTATTTTATGAAAATGTTGTTGGGGGGAACGTACGAAAATATAAATATTCTAATACAATAATATGTTGAATAATATCTTGAACTCAACAGTTTATTAAATAGAGCAAACTAAAACCAAATATATGCCTGGAACAGTTTCGAACTATATATTCGAAAATATATCTTTATCGAACAAACGAGAACGAAAGTTTGACTCACGATTTAGTCATGAGAAATGCTATTCGAAAATGATTCGTTGGCAACTGCCGTTATTGAGAGCTTTATCCAAAAAAACTCTCGCGAAAACGTTGGGTAACGATATTATTTTCGACTTTTGGGTGGCTAGCTACATTTACTCATTCTTTTCTATGTGCATGTGTTATACTCGTAATACAGGGTGCGGCAGCATAACTTCCTTTTCTGAAATAGCGGGAGTAATATCAGGAACAGGGAGGAGTGTGCATTTGACGTCGAGGCCTACTTTTGTTGTTATTGATTTTTTTCAGCGATGAAGCGCATTTTCACCTGATTAGGTGCGTTAACAAACATAACATGCGCTACTACGCTGGCACCGATCCCCTAGAATTGCATGTGATTGCAGACCGGAATGTGAACTTGTTGGAACAATTTACCTTTGGTAACAGGACCAACCGGATGAAGCAACGTCTGACACTTCAAAAGCATCGACGGCTGTTTTTTGAAGTAAAACTTCCAGGAAGGTGCTCCTGGAAGTTTTCCTTCACCTCTATCTGAAAAAAGAGGCGATTTAATAAAGAAGTTTTTCATACAAAATAACAAAAGTCGACGGTGGGGTTGTATGGGGGCTATTTCTAAAATTGGGCGGGTCACACACATTAATGTATATGTGAAGCGTCCGTCTATTGAAAGCTATCATATCAATTATTAAGCTGACAGGGTGTCTAGGGCGAAAGGGAAAGAGGGGGAGATACGGGAACATGGTGGAAATGGTCCAAAAGGATAAGGAGACAGGGAGATGTAACGCTATAAAGGTGGTGGGGTGTGTTACAGAAAATGCTTTCGATTCACAATTTATTATATTTAGTTTTATGAATGAAATCTGAAGACTGAAGCGAAAGCGGTTTCTGTAACACCCCCGTGCTTGTTAACATTTCTGCTCATATGAATATGTGTATAAATGTATTTGTTTCTCTGCATATAGAGAAAATGACACTCATCGCTGATTCTCGATACAGTGAACAACAATGTTCACATCGAAGCCTCTTGAGTGTTTACCACTCACATCCTCTTTCTTTCTTAAATTAATCCTCCGACTAAAGCTATTCGATAGCAGCATTCATAAGGCGTGTGCCACTCCCTGTATATATTATTTAAAGACCGATTGCTAATAAGTAGATTATAAGTAGTAGAAAAACAAAAAAAGTAATGAGGAGTGATCAAGCAGGGCATAATAAATATAATTGCATTTAATAGGAGCACAGCTTGTCTTATGCAGTTTTATATTTCTTCAGTTTTCAGAATTGGTATTCCTACAATTATTTATTTCACCCATAAACAATATGTATATCTGTATCGATATAAGAAATATGTTTACAATCCTCATTGAAATTTGAGATCCGAGCGAATGCAGACACACACGATGACATATAAGAATAAATAAACATTTGTCCGTATATTTTAAATAAAACAGAATTTATAATTTGCATTCGGCAAAGTAACTGTTTAAAGTTTCTGTAGGCCTATTACTTGAACGCCTCTAGAAGGATGTAGCACTATCCTTGTTTATATAATTTTACTAATGACTTCATGCCATAAATTCCGTGCTCCAATTATTAATTGTTCGTTAATCGTTTCCTCGACGACGAAGTATTATTTGGGGATTCGGAAACATCCGTCTATGTAGCTAATTGAGACCATTCTAGTCTGTTTGGTATTAATAGCAGTTAGTTTTGTTACACTATAACCTTAAAAATTCTGAGCACATGTTATTGAATACGATAGTCATATAATGAACTTAGTTATAGTAAGTTCATTCATGAACAGAGTTTTTTGTATAACGTTGAAATTATAATACAAAAATAATTGGAACTTTGGATTTATGAATGAAATTACTATAACTAAGCTTATCACGTGACTGTCCTATTCAACAACAGGTGCTCAGAAATTGCAGGATATGAAACATCACTTTCTGCTAAGGAAGTTTCTGAATCCACAAATAATACTGCGTCTTCGAGGAAATGATAAATGATCAATTATTTCTAAGGATGTTAATAATAGGGGCACAGAATTCTTAGATCGAAGTCATTAGTAAAATTATATGAATGATGATAATGCTACGGTTAGAATATATACGACCGTTGGACTCTAGAAGCCTTCAAGTAACAGGCATACAGAAACTTTAAATAGTTAAAAACTTTGCCGAGTGCAAATGATAAATTCTGTTTTATTTAAAATATACGGGCAAATGTTTATTTATTCTTATTTGTCATCGTGTTTGTCTGCATTCGCTCGGATCTCAAATTTCAATGAGAATTGTAAACATATTTCTTATATCGATACATTTATACAGATATACATATTATTTTTGGTCAAAATAAATAATTGTAGAAATACCAATTCTGAAAGTTGTGCTTCTATCAAATGCAATTATCTTCAATGAGTATTTAGTTCGTAATGAGTTTATTGCTCATATCAAAGATTAGATGTCTGGCTAGATTCTGGAATTTTAACTAAACGTTCAACTAAGGAAAATTATGTGTCGTATTGTTGCTTCTCTTCGAAGTTTTATACAATTCCTCCCGCTAAAAATTCAGTGCTTTTACATTTTAGGAACGATTTCTCATCTTGTATAGAAAGTTGTGATCAACTGATAAGGTTTTATTCAACTGCCAACTTGAATATAATATATTATAACATATTATGTCATACAATAGCCGCTTTTCGTACAAACAGTCACAGTCAGTATTGCTATCGTACAAATTACTTTTTCCGAATATGAAGAAACGTTTTTATTAAAATACTTTGATTTTCAAAAACTGCTGCCGCATTTGTTTTTTCTTTGCAGTTTTAACGTTGTCTCAAAGGGCATTCTTCACTTAACTCCAATAAAGAAAATTAAGGAAGATGAGCAAAACGTTTAGGGTTTTAAAAAATATACCTAAACAATCAATTGCCAATATTTGATATGAATTTTAAAAAGCAGTAAAAACATTTCAGTTGATTTTATGAAGTTGAATGGTATTTCATGCCGTTTAGAAAGCCGGACAAGCCAACCCAGATGTCATTCTCACCATTATCGTCAGCCAAGCGATAGGTATAGCTGCCGAAACGCCAATCTTACGCAATGTACCATCGGCACCCTTCAGAAGCTAATTAGTCGGATGTGGCAGCTTGGAGCAAACCTCGGGCCTGCTGAGAAAACCAGCGGTCCGCGTCTGTAGACCAGCAGGTGGAAAACCTACAGCATACGATACTGGCGGCAGGCCAGTCAGTCCGGAATCGTTCGACAAGTGCCACGTGCGTCCATAGCTGGCAATGGCAACATTTATTTTCGAAGCGGGAGCATTATTGTTTAGCCAGTTTTGCACCTGATAGTTAACACTGAATTCAGGATTGCGTACACATGGAAAGCAATATGGATAGCCACTGACCCTCCAATTAGGGATGAGCCAATTTGGGGAAAGTTTCAACTACGAAAATGGTGAATATCATTTATAATTTCAACCCCTTAATTAATGTTTGGTGCACGGGGTTTTGTTTGCCGCTAGCACCAAAAAGGTTACTTTCATTTTGAGGTATACAACTTTGAATTGAACTAACATAATGAGACAGCATAATTTCAAACTGAGAATTGGCCACAAAAAAGTTCCTTAAACCAACCAGTCCAAGTGTTATGCTTTTTGGGTCGCTGAACCGAGTCTGGAATCTGTTTTTCCCCATCAAGTCAGCGTTTTTTCCTAACCTCAATATAAAACTTTAAAACCCAAAAATATCAACACTTAAGCCAAATAAACCTATTCCTTCATACCTCATAAACCTTGAGATCAATAACCTTTAATCGTAAAAACCATAACCTCAAAACCTATAACTTCATAACTTATAAATCTCAAATCTTAATAAACTACAAATCCAAAATGCAAAATTTCGCATGAAAAACTTGTTCATTACATGCAAATCAATTCTAAATTTGATATAGTGGCTTTCTATCTTATCCCGTAACAAACTTTACAGAATTTTCCAAATTTTGAGACTTTGTCTAAATGGTATTAGAGAGCTTCGGTCAAACCGAAGTTAATGTTCTTTATTTTTTCTTATAGTTTTGCTCTGCTAAACTCGAAACTAAGTTTAAAATGTTTTAATGGATACGCGCTTCCGCGATATGAATACTTTCAAGTGTTTTTAGAAGATCTGTCCAATATTTTAGCTGATGGCGAATTATGTCTAAATAACTTTTCATTTTTCAATTTGGATTATGCAAATATTGTACGAATATATAAAACATTCCTTGTTTTTGACGCCAATATTTTTTGAATGATAACATCCGAACTCAAAATAATATTAAGAAATAAAATTAAGAAAGAAGTAACGAATTAAAAATGAATAATAAATTGTCTAGTTTGTTAACAGCGGCTACTTTCACTCAATTAATGAATAGACAGTTTGAGAATTATAATATTTCAACTATAAGTTGTATAATTGAAATGTTGTAATTCGTGTTATAATTCGCACACTGTTTATTCATTAATTGAATGAATCGTAGTCAGTTAAAACATTGGACATAGTATATGAACGTCTTATGAAATGAGCCTCTTTGCGCTTTCGCTTTCGGAAAACTGATTACGTGGTGGCAATAGGACAATATCACGTATGTATGTTGTTTCGCCCAAAGATATAATAGACCTTTACCATTTAAGAATTTTAGTATTGCATGTTCATGGTCCGAAATCTTCTGGAGACCTAAGCTTATATGATAATGTTTTTTACAATACATTTGTCGAAGCGTGTCATGTACATGGTATGTGGTATGGCTTCTGGTAATAACGAATGGAGACAGAGTTTCGATAAAGCTAAGGAGTTTAAATATCCGAAACAAATGAGGGAATTATTAGCGACAATATGTGCACGGAATGAGTTCAAAACGTATTTAGGTGATGAATTTGCAAGGGGTTCATTGGGATGATTTACATGTAGCATATATCTTAGAAATTGAAAGTATTTTAAATGTCCACAATTTAAACTGCAAATCATTTGGCCTACCGATTGCGACTCATTTGCCAGATAGTTGTCCTGACGTTACATTCGATCCACATTATATTATTTACTGGCCCCAGCAACCGAAGTCACCCGTCACAATACACTCATTGGAGTCCACGGAAATCTTTAGTAAAGGGCAACAGATTAATCAACTATTGAAGAGAAGCCAGAGTAATCAACATAAACTAGCTGAGAATTATAAAAAAGATTGAAATAAAGAAAAAAAATAACTTGAGAAAAAAAGTTAAGCTGTTTCCGCCCGGGCTCGAACCGGGGACCTTGTGCGTGTGAAGCACTACACTACGGAAACTACAATCCCATGGGGGTCAAAGTGAATAAATGTGTACCAAATTAAATTCATATACGAATTTTATTTATTGTAATATCTTACTGCAGCAATATTCGAATCGCTAGAAGTCAGAGATATGGGCACACTAAACGTTACTGGCACCGTGGTCCAAGGTGCGTTCAGTGCTATGGCGAACACTTAATGAAAGAATGCCTTCGGAAATATAATCTTCGGATGTACGCTGTTCGATTGGAACCATCCTGTCAATTGCAAAGGATGTCAAATAATATACAAATATACAAATTGGTTGAGCATTATAAACGTTATATTGAGATAAATAGATCGTATTTTGAGTAAATATTAGCTTTGAAACATAATACCATGATTGTTTTATTTTATAACTAAAATGTTCGGTTATTTTTAGATCGCACAGTGTATGGCTGAATAAATTTTTCATCAGAAAAGACCACATTTTCAGCAGCGAAATGTCTCCTTTAATGCGTTACAAACTTTCTTTGGTAAATATTGGTGGAGTGATGTAGGTTTTTTAACACTGCCTTGTATGCCCGCTCTTCTTACCTATTTCAGCTCTATTGTTTACTAACTTGCGACATTGGTCCACCTCCTTTACCACAATTCACCCTTGTCCGTCGCGTCCAGCTTTATAAATAAAACTCTCAGCTCTTATTTAGGTTTATAGAGTGCTGCATATCATTTATATTTACCACAGGTGTTGGAGCAGTCTCCGTGGCAACTTCGAGTACTGACTCCGCTTCAGGTTCTGAAACTGCTAACTCGCAGTTCAGACTTCTCTGGGAGTCAGTCGGCGGAGGAAGCGCTGTTTTTATGTTTACAACAATTTTTTTAGGCTGTAGGGAGAGTAATACCAATGTTGTATATAAAAATCAAAAGTGTTAATCAGATAGTTTGTATGGGGCTACCCCAAAAGAGTGGGCGCGGCATGGCAACATGGATACTCTATTGACCTGCAATTAAAATAAATGCAGATATCATATATCATCTGGATAGCAAACAAATTGATGCCCAAAAAAATACGCAACACCATCCAGACATTCAGAGAGACAGATAGACGGACAAACGGGTTGGCAACTGCTGTTATCGAGAGTTTCATTCGAAAAACTCTCGCGAAAACTTTCGGTAACGATATTATTTTCGTCTTTTACTCGTAATACAGGGTGCGGCAGCATAACTTCCTTTTCTGAAATATCGGGAGTAATATCAGGAACAGGGAGGAGTGTGCATTTGACGTCGAGGCCTACTTTTGTTGTTATTGATTTTTTTCAGCGATGAAGCGCATTTTCACCTGATTAGGTGCGTTAACAAACATAACATGCGCTACTACGCTGGCACCGATCCCCTAGAATTGCATGTGATTGCAGACCGGAATGTGAACTTGTTGGAACAATTTACCTTTGGTAACAGGACCAACCGGATGAAGCAACGTCTGACACTTCAAAAGCATCGACGGCTGTTTTTTGAAGTAAAACTTCCAGGAAGGTGCTCCTGGAAGTTTTCCTTCACCTCTATCTGAAAAAAGAGGCGATTTAATAAAGAAGTTTTTCATACAAAATAACAAAAGTCGACGGTGGGGTTGTATGGGGGCTATTTCTAAAATTGGGCGGGTCACACACATTAATGTATATGTGAAGCGTCCGTCTATTGAAAGCTATCATATCAATTATTAAGCTGACAGGGTGTCTAGGGCGAAAGGGAAAGAGGGGGAGATACGGGAACATGGTGGAAATGGTCCAAAAGGATAAGGAGACAGGGAGATGTAACGCTATAAAGGTGGTGGGGTGTGTTACAGAAAATGCTTTCGATTCACAATTTATTATATTTAGTTTTATGAATGAAATCTGAAGACTGAAGCGAAAGCGGTTTCTGTAACACCCCCGTGCTTGTTAACATTTCTGCTCATATGAATATGTGTATAAATGTATTTGTTTCTCTGCATATAGAGAAAATGACACTCATCGCTGATTCTCGATACAGTGAACAACAATGTTCACATCGAAGCCTCTTGAGTGTTTACCACTCACATCCTCTTTCTTTCTTAAATTAATCCTCCGACTAAAGCTATTCGATAGCAGCATTCATAAGGCGTGTGCCACTCCCTGTATATATTATTTAAAGACCGATTGCTAATAAGTAGATTATAAGTAGTAGAAAAACAAAAAAAGTAATGAGGAGTGATCAAGCAGGGCATAATAAATATAATTGCATTTAATAGGAGCACAGCTTGTCTTATGCAGTTTTATATTTCTTCAGTTTTCAGAATTGGTATTCCTACAATTATTTATTTCACCCATAAACAATATGTATATCTGTATCGATATAAGAAATATGTTTACAATCCTCATTGAAATTTGAGATCCGAGCGAATGCAGACACACACGATGACATATAAGAATAAATAAACATTTGTCCGTATATTTTAAATAAAACAGAATTTATCATTTGCACTCGACAAAGTTTTTAACTTTTTAAAGTTTCTGTATGCCTGTTACTTGAAGGCTTCTAGAGTCCAACGATCCTATATATTCTACCGTAGCATTATCATCATTCATATAATTTTACTAATGACTTCGATCTAAGAATTCTGTGCCCCTATTATTAACATCCTTAGAAGTAATTGATCATTAATCATTTCCTCGAAGACGCAGTATTCTTTGTGGATTCAGAAACTTCCTTCGGTGTAACTAATTCAGATCATTCTAGTCTGTTCGGTATTAACAGCAGAAAGTGATATTTCATATCCTGCAATTTCTGAGCACCTGTTGTTGAATAGGACAGTCACGTGATAAGCTTAGTTATAGTAATTTCATTCATAAATCCATCGTTCCAATTATTTCTGTAATATAATTTCAACGTTATACAAAAAACTCTGTTCATGTATGAACTTACTATAACTAAGTTCATTATATGACTATCGTATTCAATAACATGTGCTCAGAATTTTTAAGGTTATAGTGTAACAAAACTAACTGCTATTAATACCAAACAGACTAGAATGGTCTCAATTAGCTACATAGACGGATGTTTCCGAATCCCCAAATAATACTTCGTCGTCGAGGAAACGATTAACGAACAATTAATAATTGGAGCACGGAATTTATGGCATGAAGTCATTAGTAAAATTATATAAACAAGGATAGTGCTACATCCTTCTAGAGGCGTTCAAGTAATAGGCCTACAGAAACTTTAAACAGTTACTTTGCCGAATGCAAATTATAAATTCTGTTTTATTTAAAATATACGGACAAATGTTTATTTATTCTTATATGTCATCGTGTGTGTCTGCATTCGCTCGGATCTCAAATTTCAATGAGAATTGTAAACATATTTCTTATATCGATACAGATATACATATGGTTTATGGTTGAAATAAATAATTGTAGGAATACCAATTCTGAAAACTGAAAAAAATAAAACTTCATAAGACATGCTGTGCTCCTATTAAATGCTTGATCACGCCTCAATAATTTTTTTTTTTGTTTTTCTACTATAATCTACTTATTGGCAATCTGTCTTTAAACAATATACACAGAGCGAGCAAACGTAACCTGACGCATCGAAGAATATTTTAAACCGAATGGACTGCGTCACACAGCCCGAGACACTTCAAATGAAAATGTCGAAAAACGACCCTGCGTACTAGAGGTGATCATTTGCGCTACATCATTTTTCAAAAAACGATCAAAAAACGTATGATTCTAACATCCATTATTTATTTCTCCCCAAAAACAAGTTGTTATACCTGGTGCTGATAGGCTATATTAAGTTTGTGTAAATGATTGTAACAGACAGAAGGAGGCGTGGCAGACCCTATGTACATATTATCTATACTCTTCATCAGCATCAAGAGACGAGTCGATATAGCCATGTCCGCTTGTTCGCCTCTCCGTTCGACCGTCTCAATATGCAAACATATCTCGGAGATTATAAGAGATTATAACAGAAGCGTAATTAACAACGAATCCAAAAAAAAAGAAGAATGTCATACAAAAACTTAAAAATGGCGCAGATTTGTATGGAGCTACCCCTTCAAGTAGGGTTGACATGTTTATTTAATACTGCTTATCCGATTAAGAAAATGATTGTTTAAATATTGAAGTATCTATCTAAATATTGAAGTCGGTAACACTGCTAATCTATGAAAGTTTTTCAAGAAATCTTCTGTGACAACTTCGTACAGAGTCGATTACATGGTGTCTCTTCAGAGAATTTCTATATTTTTAACACATTTTAACGAATTTTCTGTAGATTGTCTACAAGTTACAATAATATTTTTGCACAATTTCTTGCCAAATTAAACTGCCAATTAATGCCCATTTCAGACTGAGTATGCAGAATAGTTTGATTTCATCATCGCCATCATCATTGCATTGCGATCGCGCGATCTTTGGCTAATTTTAAACAATGTCATTTGCACAAAAGTGTTGAACTATTTTTGAAAAAGTAGAAAGAAATATAGTCGCAAATATGACAAAAGCTACTGAATGATGATTTTCAATTAAATAAATAATAATAATAAAAAAAAAACAGAATACACTTCTATGTCGGGACAGACCTGCTCATAGCTTTCAAACGCGAACGAAAGTGTGATTGAGTGCATGAGGGTAGTCATATACATTTACATGTCGCTGTGGACGGTAGTCCATGCAAGTGACGAAAGCCCATCTTAGTGTGACTGCAGCACGCGCGCGAACACTATATTATAGTCTATCTACATACTATATTAAAATGTTAAGTTCGTTTGCGCACGCTTCAAAAACTCAAAATGTTCTGCACCAATTGAGCTCACATTTTTAGCACGATATATAACCGAAATTGTTTTTATCTATTTTTCGCATCAGTCGCATACCCGCGAACGCGAGAAAACAGTTTTTTTAACGGTCAGCTGTATACCAGTGACCGCGCCGTGAGTGGGTATAAAAATCTTCTGCACGTTTGTACCTACTAAACGGATGGACCAATTTTGACGAACATTTTTGTGTGTGTTCATGGGGATTCGAGAATGATTTAGGCTCACCATTCACTGTGAATGCCCGCTGGTGTTCCCGACCCAAAAAATTTAGTTGGGAGGAATAAAATTTTGTATATGGGTTTGAAGAGAGAAGAGGAAGGGAAAGGGGAGTTTTGGGGAAGATGTAGAAGGAAAAGGACTGGAAGAGAAAGAGGTGCAAGGGGAAGAGGGGGAGAAAAATGGGGAAAGGGGAACGAGTAGTAGACGAAGGGGGTATGGAAAGCGGTCAGGGGGAAGAAGGGTAGTGGAATCAGAGGTAGGGTAAAAGGGCATTGGGAACGATGGGTAGAGGTAGTTGTGACATTTAAGATAGAGGGATGAAATGTTTTAGACATGTTAATGGGACCGAAGGGAGAAGGGGTGGTAAAGTAAGGGGTGGTAGGGGAAGGATCAGGGGCTGGGGAATGGCTGCGGGGTAAAGGGTGGTAGGCGATGTGGTGAAAGGGGGCAGGGGAAGATGGGTTGTGGAATGGGTGGAAGGGTAAGGGGTCCGGTTCGGGGGCGCGGGTTCGCGAGCGCGGGTATGCAAAATTAAACTTCTATGAAACGTATGCTTTGTTTTGTTTCTCATTTCTCATCCATGCAACCACAATGTGCCACAGCAAAGCGTGGCAGGGTACAGCTAGTGCAATAATAAAAGTTCTACTTATAATTTCTATATTCTCTCTCACACATTACCCACGAGCCTCAATACCCTTTGACTAAATTCAGCCGATTGAATTTAGTCAAAGGGTATTGAGGCTCGTGGGTAATCTGTCCCAAATATTTACATAGTTTATTTATTTTTGGCACCGAGACAAGTTCAACGAACCGAAGATCAAGAAAATCGGTCCACCATTAGTTTTGAAGAATGTTGACGAGCTAAACTATTAAAGTATTGTAGTTTGTGGGTCTCCTTGTTTTATTGGGAGTCTATTTGTATATTTTCTTAGAAACACAAGCACACTTTAGTACACAAATACCCAATGAATTTTTTATACCGTTCACACATAGTGCGAAATGGTGTTATCGGTTTGCCTGAAAGTTTGTAACACACTAAAGGAAGCATCGTAGACCCCATAAAGTATAAATATTCTTGATCAGCTCGACGAGACGAGTCGATGTAGCCCTGTCCGTCCATATGTATGGTGTTGAGCATTTTTTGGGCACCAAATTTCACCAAAGTGTCAAGATTGTCCAGCCACGCCCAGTTTTTGAGGTAGCCCCCATACAAACCCACCGCACAGTTTTAACTTTTTGTATGAAAAAACTTTTTTATTGTAGTCAATATCAACTTAATAATTAATATGGTAATTTCTAGTGGATGGATGCTTGACATATAGATTAATGGTTGGGACCCGCCCACTATTTGGGCTAGCCCCCATACAAACCTACTGTTCCCTTTTGACTTTTTGTAAAATAACTTTTTTATTAAAGTCAATATTAGGTTCAAATGCAATGTGGTGCCTTTTCATGGTCAGCTGCTTAACATACATAGACTAATGGGCGTGGGCTGCCCACTTTTTGGTGTAGCCGCCATACAAACCTACCATGCAATTTTGTGTTTTTTATGAAAAAAAATTCTTTATATAAATCAATATTAGCTTGAAATTTGATTGGGTAGATTTTAGTGAACATGAATGAATGCTTAGTTGCCATAATACAATCGCTACTTAAATTATATAGATCAAAATAAGTACATTTTTGCGGTTTGCCAAAAATTGATTCCAAACTGTCATACTCGACTCGTTTCGAGTAATACGTAAAACATTGTCAGATTGAGCGAATTTTTTGTATATTCCCTTTTTCTGTGAAAAGCCGGTGAGCCGAGAAATAGCAACGTAAACTTCCAGACAAACTATTAAACCATTTCACGCTATATGCGAAGGAGTTAAGAATGTTCTCTGCCTCACAACGGCTAACTTGTAAATTGTTCTTCACATTGAGAGGTTGTTTTGCACACAAATTCCAGTTCCAGTACTATTTAAAATTGTTTTGCGATCTTGTGTGTCATATGTCAAATGTGACTGGTAGCAGTTTGACAAATTATAGAAAAGCGCACAATATCAAATGAACCATCTTAATACTAGCAAACATTTATAGTTCTAGTCAAACACTTTATTCATCTACTCTACTAAAATAATTGATGTTCTATTAAAAACCACTAGATGTGGCAAAAACCAATTATTTATTACAATCAATCCCAACAATACAAATGAAAAATTTAAATATATCATTGCATAATTAAAATCAGAAGTTATGAGTGTTGCAAGTAGGCTTTCGTCACTTGGTTTTTAACTCGTCAAGATGTGTGTTTTATTTAATGTGTATTTATACTCTATGTAATTTCACTTTTTTCTTGTTTCTTTTTTTTTTTTTTTTGCTTAGCCAGCTGTTTGACGTTTGACCATGAAGATTTTCCATTTCGTTGGCGACGTTGTAGACTACAAACTTTTCATTGTATTTATTTCTAAGCTTATTTGTGCCAATTTTCTGTCTAATATTCAATTTTATTATTTTCAATGCAACAAAAAATAAAAAAAAATAAAAAAAAAAACAACAACAAAAAAGTTGAAAAGAAAAATCATCGCTCGAGCAATGAATTTTCTGACAGATCAAAGTGATGTGTGAAATACGCAAAATATGAGAGATAAATGAGCGAACCTGACAAATTGCAAAATGTTTGTTGCATTTTTAATTTTCGCTTACACTCTACGAATTAGTATTAGATTGGGTATTTTCAGTTTCTTGTACAGTTTGCTGATGGGATTGTTTGATGGAGCTGTCAGTCAGAGAGCTCGTAGACAGTGAACATTTTGTTAAGCTAAAATTCGAATATTATTTTATATCAATTGGCTGAAACAATGATGACAGGCGATTATCAGGCCTGTTTCGGTTCTCACATTCGGGAGTCAATTGCGAAAGTGAATTTTATGAAATGGTGAATTTTTCACGTAAGAGACGATTTGAATTCACTTGGCTTAGATGAAGTTCATATCACGAAATCTTTCTGTATATGAGAGATTTAGCATTTTAACAAATTAATTCTTCCTTTTACCACGCAAAGTTATTCGGATATATAGGGTCAAGCAACGACGCACAGTGGTTCAAAAGTGGTTTTACGTTGGACAAAATTATGTAACTTTAGAACCTTTTAAGATTTTGATGGTCTGTTTTTTTGTTGTTGTTTGATTAAAAATTGCTTACAGTTCTATGTTGTTTAAAAATTGACAAATTGTGCAAGTAATACCGGAGATATACCGGAGATATGTCATGCACCTGTAAGTCATTCATAGAACTGCAAAGATCTGTTATTGACATTTCATGGTCATTTGCGGAGTATATTTTTGAGCAGAAACTGAATCCGAGCTCACAACTTTTCCAACACGTCAGGAGGTACAGATACTGGAGGTTATTTACATGAAAAATTGAATTTTTGGATATACTTATTTAGAGTTAGCTACAGGCTGTACAAAATATTTGTAATAATCTGCATATTTGATTTTGTGTATTTTAATGGACAACCCGTTCGTATACATATACAAATGGGCGTGTCCCGCCCACTTTTTGAGGTTGTCCCATATAAACCGTATAAACAGCTCACTTTTATGCATGTGTATGGAATACGTCAATATCAACTTGAAATTCGATAATCAACTACAACGCTTCATACACATCTACTTAGGGTAGCCCCGATTTAAACCCCCACTTTTATGTTTTACAGTTCTATTTAAAATTTCGTGTGAATGGTATTAGAGCTTGGGTTGAACCGAAGTTAACGTTTTTTTCTTGATATAGCTGGTACCCGGCGAGTTTCTACCCCTCCACCTGCCTGTCCATCCCCTTTCCATTCCTTCCCCATGCCCCTTACCCTATCACCCCATTTTCGATACCCTTCATCCCACTTCACAATATCAACTACCTTTTTCCCCTTGCCCCTTTCAGTACCACATTTTCCCCTACCTCCCATTCTATTTCCCTGTCCCTATTCCCCCTTCCAACTCTTTCCCGCCTGCGGTATCCAATGTAGAATCGAAAAATTAACAACAACAACAAATAAGTTAATTAAAAAAATGTTTTCTAGTCGATCGAATTGTGAATCTAAACCATTCTCGAATCCCCATGAACACACACAAAAATTATGGTCAAAATTGGTATAGCCGTTTAGGAGGATTTCAGTCACGTACACTCCTACACACGTACAGAAGATTTGTATATATATGCAAAGATATTTCCTAGTGCTAAAAGAACAATATATCTTATAAATTAACGCACTAGCCCCAAAATACATGCAAAAATCAACGTTGATTGGAACCTAGCTCTTTGCTGCAGCGATTTATTATTTGCGCGCTTCAATTCCGAAGTTATTCGCAAGCCGAAGCTCGCTCTGTCTCCGATTTGAGTGAATGCCATTCACACTTGTTCACACTTCGTTTCAACTCGTCATGTTTGTCACTCACTTTTCGTAAGTAGCTGACAAGCGCGTTTTGCTGATTCATTGCACATCTCTAATGCGCATGCACAGCTAATCTAATTGTTCTCGTTTAATATCGGAATATTTAAATTGTTAAATTATGGTTCACCTTTTGCTGCTCAATCTGCATTTTTTGGGCCTCCAGATCCAGCTTCAGCTCTTCAATTGATTCTTGCTCTTGTTCGAATTTTAATTTGAGCGTTCCGTAACTTTATCCGCTGAGCCACATCTTCGTTCAGCTTTTCCATCGCACTTTTGTGTTCCTTGCGCCTCTCTTATTGGCCAAAGTCTCCCATGCAATCCCTACAAATCAAGCACATGAATCCTGCAACTCTTACAGCTCGCTGAAGGTGGAAGAAGCATCGTGGTGCTTTTGGTTCCTCAGACTCTAAAATAAAAATTTATTTGATTAATTTGCACATTATCATCATATCGTACAAATATTGTATATGATTTCTACATTGCCAGTGACGACCGCATCCAACGAACGATTTTTCTCTATATTAAAGACTGTGAAATCGTATATTTGTACAACGATGGGTGATAATCATTTGAATCAAGCCGATGGCAGTGGAATCAGAAATCAGGTAAAAAACTTTAAATTGGAAGATTTCCTTAACGAATTCGACAACACATCGATATCCATTGGAATGAAACTCATTATTTTATATCTTATTTTTAAATTCATGCTATAGTATAGTATGTGTATAATTAAAGATTTTGATAAGTGTTATATTGAATTTCGAGAATGTCGGGAAATTTGACTGTCGCTCTCGACTCCGGCTTATGCCAAAAATTTGCATTTTTTTTTTGCGTTTTCACGCCTCTTCATATAGCAAGGGACCGCGGAGACAGTGGATACTTGCTGGTAAATGAAGCAATGGCAAATGTTTTTAGATATACTCATGGCATCATTCACATCGATGAAGTTGAATGTGGTGAAATGATGTCTGTAGAATATAAGTCTTACCGTTTGAACCGATTCGAAGCGATTTTCAAGCAATAAAAATCATTATTTGGCAAAGAAACAACAAACCTGCACAAAATTATGTTATCGTTATTGCAAATAATATGAATAGATGCTAAGAATTGGTTAAAGTTCTGCCATATTCTCCAGATCACTATTAAGTGTTTTCAAACTCCATAGAGAAGACAGACGTAATTTGCACAAGCATTTCCCCATGCATTTTTTGAGCATATATGCAATCTTAGCTTATGGCCTAATTTGAACTTAGGCAAAGAGTATTTGCCAAAAAAAAAAAAAAAAAAAAAAGTCTACATCGAACTGTGGACTTGCCGCGCCAAGTCGCTGGAACGTTTTTCGGGTCGCGGAATTCGAATCCGCTGTCCATTTAACCCCATCACCACATGTTTTGAGATAATCGCACAAAACATCAAAATTCGAGGCCAACATTTTAAAATCAAGAAAAATTATGATTTATAAGTCTTACCATGAGTACTTTATGTTTTCGGGGTCGCTGAAACCGAGTCTGAGGTTCATTTGATCCCATAATCTCAGGTTTCTGTGATAACTTCAAAAAACATCAAATTGCGAACCCATATTAATGCATATAAGTCACATAGCTGAAGACTCTTCAAACGCAAAAACTCCCATAACCCTATAGCCCCATAAGACCATAGCGCTATAACCGAGAGAATAAATCATAAGCAAACTGTATTACGGGACTGAGGTCCGTTCATTCCTTAAACTCTTCTTGCATGGTTCTGCATCCAGGGCACCTCCTCCCGCTGACGGCGGGTAAAGGAGTGAGCTCGTTATCCAGCTGAGTCATTGGATTATGGCTTTTAAGACTATTCTATATGGCAGTTTGACGCGGATGACACAGCTCACGCTTGTGTACGCTTGCTTACGCTGCAAATGAAAATAGAACTTGTTACAATTTCTTACAATTCATTGGTCCTTTTAAAAATAATTCTACTAATTGTTGGATATTAGAACCAGTCTCATTTTCATTCGCAGCGTAACCTTGCGTACACGCGCGTGTGCCACGTCAACCTTTTATATAGGTTTTATGCCGTCATGGCAGGCGCAAGCTAGCATTTTAGGTTGCAGAGGGTCGGATCCTCAGTATCGGCGACTAGTCAGGGTGGATAAGCGAGCCCGCAGTCGTCGTCAATCAGCGACCGCAGTTCCACGTTAGTTGGTGACTTGGCTAATGTGGAATCTAATGCTACAGGAAAACTATCCAAGTAGGTCCAACAAACGCATGTTATATTTATGTTATATTTGTTCGAAGTTCGAAGTACAATCTTTAAGGCGCAAAATTAACGAAAATATTTGTGAGTTTGATAAAATGTGAGTATGATAAAATTTTCAAAGTGAAAATAGATCAGCACAATGGTTGGATTCTGCGCGTGATTTGCAATTCATGTTGAATAATGTTGCATCGTTGGCGAGAGGAAAAAGATAAAGAGAATAACAAATTCTCTTCCCCAACTATTTGGAAATATCCAGGCAATCGATAAGATTGTTGCTTCTGCTTAAATAATAGCTCAGGCTTCAATTCTAAGAATAAACATAAGTTTGTGTAGAAGAGTGTAGATTCGGTAATATGACATCGCGAACACCAAAACTTGTCGCAATCCTTCGCACGGATGCGCTGTATCCCGAGGAGCCGAAACAATAGTCGAAATAATAGCTAGGCAGGCAATGTACTATGTTATCAAAAGAACAGAGAACTTTGTTCCGCCAATGAATCAATTTAGGAATATGGAGGTTATCTCTCCGCATAAATAGCATAAATTACAACCGCATCATACATTCGCTCATTCAACTTCTCGTCGATGGAGACATGAACTGGAACTGCAAATGGTGAAAATCAAATTAAGAAATTTGCAGTGAATTGCAATTCGCATACACACAATAAATTCTATTTCTCGAATAGTTTCATTCACTTTGTACTTCAATAAATTGCCATCTTGCAGCATTTTCGTAAAAAAAAATAAAATAGCAATCATTCCTCAAACAGTCGCAAACAGCTGATTGTGCAGAGTTGCACCATTTTACTACTTTGCATAATTGTGCGCACAGTGAATGATTAAACTACTTTTTTGTTGGGCATTTCCACTTACAATGTAAGCTTGTCTATCTGTCTGAAATAGATTTAAGTTTTACCAAGTTTTAGACCAAAATAAAAGAATGAAATAAAACTATAGCCGATAGTTTATCATTTACATGCAAATCTAAAGTTTATTTATAGCGGATTAAAGTGTCGGCGTAACGATTCTGATGGTTTTAGCTGCTTAGCGAATATATTTAAGCATATTTTCATTTATCAAATGTATCTAAGTCAAGCAAACCAACGAACCAACCAACCGACCGAAAGACAGAACGACCAAACAAATACATGAGTCACGTCTGTATGGATTTGTCTTTCAGAAATATTGTCATATTTGCGGACGATGATGAAGATTGTGATGATTATAATGTTCTAATAATTTTCATACTCAATGTAGAACGTGTACGAACACGGTTTATTTAAAAACATGATTGTGTGCTGCTACGGTTCAGCAGTTCGATTATAATAAACCCTACACGTAGTATATAGATAATTTACGTAAATATACATGAAATAGTAGTAAGAGAAGATGTTTGCCATAGAAATTAACATAACATAAAAAAAAAGTGAATGGTAAAATGTGTGTCTGGATCTCAGTATCCGGTTATAATCTTAAAATGTTATTTGATAAAATTCGACATTAAAACTTTATTTTTTCATAGAAGGGTGCAGTTCATGGACTTTTTGTATCAAAATAAAATTTGATATTTCAAAGAACGAGAAAAAGTCGACTCTAATTTCAGTTTTTAGCAATAAACATTTTGCGAAAAAATTGTCAACATTGAAGAACGAAAAGTACCTGAGTGCGAAACACGTGTCTCCGTGACTAGAATGCTATGTTTAACAAAAGTTTTAGTTCTATTTCTCTCTCTTTCTCTCTCTCTCTCTCTCTCTCTCTCTCTCTCTCTCTCTCTCTCTCTCTCTCTCTCTCTCTCTCTCTCTCTCTCCCTGTCCCTCTCTCGACAGTCAAGTTAGCGATGATTTTTGAAGTATTCTTTCTATGTATTCTTGACCAACATCAATAGTCGAGTTAATATACGAGACACGTCCGTTTGTCAGTCTGTCTGACCGTCTGTATAAAAAACAAGATCTTAGAATCTATGAGAGATACGGGCTGTATCAAATTTAAATATGTTTGCGGACCTATTTTAATGGTATCCAGTTAAGTGTTGGCACGTCGACTTATTTTAATTGCAGACGAATAGAGTAAAAATATTGAACAGCCACGCCCACTTTTTAGGGTACCCCCATACAAACACCCAGCTAACTATTGACTTTTTGTATGAAAAACGTTTTATTGTAGTCAATATCAACTTAATAATTAATATGATAGCTTCTAATGGACAGACGCTTCACAAATACATCAATGGGTGTGTTCCGCTCACTGTTTGGGGTAGCTCAATACAAACTTTATGGATTTTCAATTTTCAAATAGATCATGTTGTGATCATCGCTAGTCATGCATTGAGCTTGTTGGATGTACGAACGTTACGTGGTACCAACATCAACTCGGATCAATAAATGTCACAGCCAAGTTACACACTACGACCCAACAATCAATGAAAGCTATGAGACGCTAAAGTTTTTTCAGACAACTGTTCCGGTGGTTCTCACCGGCTTCTGAAGATTTAGATGAGCAGTGGAGACTTTTCTGCCAGTTCATGGATACGAACATTGAAACTTTCGGTATGGCGAGGAGTTTCGCCAAGCCACTACATAGAAATAAGCCACTTACAGAGGAAATCTGAAGTCTGTATTGAGAGAAACGTGGCGAGGAGAAACACCTTTTTAGAGAAAAGCAACAAATGCGAAAGCTTAAAGATGTTAAACATTTTATCAACAGGTCAATCGTCTGAGGTCAAGCTTTTAAGCCCGAAGTTTCTTTCTGCAAAAACGAAATTGGAAGTCTGGTTACAGATGCACATGCATTACTACGGAAGCGAACAATGCCACTGCTACAGAATTTCTAGTATTTCTAGTAGCACCAGTTGATAATGGCTCTCTTGTAAAATCACCGAACTATATAACGTGGCCGACTTAGTAATTACAAAACTGAAGCTGTCAGCTGTGTTATTCAAGACCGGTGGCGAAAAGTTATTAAGGTGTATGCAACAACTCTTATGCAAAATATAGTGCGATGAACGCATGGCCAACGAATAGTATATCAGTGTTATTTGTACTATGTAAAAGAAAGAAGACATCGCTGTGTGTGCGAACTCACCCAAAACGTCGTCAGAGTAAGAAAGAACATCTCCTTTATCGTGTGACTTTTTAAATCTCTTGATGCAGTACATCCTTCGCCAATGCCAATGCAATGTAGAACGGTTGGGAACGAACTTCCATAAGCAAGTGATGCTATTCTCATATGCCGATGATATAGACATCGTAGGCACCAACGAACGTCGAGTAAGCAGTGCGTTCTCGGAGATAGAAAAACAGTCACGTCTCATGGGCCTAGCGGTGAACGTGGACAAGACGAAGTACTTGGTGTCCACTCGCCGACCATCAGCGCCTCTTGGACGATCTGTGAGTATGAGGAATATCAACTTGTAGAAAATTTTGTCTATCTGGGAATAGAACTTACCAGCGACAACAACGTCAGCCGAGAGATCAGACGAAGAATCACGCTTGCTAATCGCTGCTACTTTGGGCTCAGCAAACAAATTAGTATTAGAGCGCTCTCTCGAAGTACGAGGATAAAAATTTAGAAGAGCACAATGAAGATTAACAGCAATCTTCATTGTGCTGTATGATGCAGATGTGTGAACAATGTCAACATCGGATGCAGCATCTTTGGTAGTTTTGGAAAGAAAGACTCTTCGTAAGATTTTAAATCTTGCTACAGTTGGCGTTGAATTTTGGAGCCATATGAAACAGGAGCTGTCTGAGCTGTATGTTGTATGTTGCATGTTGAGGTTAACATAGCCCAGCGCATAAAATTCCAGCGTCTGCACTGAGCTGGTCATCTTTTTCAGGACTAAAGGTTTGCGACGAAAACTTATTCTTACACTTAAAGTGTATCAAAGTTTCGGTTCCACTGTTATAAAATATTGTTTTTATAAGTTTGATTTCTTTTCTTCTCGATATGCAGATTTGCATATGAAACAATTAAATTTATACATAGGAGCAGATGTGTTGCCTGTTCCAATTCATTTCTAATGCATTTAAATTGAAATTATTGCAGCGCAAACTTCATTTTGTAGCATATGGTATATAAATGTGCATAAATGCATCTATTTACTTAGTGTAGTTGTATAATCTTATATCTTATACAAAATAATGATGAGTATGTATCTCCAATACAATTCGCTTTCGCTGTGAATTAATCACATTAAAATAAAACAAGATATTGCAACTAAAATACAAAATTTGACAATATTTAAGCTAAAAATTAATGGTATTAATCAATTTTCAATGCAAATGTATATATTTCTATTATATTTTCTTTTTTCAGAATAGTTTTTTATTTTAAGTCTTTTTATGGATTTTTTGGCGTTGTGAATATCTTCATTGCTATTGTCGTTGTTGTATTCGCAAATTCAGTTTGACGCACAAAATTGATGCTATTAGTAACTGAAATGCGATGCTTTTTATTTAAATACGCTACGAATTTATTTTATGTCAAATATTTGGTAATTCCGACCAGTTTACTCAGCGTTAAAACGGTTGCGAGTTAAGAAATTTTGAGCTAAACTTTTCAACAGTGCGGAACCTAGAGAGTCTATGTAGTATATTACATTTCTCTAAGTCTAAGTCTAAGTCTAAGTCAAAGTCTAAGTCTAGTCAGTGTATCTTTCTCTCAGATAGACATACAGACGGACAGATTGCATCTCGAATAGACAAGATGCCATCCAAAGTAAATAGAACTCTTGAAATATGGCATTTTGGAAAGATAAAAGCTTTGTCAAAATCCTATCAAAAATTTCATGACATTTAGTGCACTGCATGCGGAATCGATCTAGCCATGTCCGTCTGTCTGCCTGTCTGTCTGCCTATCTGTCTGTCTGCCTATCTGTCTGTCTGCCTATCTGTCTGTCCGCCTGTATGTCTGCCTGTCTGTTCGTCGGTCCGTCTGTATGTTGTTGCGCATTTTTTGGGGACCAATTTTTATGCTATCCAGTTGAATTTTTGTACATATACTTCTATTTATTGTCCACTACTGCCCACTTTTGACTTTTTGTAAGAAAACTTCCTTATTAAAGTCTATATTAGGTTGAAATGCAATGTGGTGCCTTTTTATGGTCAGCCGCTTAATATACATAGACTAACGGGCGTGGCCCGCCCACTATTTGGTGTAACTCCCATACAAAGCTATGTTATACTTCTGACTTTTTGTAAGAAAAACTTTTTTATTAAAGTCAATATAAGGTTGAAATGCAATATGGTGCCTTTTAAGAGACAGCCGCTTAACATACATAGGTAATTGGGCGTGGCCCGCCCACTTTTTGAGGTAGCCCCCATACAAACCCACCGTGCAATTTTGTGTTTTTTAAAAAAAAATCCTTCATTTAGATCAACATTAGATTGCAATTTGATTTTGTGGATTTTAATGGACAACCGCTTCATATACATATACAAAGGGGCTTGTCCCGCCCACATTTTGAGGTAGTCCCATATAAACCCACAGTTCACTTTTATGCATTTGTATGGAAAACGTCAATATCAACTTGAAATTCGATAAGGCGGCATCTTATACATCTACTACAGCGCTTCATACACATCTACTAGTGAGCGTGTACCACCCCCTATTTAAACCCCCACTTTTATGTATTACAATACTCTTTAAAGTTTCGTGTGAATGGTATTAGAGCTTTGGTTCAACCGAAGTTAACGTTTTTTTTGTTTTTTTTTTTGGAATTGTAGAAGTTGCACAGTGCCAATTCATACAAATCTTGCCTATATAACATAATTATTTTTGGAGAAATCAGTTATTTTTGGTATTACGAAGGTTATTTATTGTAATTCATTGGTGTAAACTTTGAAACGTTCAGAACAAATCGTAAACGTAAACTTAGGAAGAAAATCACGTGCTTTTTTTGAAATGCATTTCTAAAGTGAGTTGCAAAAACTTCTGCCTTTTCTATATCAGCGACAGCCCACTTCCAGTGAGGTGTTTCATGTGCTTAGAAACCACAGCCGCACAGTGGTTTCAAATCGAAGAAAGCTACACCAAATTCGAAAAATAGAAGTTGGCTAACAGAATTTTTATGAATGAGATGTGTTGGTGTTGTGAAATGGTCTTCAATTAATATTCTGTTGTATAGCGCCAGAATTTGAATGCTAAGTACACCTAAAGTGTAGTCGAGCGACTACAATTACTGAAAAATTCGAAGGATTTTTATGCATAGGAGTGTTCAAATCAATCCAAACTATAATAAAGTCATACGTTTTTGAGGTCGCTGATTACGAATCTGATGTCATAATTGCGAAAAACAAAACGCATAGAAACGAAGTATAGTACTCGTATCTATTGACTTTTTAAGGAAATCTAAGAAGAGTTTTACATTTTTAGGGCAAGGGTTTGCGATAAGAGGCATAGGGTCAAGATTTTGGAGGGTTTTGGATCTGTAATGTGTAATGTGTGATGTACAAGACGTGATGATGTGGTGAGTGATATTTATGACGTTATTACAAAGGAGGTAAGTGTTGTTCAGATACTGGTTCATGTAGTGACTATTTGTAAGATTTGTGTGTTCATGACGTACTCTCGTGAATTTTATTTAGTTTATGCTAGAGAATTGGGGAACGCTTTTGAGGTAGTTGAGTTTGCTGGTATTGTGGAACATTTGTACCATGTTGCAGTAGGGCTGTATGAGTTTGTAGTTGGTGTTCTTTAAGGGCTTGTATAATGCGACTGGTCTAGTATGCAGCTGGGTGTGTATGTGAGTGGTTATTTTGTGGATAGCGTTTGGGTATGGAGTCTGTATTGTTATTGTCTTTGATGTCATTGTGGCTAGGAATCCGGTTTAGTTTTATTTTGGGAGATTTTGTAGTCAGTAGGGTTTTTATTGTTGTGTTGCATAGAAGTGACATTAAATGCAAATAGAATCATGTGGGAAACAGTTTCGACATTTGAAGAATGGACATTTCACCGTTGAAGACAAGCTTCGCTCTTCACAGAAAAAAAATTTCGAATACAAAGAATTGGAGCCATTATTCGATGAAGATCCGAGTCAAACGCAAGAAAAGCTTGCAAAATCAATGGAAGTAACTCAACAATCAGTTTCTGTGATATTTAAATCCATGCGAATGATTCAAAAGCAAGGCAATTGCGTGCCTTATGAACTGAAACCGAGAAACGTTGAAATTCGATTTTTCACTTGCGAGCAGCTGGTTCAAAGGCAACAGAGAATTAGATC
This sequence comes from Leucophenga montana, assembly GCA_035044765.1. Taxonomy (NCBI): domain Eukaryota; kingdom Metazoa; phylum Arthropoda; class Insecta; order Diptera; family Drosophilidae; genus Leucophenga; species Leucophenga montana. The sequence goes on from JAWNNQ010002080.1 coordinate 172,018, forward strand.
GAATTGTGACTGGGTATGAGAAATGGTTATTCTACAATGAACCCAAGAAAAAAATTATACCACGCAATGTTCGGTCAATCGTTGCCATTGTCCTCAACACCAAAGCCAAGTATGCATGGTTTGAAGGTCATGTTGTGTGTATCTAGTGCGACCAAAAGGATGTTGTGTACTATGAGCTTCTACAACCTCGCCATTCCATTCCGGGCAAACGGTATAGTTTACAACTGATTTGTTTAAGCCGTGCATTACAAGCAACAAGGTCGGAATATGAGCTCATGTCTCAAAAATCATAAAAAACTTACTTTATTTTCTATCGATTTTTTATATGTGAACTTTCTATTTAGAAACGCTCAAGTTTGATGTTTTGCCATACTGGCCGTATTCTCCGGATTACTGATAACTGCTTGCTCTGATGAATTTGGCAGGTCATCGGTTTCGCAGAAATTTAAAACTGGCTCCTAACTTTGATCGCGTCTAGAATTGAGACACTTTTTCGAGATGCAATTCAAAAATTGCCTGAGTGTTGGGAAACAATAGTAAACAGCTATGGAAAACATTTTGCTTAATCTTTACATTCATTCATTCATTCATTCATTCATGGCAGTCTTCTTTTGTCCCGGCATATGTTTCGGTGTTGAAATTTTTCTGTGGATAGACTTGCTCCAGAGTAGTTACATCGCTTTTGTATGTTTTTAAAGAATTAATATTTATCTTATTTTCAATCGAAACTTTAAGAAATTTTTGAAACAGTTCGTTTTGAAAACAGTGAATCATTTTCAGATAAAATTTTTATGAACTTTTGGTCTCCAAAATGTAAACTTCTTCTTCCGTACAGGGTATAATATAGTTGGAAACTCTCATTTGTTTACTAATTTTGCCGTCTTCAATGTTGAACTGAGTCGTGAGTCCATTAAAAATGCGCAACGCAAAACTCGCAGCACAAAAAAAAAAAAGTAGAAAAAAGATACTTTTTACGCTGTTAATTTTTGAACGCGTTGGTTTTTTTTTGTTTTGTTCGTTTTTTTTTTTGTACATTTTTGCCATTTTGGCATTTGCGGCTCCAGTGAGTCGCGCATTGTGCAGGAATTAGTCAGGAAATTAATTAATCAAAACTATAGCAGCGCAGCAAACCAAGCGAGCAGTTAAAAAAAAAAAAATGCGCATATGTTAACAGCGAATTAAAAGATACATTTGTGCAAACGGCAGCCAAATAACAAAATAACAACGACAATTTGTTGTCATTTGCGTATTAACGAATTGTACGATACTCGTACTTATTTATTTGATTTTCTATTATATTTTATTTCTATTGAAGCGGCGGCTAACAAAGATACGCAAACATTGCCAATATTTGATATGAATTTTAAAAAGCAGCAAAAACATTTCAGTTGATTTTATGAAGTTGAATGGTATTTCATGCCGTTTAGAAAGCCGGACAAGCCAACCCAGATGTCATTCTCACCATTATCGTCAGCCAAGCGATAGGTATAGCTGCCGAAACGCCAATCTTACGCAATGTACCATCGGCACCCTTCAGATGCTAATTAGTCGGATGTGGCAGCTTGGAGCAAACCTCGGGCCTGCTGAGAAAACCAGCGGTCCGCGTCTGTAGACCAGCAGGTGTAAAACTTACAGCATACGATACTGGCGGCAGGCCAGTCAGTCCGGAATCGTTCGACAAGTGCCACGTGCGTCCATAGCTGGCAATGGCAACATTTATTTTCGAAGCGGGAGCATTATTGTTTAGCCAGTTTTGCACCTGATAGTTAACACTGAATTCAGGATTGCGTACACATGGAAATCAATATGGATAGCCACTGACCCTCCAATTAGGGATGAGCCAATTTGGGGAAAGTTTCAACTACGAAAATGGTGAATATCATTTATAATTTCAACCCCTTAATTAATGTTTGGTGCACGGGGTTTTGTTTGCCGCTAGCACCAAAAAGGTTACTTTCATTTTGAGGTATACAACTTTGAATTGAACTAACATAATGAGACTGCATAATTTCAAACTGAGAATTGGCCACAAAAAAGTTCCTTAAACCAACCAGTCCAAGTGTTATGCTTTTTGGGTCGCTGAACCGAGTCTGGAATCTGTTTTTCCCCATCAAGTCAGCGTTTTTTCCTAACCTCAATATAAAACTTTAAAACCCAAAAATATCAACACTTAAGCCAAATAAACCTATTCCTTCATACCTCAATAACCTTGAGATCAATAACCTTTAATCATAAAAACCATAACCTCAAAACCTATAACTTCATAACTTATAAATCTCAAATCTTAATAAACTACAAATCCAAAATGCAAAATTTCGCATGAAAAACTTGTTCATTACATGCAAATCAATTCTAAATTTGATATAGTGTTTTTAGAAGATCTGTCCAATATTTTAGCTGATGGCGAATTATGTCTAAATAACTTTTCATTTTTCAATTTGGATTATGCAAATATTGTACGAATATATAAAACATTCCTTGTTTTTGATGCCAATATTTTTTGAATGATAACATCCGAACTCAAAATAACAGGAAATAAAATTAAGAAAGAAGTAACGAATTAAAAATGAATAATAAATTGTCTAGTCTGTTAACAGCGGCTACTTTCACTCACTTAATGAATAGACAGTTTGAGAATTATAATATTTCAACTATAAGTTGTATAATTGAAATGTTATAATTCGTGTTATAATTCGCACACTGTTTATTCATTAATTGAATGAATCGTAGTCAGTTAAAACATTGGACATAGTATATGAACGTCTTATGAAATGAGCCTCTTTGCGCTTTCGCTTTCGGAAAACTGATTACGTGGTGGCAATAGGACAATATCACGTATGTATGTTGTTTCGCCCAAAGATATAATAGACCTTTACCATTTAAGAATTTTAGTATTGCATGTTCATGGTCCGAAATCTTCTGGAGACCTAAGCTTATATGATAATGTTTTTTACAATACATTTGTCGAAGCGTGTCATGTACATGGTATGTGGTATGGCTTCTGGTAATAACGAATGGAGACAGAGTTTCGATAAAGCTAAGGAGTTTAAATATCCGAAACAAATGAGGGAATTTTTAGCGACAATATGTGCACGGAATGAGTTCAAAACGTATTTAGGTGATGAATTTGCAAGGGGTTCATTGGGATGATTTACATGTAGCATATATCTTAGAAATTGAAAGTATTTTAAATGTCCACAATTTAAACTGCAAATCATTTGGCCTACCGATTGCGATTCATTCGCCAGATAGTTGTCCTGACGTTACATTCGATCCACATTATATTATTTACTGGCCCCAGCAACCGAAGTCACCCGGCACAATACACTCATTGGAGTCCACGGAAATCTTTAGTAAAGGGCAACAGATTAATCAACTATTGAAGAGAAGCCAGAGTAATCAACATAAACTAGCTGAGAATTATAAAAAAGATTGAAATAAAGAAAAAAAATAACTTGAGAAAAAAAAGTTAAGCTGTTTCCGCCCGGGCTCGAACCGGGGACCTTGTGCGTGTGAAGCACTACACTACGGAAACTACAATCCCATGGGGGTCAAAGTGAATAAATGTGTACCAAATTAAATTCATATATGAATTTTATTTATTGTAATATCTTACTGCAGCAATATTCGAATCGCTAGAAGTCAGAGATATGGGCACACTAAACGTTACTGGCACCGTGGTCCAAGGTGCGCTAAGTGCTATGGCGAACACTTAATGAAAGAATGCCTTCGGAAATATAATCTTCGGATGTACGCTGTTCGATTGGAACCATCCTGTCAATTGAAAAGGATGTCAAATAATATACAAATATACAAATTGGTTGAGCATTATAAACGTTATATTGAGATAAATAGATCGTATTTTGAGTAAATATTAGCTTTGAAACATAATACCATGATTGTTTTATTTTATAACTAAAATGTTCGGTTATTTTTAGATCGCACAGTGTATGGCTGAATAAATTTTTCATCAGAAAAGACCACATTTTCAGCAGCGAAACCTTGGTAACACATCGAGCGCCGACCCCTGCGTATACTGTATGGGGTCTATAATGTCTCCTTTAATGTGTTACAAACCTTCTTTGGTCAATATTGGTGGAGTGATGTAGGTTTTTTAACACTGCCTTGTATGCCCGCTCTTCTTACCTATTTCAGCTCTATTGTTTACTAACTTGCGACATTGGTCCACCTCCTTTACCACAATTCACCCTTGTCCGTCGCGTCCAGCTTTATAAATAAAACTCTCAGCTCTTATTTAGGTTTATAGAGTGCTGCATATCATTTATATTTACCACAGGTGTTGGAGCAGTCTCCGTGGCAACTTCGAGTACTGACTCCGCTTCAGGTTCTGAAACTGCTAACTCGCAGTTCAGACTTCTCTGGGAGTCAGTCGGCGGAGGAAGCGCTGTTTTTATGTTTACAACAATTTTTTTAGGCTGTAGGGAGAGTAATACCAATGTTGTATATAAAAATCAAAAGTGTTAATCAGATAGTTTGTATGGGGCTACCCCAAAAGAGTGGGCGCGGCATGGCAACATGGATACTCTATTGACCTGCAATTAAAATAAATGCAGATATCATATATCATCTGGATAGCAAACAAATTGATGCCCAAAAAAATACGCAACACCATCCAGACATTCAGAGAGACAGATAGACGGACAAACGGGTTGGCAACTGCTGTTATCGAGAGTTTCATTCGAAAAACTCTCGCGAAAACTTTCGGTAACGATATTATTTTCGTCTTTTACTCGTAATACAGGGTGCGGCAGCATAACTTCCTTTTCTGAAATAGCGGGAGTAATATCAGGAACAGGGAGGAGTGTGCATTTGACGTCGAGGCCTACTTTTGTTGTTATTGATTTTTTTCAGCGATGAAGCGCATTTTCACCTGAATAGGTGCGTTAACAAACATAACATGCGCTACTACGCTGGCACCGATCCCCGAGAATTGCATGTGATTGCAGACCGGAATGTGAACTTGTTGGAACAATTTACCTTTGGTAACAGGACCAACCGGATGAAGCAACGTCTAACACTTCAAAAGCATCGACGGCTGTTTTTTGAAGGAAAACTTCCAGGAAGGTGCTCCTGGAAGTTTTCCTTCACCTCCATCTGAAAAAGAGGCAATTTAATAAAGAAGTTTTTCATACAAAAAAACAAAAGTCGACGGTGGGGTTGTATGGGGGCTACTTCTAAAATTGGGCGGGTCACACACATTAATGTATATGTGAAGCGTCCGTCTATTGAAAGCTATCATATCAATTATTAAGCTGACAGGGTGTCTAGGGCGAAAGGGAAAGAGGGGGAGATACGGGAACATGGTGGAAATGGTCCAAAAGGATAAGGAGACAGGGAGATGTAACGCTATAAAGGTGGTGGGGTGTGTTACAGAAAATGCTTTCGATTCACAATTTATTATATTTAGTTTTATGAATGAAATCTGAAGACTGAAGCGAAAGCGGTTTCTGTAACACCCCCGTGCTTGTTAACATTTCTGCTCATATGAATATGTGTATAAATGTATTTGTTTCTCTGCATATAGAGAAAATGACACTCATCGCTGATTCTCGATACAGTGAACAACAATGTTCACATCGAAGCCTCTTGAGTGTTTACCACTCACATCCTCTTTCTTTCTTAAATTAATCCTCCGACTAAAGCTATTCGATAGCAGCATTCGTAAGGCGTGTGCCACTCCCTGTATATATTATTTAAAGACCGATTGCTAATAAGTAGATTATAAGTAGTAGAAAAACACAAAAAAGTAATGAGGAGTGATCAAGCAGGGCATAATAAATATAATTGCATTTAATAGGAGCACAGCTTGTCTTATGAAGTTTTATATTTTTTCAGTTATCAGAATTGGTATTCCTACAATTATTTATTTCACCCATAAACAATATGTATATCTGTATCGATATAAGAAATATGTTTACAATCCTCATTGAAATTTGAGATCCGAGCGAATGCAGACAAACACGATGACAAATAAGAATAAATAAACATTTGCCCGTATATTTTAAATAAAACAGAATTTATCATTTGCAATCGTCAAAGTTTTTAACTATTTAAAGTTTCTGTATGCCTGTTACTTGAACGCCTCTAGCAGGATGTAGCACTATCCTTGTTTATATAATTTAACTAATGACTTCATGCCATAAATTCTGCTCCCCTATTATTAACATCCTTATAAGTAATTGTTCGTTAATCGTTTCCTTAAAGACAAAGAATTATTTGTGGATTCAGAAACTCTTCCTTCTGTCTAGCTTATTCATATCATTCTAGTCTGTTCAGTATTAAAAGCAGAACGTTTTTTTACATTATGATCCTGAAATTTCTGAACACCTGTTATTGAATACGATAGTCATTTGTTATAATAAATAAAATAGTTATAATAAATTCATTCCTAAATCTTCTTGGTTATTCATAATTCATTTTATTAAAGTTACTAGGCATATCTTGAAGATTTTTATTGCATCTAAGTTGGTTTTTTAGAGGAAAAGCCAAGAATTATTCAAAGATTAAAAATATTTCGACCAGCATTACTTGCAGATATTTATGTTCGTCTAATATCAACTGCTCTAATTAATATCTACACATTTAATCCTTGTAATAATAGACAAATATATAATTCTGACTTCTCAATTCTATATCAAATTTATGCAGTATTGCTTGCTGAACTTGACGGAAGACCTACATAAATAGCATTAATGGTGCCCACAAATAGTCAAAAAAAAAATTGCTTTATCTTCTGGAAACGCTTCACAATTTCTATAAAATATCATATGAATGACCAAGAAGTAATAGGTGAACAGAAGTTTCCGTATAAAGTTCAAATTATATTACAGAAATTATTGGAACTTTGGATTTATGAATGAAATTACTATAACTAAGCTTATCACGTGACTGTCCTAATCAACAACAGGTGCTCAGAAATTGCAGGATATGAAACATCACTTTCTGCTGTTAATACCGAACAGACTAGAATGATCTCAATTAGTTACACAGAAGGAAGTTTCTGAATCCATAAAGAATACTGCGTCTTCGAGGAAATGATTAATGATCAATTACTTCTAAGGATGTTAATAATAGGGGCACAGAATTCTTAGATCGAAGTCAGTAGTAAAATTATATGAATGATGATAGTGCTACGGTTAGAATATATAGGATCGTTGGACTCTGGAGGCCTTCAAGTAACAGGCAAACAGAAACTTTAAATAGTTAAAAACTTTGCCGAATGCAAATTATAAATTCGGTTTTATTTAAAATATAAAGACAAATGTTTACATATTCTTATTGTTGTTATCTGCATTCGCTCGGATCTCAAATTTCAATGAGAATTGTAAACATATTTCTTATATCGATACATTTATACAGATAAACATATTGTATATGGTCAAAATAAATAATTGTAGGAATACCAAATCTGAAAGTTGTGCTTCTATCAAATGCAATTATCTTCAATGAGTATTTCGTTCGTAATGAGTTTATTGCTCATATCAAAGATTAGGTCTCAGGCTAGATTCTGGAATTTTAACGAAACGTTCAACTAAGGAAAATTATGTGACGTATTGTTGCTTCTTTTCGAAGTTTTATACAATTCGTCCCGCTCAAAATTCAGTGCTTTTACATTTTACGAACGATTTCTCATCTTGTATATAAAGTTGTGATCAGCTGATAAGGTTTTATTCAACTGCCAACTTGAATATAATATATTATAACATATTATGTCATACAATAGCCGCTTTTCGTACATACAGTCACTTATTGGGCTTCAACGTTGTCTTAGACGGCTTTCTTTACTTAACTCCAATGGAGGAAATTAAGAAAGATGTACAAAAACCTCGGTCTTTTGGGTGAAAATATTCACAACATTCATCAATCAGTCAGGACTAAATAACATATACAAAAGCACAGCAACAGAAATACCGATAAAAGTTTTAAAAAAATATCCTAAACAATCAATCCTCCCTTCTCAGCATAGCGAAATTTATTACTGAAGCATGTGAGTAGCAACGATTATCGTGACTGCTACTTTGAAATCACCGTTATTTTCGACTCCTACAGCGATCACTGTTAAAATAAAAAGTAAAAAACATTTTTTTTTTCAATTAATTAAACCAACACAGTCTTTAGTCTTCATAAATCTGAATATCTGAAATACCATCTTCCCGCCTCAATTCCCAAGATTTTTTTAAGGAATACTTCTTCTGTTACGGACGCCCAATGATTAAGACTATATCCAACTCTCTTCTCTGGTTTTTTATGCCAATTAAAGCAAATCGTCTCTAGAAACTAGCACCAAAAAGAAGATATTCCAGAAACTGATGGCGGTTTCCTAGCGTATGGAATTAATCCCAAAGAATTGTAGTGAATATCACAGTTCATCTGTCCTGGGAACTTCCCCACCCAGTATCAATGTGCCAATGATGGGAACCAATTTGTCTCTATAGGCCTTTCGAACTACTTCCCGACTGTCCTCGATTTTGTTCATAATGTTTTTGTTTGACTATTTATGTCGTCATCTGCAAATAGGACTGCCTCCTTGTGGTAAGAAGCATTTTGATGATCGCGAAATTGTTCCAGCGATTGTTTCCAGTTGGTAAAGGGTTTGGAAACTAATAAGAACGCACCATTTGCATACTGCACCTTCACCGCTCAGTTTTGTGTGTGCTAGCCATTTTGCTTGGAATTTCAAATTTCGTTCACCAATTATTGGTGGTACCCATGGATTCTTTAGCAAACGCATTCGTTTTTCATCCGTTATATAATTCCAACCGTGACCAATATCGTAATCAGTGTAAAAAATAAACGTACATGGGAAATCTTCTGGGAGTTTGAACACCTAAACCTCCCCTACACCTAGATACGGTCTTGATGGGAAGGATAATGTGGAATATACATGTTCCAATGGGTTTGTTGGTATTGGCGCTGCAATTAACAATAGTTGGCATGATATATTACTGATAGGCCGTGAATCACAGTAGCACTAGTAAGAATCAATTGATACTCAATCACTGATATTTACAATACTCTAACTTCAACTTTACAAATTGTAAGTTCATACAATCCGTATGACACTCACGAAACATCCGCTTTCACTTAAGTCTCCCATCATTTCCAACCCTATTTTAATTTATTATTTACTGGCCCAGCAACCGAAGTCACTCGGCACTATAAAAATTGGCTTAGACTCCACGAAAATCTTTATGGGCTTTATGGGCTTTTCGGTCAAACGAGTGCGCAAGAAATTTGACAGCTGCATTTTGAGTGTTAGCCAGTGGCAACAGAATCACGTTTACAACACTAGTCTGAAATGGATACAACGGTGAAAATTTTTGCTATGTTATCAATTTATGCAGCTAATAAGAAAATGCAAATATAAAAGCAAAAAGCTGAAGAAAAAAGCGAAAAAGTCGTGTACGAAGGTAATATTTTAAAAAACATTACCTGGCGCCGTACCAAGTGCAGAGAAGAAGTGAAACAGCTGATATTTATTTTTTGTATGTTTTAAAACACTGTTCACAAAATGACACTGAAATCTTACACAAAATAGAAAGGAAGCTATTTCCAAAAATGTCGCGCGATATTGCTGACGAGATATGTATATTTTTTCATGGTCACACGAGGTCGCGCGACTATCATAGCAATCTGACCAAAATATTAGACCGTGTGACCAGGCCATTAGTAAAAGGCGACAGATTTATTCAACTTTTGAAGATAAGCCAGAGTAATTGTTGCGTCTTTTGATGGCTGACTTTGGCAATAATCTACATAAACTAGCTGTGAATTGTAAAACAGTTTGAAGTATTTAATTTGGTACTCAATAAAGCAGTTTGACCCGAATGGAGTTGTAGTTTCCGTAGTGTAGTGGTTATCACATGTGCTTGACACGCAGAAGGTCCTCGGTTCGAGTCCGGGCGGAAACGGTCCAGTTTTTTTTTTTAATTGAGTAAGCAGCTGCTTACATTCGCACAGCATGGACTTATTTATCTTGACCTAAAGGTATCTTGTGCATATATGCAGAAGTTACCTTTCGGTTAAGACATATAAATATATGCATATATACACAAGTTGCCTTTCGGTCAAGATATACAAGTCCATGGTGTGGGAATGTAAGCAGTTGATTACTTAATTTATAATTATTTATAATTCACAGCTAGTTTATGTTAATTATTGCCTAAGCCAACCTTCAAAACATTCAAATATTTCTATGGATTCTCTTCAATTCTAATATTCTAAACTAATTTTTGTAGTGCTTGGTGACTTCGGTTGCTGGGCCAGTAAATAATAAATTAGAATGGGGTTAGCAATGATGGGAAGACTAAGCGAAAGCGGATTTTTCACGAGTGTAATTGGTACGGAATGTATGAACTTATGTAAAAGTGATATGGTCGGAAATGTCTATAGTATAGGTTTAGGTATATTTTTTAAAACCCCTATCGGTATTTCTGGTGCTGCGCTTTTATAAATGTTAACTCTGTTCTTCCTTAATTTCCTCTATTGGAGTTAAGTGAAGAATGCCCTTTAAGACAACGTTAAAACTGCAAATAAAAAACAAATGCGGCAGCAGTTTTTGAAAATCAAAGTATTTTAATAAAAACGTTTCTTCATATTCGGAAAAAGTAATTTGTACGATAGCAATACTGACTGTGACTGTTTGTACGAAAGGCGGCTATTGTATGACATAATATGTTATAAATTGTAGTTGGCAGTTGAATAAAACCTTATTATCTGATCACAACTTTATATACAACATGGGAAATCGTTCCTAAATTGTTCTTTGAACTTTGATATGATTAACAAACTCATTACGAACTAAATACTCATTGGAGATAATTGCATTTGATAGAAGCACAACTTTCAGAATTGGTATTCCTACAATTATTTATTTTGACCATATACAATATGTTTATCTGTATAAATGTATCGATATAAGAAATATGTTTACAATTCTCATTGAAATTTGAGATCCGAGCGAATGCAGATAACAAAAATAAGAATATGTAAACATTTGTCTTTATATTTTAAATAAAACAGAATTTATAACTTGCATTCGGCAAAGTATCTATTTAAAGTTTCTGTAGGCCTGTTACTTGAAGGCCTCCAGAGTCCAACGATCCTATATATTCTAACCGTAGCATTATCATCATTCATATAATTTTACTAATGACTTCGATCTAAGAATTCTGTGCCCCTATTATTAACATCCTTGGAAGTAATTGATCATTAATCATTTCCTCGAAGACGCAGTATTCTTTATGGATTCAGAAACTTCCTTCTGTGTAACTAATTCAGATCATTCTAGTCTGTTCGGTATTAACAGCAGAAAGTGATGTTTCACATCCTGAAATTTCTGAGCACCTGTTGTTGAATAGGACAGTCACGTGATAAGCTTAGTTATAGTAATTTCATTCATAAATCCAAAGTTCCAATAATTTCTGTAATATAATTTGAACTTTATACAGAAACTTCTGTTCACCTATTACTTCTTGGTCATTCATAAGATATTTTATAGAAATTGTGAAGCGTTTCCAGAAGATAAAGCAATTTTTTTTTGACTATTAATGCTATTTATGTAGGTCTTCCGTAAAGTTCAGCTAGCAATACTGAATAAATTTGATATAGAATTGACAAGTCAGAATTATATATTTTTCTATTATCATAGAGACTGAATGTGTAGAAATTAATTGTTATATTTTCAAGAAAACAGAATTTATAACTTGCATTCGGCAAACTAACTATTTAAAGTTTCTGTAGGCCTGTTACTTGAAAGCCTCTAGAAGGATGTAGCACTATCCTTGTTTATATAATTTTACGAATGACTTCATGCCATAAATTCCGTGCTCCAATTATTAATTGTTCGTTAATCGTTTCCTCGACGACGAAGTATTATTTGGGGATTCGGAAACATCCGTCTATGTAGCTAATTGAGACCATTCTAGTCTGTTTGGTATTAATAGCAGTTAGTTTTGTTACACTATAACCTTAAAAATTCTGAGCACATGTTATTGAATACGATAGTCATATAATGAACTTAGTTATAGTAAGTTCATTCATGAACAGAGTTTTTTGTATAACGTTGAAATTATATTACAGAAATAATTGGAACAATGGATTTATGAATGAAATTACTATAACTAAGCTTATCACGTGACTGTCCTATTCAACAACAGGTGCTCAGAAATTTCAGGATGTGAAACATCACTTTCTGCTGTTAATACCGAACAGACTAGAATGATCTGAATTAGTTACACAGAAGGAAGTTTCTGAATCCATAAAGAATACTGCGTCTTCGAGGAAATGATTAATGATCAATTACTTCTAAGGATGTTAATAATAGGGGCACAGAATTCTTAGATCGAAGTCAGTAGTAAAATTATATGAATGATGATAATGCTACGGTTAGAATATATAGGATCTTTGGACTCTGGAGGCCTTCAAGTAATAGGCAAACAGAAACTTTAAATAGTTATTATAAATTTTGGGTTATTCAAAATATAAAGACAAATGTTTACATATTCTTATTTTTGTTATCTGCATACGCTCGGTTCTCAAATTTCAATGAGAATTGTAAACATATTTCTTATATCGATACATTTATACAGATAAACATATTGTATATGGTCAAAATAAATAATTGTAGGAATACCAATTCTGAAAACTGAAGAAATATAATACTTCATAAGACAAGCTGTGCTCCTATTAAATGCAATTATATTTATTATGCCCTGCTTGATCACTCCTCATTACTTTTTTTGTTTTTCTACTACTTAATCGGTCTTTAAATAATATATACAGGGAGTGGCACACGCCTTATGAATGCTGCTATCGAATAGCTTTAGTCGGAGGATTAATTTAAGAAAGAAAGAGGATGTGAGTGGTAAACACTCAAGAGGCTTCGATGTGAACATTGTTGTTCACTGTATCGAGAATCAGCGATGAGTGTCATTTTCACTATATGCAGAGAAACAAATACATTTATACACATAATCATATGAGCAGAAATGTTAACAAGCACGGGGGTGTTACAGAAACCGCTTTCGCTTCAGTCTTCAGATTTCATTCATAAAACTAAATATAATAAATTGTGGATCGAAAGCATTTTCTGTAACACACCCCACCACCTTTATAGCGTTACATCTCCCTGTCTCCTTATCCTTTTGGACCATTTCCACCATGTTCCCGTGTCTCCCCCTCTTTTCCTTTCGCCCTAGACCCCAAAGAGTAGGGTGCAATGCAGTTGATTAGTGAACATATAAAAAGTTATGAAAATAAACATTTTACATAAATTTGCCCCAGCCCCCTTTACCGATTACATTTATTATCGGTCATATATAATAAGCGACAACATTATCTTTATCGCAAATCGAAGGCACATACTACCCGTACATTAGTTTAGACAAGCTGGGAAAAACGAAGTGTAAGGGTGTTCCAAAAACATGAGATAGTAAACATGTTCTATTTAGTACTTATAACTAATATTAGTACTGTGATTATTTTTAGTTATGCGTTAAGTTGAAAATTATGCCACATGATAGATTGCGACGACGCTCAATGAACGACAAACAGACGCGTACGTAAATACATATTGATATCTTGCGATACTATTGACCGTTTGTCAGACAGTGTGTCTGTCGGTTGTAAAAGTATATTTTGAAGATTACTTATTGTAGTTAATGGTAGCGCACTCAAAAGTTATGTATCGCAACGATAAGGTAACAATGCACTCATGCGAGGGCAGTTCAGTAAGTAACTCAAATTACTTTTATTTGAGATATTTGTGAACAGTTGATTGCCAGTGTTGTACAAACTTCTTAAAAAACACATATAAGAATGTTATATTTAGATGACTTGCCCGATTCGAATTTAGACTGCACACAAAATATATTTCGTATATATGTACATACTCATGTGTCACTACAATCGTTTATCGGATTTGACTGCACGTAGGAAGGCGCACCATTAGCTAAATTGTTTTGCGTGCTAGCGACAATTGATGTTAAGAGGCCGTTCAAGTATTACGTGACGCAAGTTTTTTTTCCATTTTTGACACCTCTTGTAACAGTTGGGCACACAAATTTGCATAACTCTTTTCCCCTCATCTTAGTAATGTAACAGTCACAAATTGTATGCATATAATAACGAAAAAGTACATTTTTCCATTATGTAGGACATACATAGACCAATGCTGATATATATGGTACAAAAATATAGAGTGGAGATTGAGCCCAAAGCCTTATGTTACCTTCTGATAGGGTGTCCAGAAACTTTTTTTATATTCCTATAGTTTTCTAATTTAATGGAAAAGGGCATCGGAGTTCCCATAAAGTACAATATATATATTCTAGATCAGCTCCAGGTGGAGATTCGTACTAGCCATATCCAGCCAGACCGACTGTCGGTTTATCCCCTGTCAGAGTGAATGAAATCTAGTTACTCAGTTTTTAACATATTGATCTGAAATCGGAAATGGAGACTTCGGATGTTCCTAAGCTGTACATATGTCATAATTTTCGGTTTTTTATTTTTTATTACAGTCAATATAAATCCGATTTGTTGGCTTCTTATGGATGGGCGCTTCACATGTCTCTTGATATTACTCACATCGTTTTATTGGACTGCTTATATCGATAACCTATCAAACACCCACCGTGGAGAAACCTCACTTGAAATATCTAAATCATGGTAGAAAACAGGACCATATCCGAGACTTCCACATTCCCAAGTGAATGGCAAACTATAACTTTCTCCACTTAAGTGGATTCATGCAAGGTTTCTGATGTGCTTATATGTAATAGATAAATGTATCACGAAGTGTATTACCCCGAAAACTTATATTTTGTTGAAGCATAAATAACAACACTAAAACTTTGTACCGGATAAAGTGTTTTTGCGGGTAGTTCTAATTCATTAAAGAGATAAGTGCTGCCGAAAGCCAACGAATTTTAGTGGAAGTTTACGAAGAGCATGCCGGAAGTGGTTTGCACAATTTAAAAGCCACGATTTTGAGCTGGAAGTCATGTAACGAACTGGGCAGCCGAAAAAGTTCGAATATGCATAATTGGAGTCATTGCTCGTTGAAGATTAAAAAGTCAAACGCTTCAAGCATTAGCGCAATCATTAGGAGTTGACTTGTCTAAACTCACTCGCGAATACCTCCAAGCCATGCGAATGTTCAAAAAGTTATGAAAATTGGGTCGCATATGAATTGAAACCAAGAGAGGTGGCAACATGTTCTTTCTTCATATGTGAACAGCTATGTAAACGACAGAAAAGGAAAGGATTTTTACATCGCGAATTGTGACTGATGATTGAAAGTTGTTCCGGTTCAACAAACTCAAACGCAAAATGCCATGGGTTAAGCCCGGCTAACCATCAACACAAACTGCGAAGGGAAATGTGCATGGATTCAAGCTTATGCACTGTATTTGTTGGGATCAGCGTGATGTGATCTAGTACGTGCTGCTCAAATAGTAGAACGAAACGATATCGAGAAATTGGTACCGAATCCAACTGATGCGTTTAAAGCAACCGTAATACGACGAAAGACAGCACAACATCATTTTTATCCACGAAAACACTCGTCCTCACGTCTCAAAGCCTGTATCGATCGATGACCCATTGGCTGTTTGAGCGACGTTTCATTTCTTATGAAAATGTTACAAAATAGGTGAATGCTTGGTTGGCTTCTAAAGCCGAAAAAAACAATGCACAATATTTTGAATAATCTATTTGTAAGCATTTTTGTACAATAAAGCCTCAATTGTCGAAAATAAATTGCTACGAATTTATTCCATTCCATAACAATCACAGATTTTATGCACTTTTAACTGCATTCGTATTGAATGTAGGACGAAGTTTTCAGACATACAAAATTCTGTTAACCTAAATAGAAATATATGTACATAAGTAATCGTATAGAGTATGTACCTACATAAATGTATTTATGTGATACACAATGTTCTAACCTTCAGCGGCAACCTGACCCCAGAGCTTAAATGCGTTCTATGTTCTATACTGTCCGTCCGTCTGTCAGTCTGTCTGTATATATGTCAGTCTTTGACTGCACCTCAAAAATAGTGGCAAACAAAAGTTAAACGATTTATTCAATTTTTATTATTATTTTGTTTTTTTTTTTCTCGTTATTTTTGCTTATGAGTAATGCATTTAAAGATTAATTAATATTCTTCAAATGGTGCTCAAGATCAGCCAGATTAGCATTAGTTTCGTTTGAAATGCGCAAAAACAAAAATAAATAAAAATGCTTTATGCAATGTTGAATGAAATGCTAAAGCCAAGTTAGTAATTGCAGTCAATAATTCATGCCAACAACAACAACAACAACCACAATAAAAGCAATATGGGCTTAAACTACAGGCCGACTACTCAAAATGTATCTTAATGTGTTCAACTTAGTATCTGTATATATGCGTGTGCGTGACTGTATGTGTGTGTGTGTGTGTGTGTGTGTGTGGAAAGATATAAACTGCATGCAGCATTTTCTCATACTTGACAATTTTTTGCTGTTATTGTATCTGTTTGGTTTTTCGCTTACCCGTTTTATTTTGAGGTCAATCAATAAATTTAAGAAATTAAAACTACAACAACAACAACAACGAGAACGAGAACGAGAACGACAACAAGAATTAATGTAAAATAGTTAATTATGAAAGAAGCTTTTGACGTGATAACGTGTATTAAATCGATGAACGCCGCCAAATACGAAAGAGCCATGCCCCTCACGTTCCTCCTGAAGGCGGCTTGTGTGTGAAGCATTGGCTTGTGAAAGCTATAGTTATGTGTGTTTGTGTGTGTGTGTGTGTGTTTGCCTATTAGTGTTATCTAGCGCGCGATGGGGTGCGGCTATACGTCATATACGATCTTGTTATTGTTGTACTTGTGGCTGCTGTTGCTGTAGCTTTTGTTGTTATTTGTTATTGCTTTACCACTCTTATCTTGTAGATTTTTTCGTTGTTGTTGTTGTTGTTGTTATATTTTATATGCGTAAAAATATTAAATTGCTTATTTAATAACACACAAACACGTATACGAGCCGAACATTAAGAGCGTGAGAGCGAGAGAGTGTTTGAGTAGGAGCTCTCTAATGTAAATGCAAGCGTAAGGGGGCGTGATACAGCGAGATTAAATATGCACGAGTAATATTTATTTGTAGTTGTATTTAATTGAAATATTTAAAAATTATTTTTTTTTTGTGTTTGTTGCCGGCAACGCCAAACTATATAGAAACGCTTTTTATCTCTTTCTCTCGCAGCATACATTTATAGTAGTAGGGACAGGGGGAAGCAGTGGCAGGGAAATGAGAGGCAAGGGAAAGGGCAGAACGACGTCTGCCAGGGTGCAAATGTAACACACATTTGTACAGAGTGTTTTCAATTAACTCCTTCTTTGTATTATACAAAATAATGATAATTCAGTGATAATAATTCAATTCAATTCATAAATGTATGAAATTTTTTAACAATGTTTTCTTATGACGTTATCACGTAAAATTATCGTCCGTAAACCGACTTTACAGACAACCATTTTTTCGAATTTGGGACGCTAATAGGGCTTAAAAGTTGTGTACACATGTCCAGAATACGTGTGCAAAATCCGATTGCTCTGCGATGCCTTCCGTCTGCAGCATTTACGATGAAAATCGAAAATTTTAGCTAAATTTACGAAAAAGTTAGACTTATGGCAATGTTTTTCTCTACCTATTTCCAACTTTTACTAGTCAAAAGCGGTAATCTTAGCCACCAAAACACCTCCTCTGTTGGCCGCGTTCGCTTCGAATTTGCTAAATGTGGAAGAAAGTTAATACAGACTGTACTATCGCATCTCTAAATGAAAGTAATTCAAACTTACCCATTTTATAACACTGTTTGTGTGAACTTTGGCGAAGATTTTACTGAGATTAACTATTTTTGCAGAGAGACAACGCGAGAGTAGCAGAATTTGGTTTTAATCAGCGTTGTCGTTTCGGAGATTTTTCTTTTTCATATGGTGATTATGACTAAGGTGTGTTTACACTGGACATTTTTTTGCATGCGGTGCTTATAACCCAGCTGTCTTTACGCTGGATATTTTTTCAAGTGGTGATTAAAAGTGGTATTTACATTGGCTTGGCAATTTCGCCGGCTGTACTCAGTTTTTGATTTGATGATTTCGTGGATAGTCTTGAAATCATCAGTATGAAATATAAAAAATTATAAACGTAGTAAGTGCCTATATTTACATAAGCTTAAAAAACAATAGGTTCAGTGTAAAAAAGAAACGTACAAGGGAAATCTTCTGGGGGGTTTGAACCTCTAACCCCCCTCCCCACCGTAGCTACGGCCTTGCTGGGAAGGATAATGTGGAATATACATGTTCCAATGGGTTTGTTGGTATTGGCGCTGCAATTAACAATAGTTGGCATGATATATTACTGATAGGCCGTGAATCACAGTAGCACTAGTAAGAATCAATTGATACTCAATCACTGATATTTACAATACTCTAACTTCAACTTTACATATTGTAAGTTCATACAATCCGTATGACACTCACGAAACATCAGCTTTCACTTAAGTCTCCCATCATTTCCAACCCTATTTTCATTTATTATTTACTGGCCCAGCAACCGAAGTCACTCGGCACTATAAAAATTGGCACGAAAACCTTTATGGGCTTTTCGGTCAAACGAGTGCGCAAGAAATTTGACAGCTGCATTTTGAGTGTTAGCCAGTGCCAACAGAATCACATTTACAACACTAGTCTGAAATGGATACAACGGAGAAAATGTTTGCTATGTTATCAATTTATGCAGCTAATAAGAAAATGAAAATATAAAAGCAAAAAGCTGAAGAAAAAAGCGAAAAAGTCGTGCACGAAGGTAATATTTTAAAAAACATTACCTGGCGCCGTACCAAGTGCAGAGAAGAAGTGAAACAGCTGATTTTTATTTTTTGTATGTTTTAAAACACTGTTCACAAAATGACACTGAAATCTTACACGAAATAGAAAGGAAGCTATTTCCAAAAATGACGCGCGATATTGCTGACGAGATATGTATACTTTTTCATGGTCACACGAGGTCGCCCGACTATCATAGCAATCTGACCAGAATATAGGACCGTGTGACCAGGCCATTAGTAAAAGGCGACAGATTTATTCAACTTTTGAAGATAAGCCAGAGTAATTGTTGCGTCTTTTGATGGCTGACTTTGGCAATAATCTACATAAACTAGCTGTGAATTGTAAAACAGTTTGAAGTATTTAATTTGGTACTCAATAAAGCAGTTTGACCCGAATGGAGTTGTAGTTTCCGTAGTGTAGTGGTTATCACATGTGCTTGACACGCAGAAGGTCCCCGGTTCGAGTCCGGGCGGAAACGGTCCAGTTTTTTTTTTTAATTGAGTAAGCAGCTGCTTACATTCGCACAGCATGGACTTATTTATCTTGACCTAAAGGTATCTTGTGCATATATGCAGAAGTTACCTTTCGGTTAAGACATATAAATATATGCATATATACACAAGTTGCCTTTCGGTCAAGATATACAAGTCCATGGTGTGGGAATGTAAGCAGTTGATTACTTAATTTATAATTATTTATAATTCACAGCTAGTTTATGTTAATTATTGCCTAAGCCAACCTTCAAAACATTCAAATATTTCTATGGATTCTCTTCAATTCTAATATTCTAAACTAATTTTTGTAGTGCTTGGTGACTTCGGTTGCTGGGCCAGTAAATAATAAATTAGAATGGGGTTAGCAATGATGGGAAGACTAAGCGAAAGCGGATTTTTCACGAGTGTAATTGGTACGGAATGTATGAACTTATGTAAAAGTGATATGGTCGGAAATGTCTATAGTATAGGTTTAGGTATATTTTTTAAAACCCCTATCGGTATTTCTGGTGCTGCGCTTTTATAAATGTTAACTCTGTTCTTCCTTAATTTCCTCTATTGGAGTTAAGTGAAGAATGCCCTTTAAGACAACGTTAAAACTGCAAATAAAAAACAAATGCGGCAGCAGTTTTTGAAAATCAAAGTATTTTAATAAAAACGTTTCTTCATATTCGGAAAAAGTAATTTGTACGATAGCAATACTGACTGTGACTGTTTGTACGAAAGGCGGCTATTGTATGACATAATATGTTATAAATTGTAGTTGGCAGTTGAATAAAACCTTATTATCTGATCACAACTTTATATACAACATGGGAAATCGTTCCTAAATTGTTCTTTGAACTTTGATATGATTAACAAACTCATTACGAACTAAATACTCATTGGAGATAATTGCATTTGATAGAAGCACAACTTTCAGAATTGGTATTCCTACAATTATTTATTTTGACCATATACAATATGTTTATCTGTATAAATGTATCGATATAAGAAATATGTTTACAATTCTCATTGAAATTTGAGATCCGAGCGAATGCAGATAACAAAAATAAGAATATGTAAACATTTGTCTTTATATTTTGAATAACACAGAATTTATAATTTGCATTCGGCAAAGTTGTTAACTATTTAAAGTTTCTGTTTGCCTGTTACTTGAACGCCTCTAGCAGGATGTAGCACTATCCTTGTTTATATAATTTAACTAATGACTTCATGCCATAAATTCTGCTCCCCTATTATTAACTTCCTTAAAGACAAAGAATTATTTGTGGATTCAGAAACTCTTCCTTCTGTCTAGCTTATTCATATCATTCTAGTCTGTTCAGTATTAAAAGCAGAAAGTTTTTTTACATTATGATCCTGAAATTTCTGAACACCTGTTATTGAATACTATAGTCATTTTTTATAATAAATAAAATAGTTATAATAAATTCATTCCTAAATCTTCTTGGCTATTCATAATTCATTTTATTAAAGTTACTAGGCATATCTTGAAGATTTTTATTGCATCTAAGTTGGTTTTTTAGAGGAAAAGCCAAGAATTATTCAAAGATTAAAAATATTTCGACCAGCATTACTTGCAGATATTTATGTTCGTCTAATATCAACTGCTCTAATTAATATATACACATTTAATCCTTGTAATAATAGACAAATATATAATGCTGACTTCTCAATTCTATATCAAATTTATGCAGTATTGCTTGCTGAACTTGACGGAAGACCTACATAAATAGCATTAATGGTGCCCACAAATAGTCAAAAAAAAAATTGCTTTATCTTCTGGAAACGCTTCACAATTTCTATAAAATATCATATGAATGACCAAGAAGTAATAGGTGAACAGAAGTTTCTGTATAAAGTTCAAATTATATTACAGAAATTATTGGAACTTTGGATTTATGAATGAAATTACTATAACTAAGCTTATCACGTGACTGTCCTATTCAACAACAGGTGCTCAGAAATTTCAGGATGTGAAACATCACTTTCTGCTGTTAATACCGAACAGACTAGAATGATCTGAATTAGTTACACAGAAGGAAGTTTCTGAATCCATAAAGAATACTGCGTCTTCGAGGAAATGATTAATGATCAATAACTTCTAAGGATGTTAATAATAGGGGCACAGAATTCTTAGATCGAAGTCATTAGTAAAATTATATGAATGATGATAATGCTACGGTTAGAATATATAGGATCGTTGGACTCTGGAGGCCTTCAAGTAACAGGCAAACAGAAACTTTAAATAGTTAAAAACTTTGCCGAATGCAAATTATAAATTCGGTTTTATTTAAAATATAAAGACAAATGTTTACATATTCTTATTGTTGTTATCTGCATTCGCTCGGATCTCAAATTTCAATGAGAATTGTAAACATATTTCTTATATCGATACATTTATACAGATATACATATTGTATATGGTCAAAATAAATAATTGTAGGAATACCAAATCTGAAAGTTGTGCTTCTATCAAATGCAATTATCTTCAATGAGTATTTCGTTCGTAATGAGTTTATTGCTCATATCAAAGATTAGGTCTCTGGCTAGATTCTGGAATTTTAACTAAACGTTCAACTAATGAAAATTATGTGACGTATTGTTGCTTCTTTTCGAAGTTTTATACAATTCTTCCCGCTCAAAATTCAGTGCTTTTACATTTTAGGAACGATTTCTCATCTTGTATATAAAGTTGTGATCAGCTGATAAGGTTTTATTATGCCGAATTGTAAAAATTTGCATAAAAATAATTTTATAACATTTTTTTTTTCTAGGCGGTTGTTAAAAATGTATTTTAATAGTCTTCTTGTATAATAGTCTTTAATAGTCTTGTAATTTAATAGTCTTCTGGTTAAGAGAAGTTGATTTATCAAACTAAGGGACTAAATTGCGTTGTTACAGACAGAAGACAGACAAGCAGACTAATATGGCTAAAATAACTCGATTCGTTGTTCAAGGCTATGTATGTATATTTTTATAACAATATTTTTTTGGGGAATGAGGTCGTTTGCAGTATAGACTACTACTCGTATAAAACATTCACAATAGCCAGAGCCATTTTTGCAAAATGGACCGAACTAATTTGTACAGCCTATAGATTATTCAAAGTATTGTCCATCGCTAGTCACTATACTGTGATAGCATACTCAGTGACGGAAGAACTCATTTTTTTTTTCAATCTTTATAAGCAGTGAAGCATTCTTCAGACAGACCATGGGTCATCGATCGAAACAGCTGGTAATCAGATGGAGCGATGTCTGAATGTCGATATATGATTTGATAGGTTTCGCGAATTGCGAACGAGCATTGCTGTGGAGGAAAATGATTTTGTCGTGTCTATTGGCATATTCTGGCCGTTTTTTTTTTCTAAAATGCGCCGTTTAAATGCAACATATCACAGCTTGGGTCCATGAAGATGGTTGGCAGGGCTTAACTCATGACTAATTGCATTGCAGTCAAAATTCGTTGCAAAATCTACTGCGTTTTTTGTCGTTCGAGCAGCTGTTTACAGCTGTAAAAACTCCTTGCAACGTCTCTTGGCTTGATTTCGTATGGAACTCAATTCCTATGCCTTTGAGGAGTTGGCTGATTTTTTTTCAAAATCAACTCCCAAATGAATCAGTCAATTCTTGAAGCGTGTGACCTGGATCTTAATTGAGGAATGACTTCAATTTTTCATCTGATTCTTTTTCATATGAAATTCTGAATCAATCTGTTGTAGTAGAATCAAAATCCTTCTGCGTAAAAAACCGGGTTTGAAGAACTTTTAGTATTGTAGTTTCTAACTTGCAGATACACTTGCAAAACAATGCCAGCAAATCGTTTACTTTATATATATACTAGATGATACCCGGCCCGTTTCTGCCGTTCCAACTGCCTCGCCTTCCCACTGCCACTACTTCTACTTTCAAATGGTATGGGTAAATCCGTCTGAATCATGGGTATGCGCGGAGCATAAGCCAGTTGTCCCAGTGCTGGCCCTGTGAGAATGGCCGCAGCGATTATATTCGCCCGCAACTCTTTTACAAGCAGCCTTTCGGTGCTAGTTTCCCTAGCACGTTTAGCTGAGGTAATTGCTCTTTGGCTGACAAGCCGCTGCGAACGTTCCGACCTATTCTGCCTATGTTTAGCCAGTCGCTGAGACCTTTCGGTGATAGACTCTATAGACTCTATAGACACTCGCAAGGCACTGTGCATGCTCAAAGGAAGTCTCTCCCATTCGGCGTACTATAGCCGCTCTTGTATGGGATGTATGTGTAGATAGTTGTGATATACTTTTAGGCATACTGACGTTATATATTCAGAACCTTTTATGGAAACAATAAGATAGAAAGTAGCTCTGAAAAGAACTTTTTAAGGAAACAATAAAATAGAAAGAAGTTCTGAAAAGAACTTATTATGAAAACTATAAAGAAAAAAAAGCAGTTCTGATAAGAACTTTTTATTAAGACAACGTCGAAAGTGTGCGTATTACGTCCACTGCGTAAGGAACCGACCAATGAGACGCCATCGCACGCCGTCACGTTGGCCGCGCGTGAACATTAATAAAATTGTCTCACGTATTTGATATTTTAAATTATCTCTTACTTTCGTTCTTTCTCTTTACTTACGCACACATGACCATATGAGACAATCACATGAACGCCATACATATACATAACGCTATGCATCATGTTTTAAACATCGCCATCTCGCTCATACTAATTTTTTCCTACTTTATACGTATAGTTTCTTTCTTTCTCTCTTATCAGGCACACATTACCATATTAGACAAATACATGAACGCTCAACAATATGTGGCTTTCAGCTTTACATCATGTTTTAATTATCGCCATGTCGCTCATACTAACTATTTTACATTTCATTTCATTTATATTTATATTTATTCATTACATTTATGTGTATATCGCCATATAGCCTATGTTATTCACAAATAGCGTGGCTTTCTATTGGTAAAAAAAATCGGTTCACTAGATCCAGAGATTATCCCCTACAATGCCACAAACCTACAAACTCACAAACTTTACCTCTTTATAATATTAGTATAGATGTTTATATAAAAAAAACTTGTAAATGCTTTAAAATATAAACAAAAATTCCATAGCAGCTCAAAATACAATACACAATAAAGGTATTAAAGTTAAAATAAACACATTTAAATAGAAAAATAAATAGAAAAACAAATAATAATTTACAACACTAAAAATATTGTAGTAAAAAACCTCTAACAACAATCACAAGATAAACATTTGCGAAATATACTAAAAACAAAAAAAGATTCATAAATAACTAAATAAATGCGATTTGATTAATGTTCAAAGCCCATTCAACTGACTCTTAATATTGATACGAGTATTTATTACATTGAGTTCATACAGATTTCACTCTTTCTCTCTCTCTCTCTCTTTCTCGAGGTATTTTGATTTTCAAACGCACTTTGTAATGCATTTTAATGAAATTGAGATGGTAAAGTGTACCAACAACGAACTTTTCGTTGTGTTGCAATAAAGAAAATTTAAGCAAAATTTTTTTAAATTACGCAAGTTTAGTATGCAAAACGATGGTCAAGGTAGTATTCAGATATATATGTTTACAGTTATACTAAGTAAAAAAATATATGTGTGTTGTTGTTTTTGTGTACTGTTTTGTTTCGTGTATTTTTAGCTTGAATGTAACAAATTGAATTGTGTTCCGTTGAGTATTACTTTGTGTATTACTAGTGCATACACTTCCAAGCAACTAAAAACGGCAGGTTACTTGTAAAAGTCCCCAGTATATAGTGTTATTAAAATTGTTTGCGCATTTTTGCGCTTTTTCGAATAAAAATTGCATTTTTAGTGACATTTGAGTTTTCGCACCACACTCTACTCGATCTATGGGACAAGAACAATGTCATAACAATGTATATTGTCGCAGATATCAATAAAGACGATTTAAGCACATCTCATATTAATCGTAAGTGTGTTTTTTTTAGACGTGTGGTTTTCAATCTTGCAACACTGTTTTCGGCAGCTGTTTTTTTGGCAGCTGTCACTTGCCTTGGTTTGCCATTTCATAATGAATAGACTTACTCCGGCACAACGTTTGCAAATCGTGCAAATTTATTACCAAATTGAAAGATGGCCACCGATCCCGATTTTCACAAGAAGATTTTGTTCAGCGATGAAGCTCACTTTTTGTTGGATGGGTACGTTAATAAACAAAACTGTCACATTTGGAGTAATGATAATCCACAAACAAGCCATTGTTGAGACGCCGTTACATACTCAAAAAGTCACTGTTTGGTGTGCTCAAAGGGCAGAGGGAATCATTGGTCCATATTTCTTCAAAAATGAAGCCGGCCATAATGTTACAGTCAATGGGGAAAGCTATAGAGCCATGATTAATGACTTTTTCGTGCCTGAATTGGAAAATGTTTATGTGGAGGACCTTTGGTTCCCACAAGACGTCGCTACATGTCATACAGCCAACGAAACAATCAATTTATTGAAGGAAACTTTTGGTGAGCGCATTATCTCTGTGGCGTGGCCTCCAAGATCGTGCGATTTAACACCGCTGGACTATTTTTTGTGGGGTTATGTGAAGTCGCTTGTCTACGCAGATAAGCCCGAGCGATTGACGCCTTGGAAGGGAATATTCGGCGCGTTATTGCTGACATACGGCCCCCCAATTGCTGCAAAAATTGATCGAAAATTGGGCCTCTCGGCTGGAATTTATTCGAGCTAGGCGGAGCGCCCACTTGCCCGAAATCAATTTTAAAACATAATGGCAAACCCTTACCTTTAAAATAAAGCTAAATTCTTGACCACAACATTAAGTTATCTGCGTTTTATTTCTTCTTGAAAACTACACGTCTAAAAATGAACACCCTTTATATAGGCAAAACTATATATTTGTGTTAATCAGGTAGAACGGTAATTATCTAAATGCCAGAGAAATCTGACGACATTTAAAATTTCGCACTCAGAGTGGCTTTCGAAAAATTTGTTGGTTGTACTTGATGAGGAAAGTACTGCAAGCCTCGATTAAAAAGAAAATAGGCTTCAGAACTTGCCTTACAGTATAATTTATCCCCAAGCCTTACATGCAGAAACTGTGGCAACGGTTTCTCTACAGAACCTGTTAAACCATACGGCGGAACGGATATTGACTCTGCAAAAGGAAGTTTTAGAACAAATTGAACATATTTCTCATTGCACACTAATAATAAGCTATGGATTTGATGGGCTACAGGTTAAAGTACTTATAAACACAGCAATTTAGGTCAGATGAGCCTCATTCCTTAGACCAATCGCTTTTTGTTACAACTGTTATTCCTTTAAAACTAGTGGATACATTTCAACGTGTTATATGATGGCAACACGGCTAGAAGAGTCTTTGCAGATACTAAACTCTTTGCATCAATTACGACATTCGACGAATTCATTTTAAATAATTTTCATTTCATATTGATAGCAATATCGTGTGAATACTCCATCAACCCAGCAAAGTTTCGAACTCTTTGTGGACAAACTTTTCTTATTATATGAAGACATATCCATGGTTTCCAATATCACCAACTGTACACAAAATTCTGGTGCACGGTTCGGAGATAATAAATATCAGCTTAGTTCCAGTTGGATGTCTAGGTAAAAATGTTTCAGAAGAACGCAACAAACTATACAAAACTGACAGACGTTCTCACGCCCGGAAAAATAGTAGATCTATGATCTATGCTATGGATCCGTTATTATCAAAATTGTGCTTATATGAGAGACTAAAACAGACCAGAAAGAAACCGCTCCCAAAAGAAATAAGGAGTCTTTTAGAGTTGCCGACCTCACAAGTAAATTATTCACTTAATGATTCAATATCGAGTCTCAATAACAATGGTTCTGAATGAAGCCGTGGTTCAACTTAAACAAAAAAAAAAAAAAAAAAACAAAAATTCTACTTTAGTCTTACTAACACTCATGCAAAATTTGAAGTCTCTAGCTTTAAATTTAGAATAAAAATGTCCAAACTCCCTGAGAACTAATCAATTTTCGTTGTCTTTCACGTATGAAAAAGTTATTCAAGTTTAGAAAATTTACTAACAGACGGAGTGGAGAGAATCGAAAATAAAGCTATTCATTCTTAGTGTGCGGACTCCCACACATAGGCGGGAATGCAGGTCAGCCGAATTGGCAACAGTTTGCTTTGTTTTCATATTTTACGTGTTCTCATTGATGTGTAGAGGTTAGTTTAGCAGTTTTCCCTACTTTTCCATGAGTTATGTAACATTTTTATTCTAGATTATGTCTGCAAGAACAAGATTTTTCATAGAAAAAAAAGATTGAGGAGATTGTTTCTCAAAGAGAAGATGAGAGTAAAAATAAGTTTTTTTTATTTAACGGATTAACTTTAATTGCAATCTATCTGTAGAAGACAATCAGAAAATTGCAAGGTTAAAGGAAACAATTACCAACGTTTTTGGGGAGTTGGGGTAGAAAAAATAAAAGTGGGTAAGTGTGTTATTACCTTCCATGAGGGAGATCAAGCGGGGAAGCCTCTTGAGCCGTCTTATATTGATTGAAACTATTGTCGATTTCGAACTTTTGAAGCAGTTGCTCCTACTGGCAGTGCCGCAGATCGGAATTCCGTATGTCCATACAAGCTTTATTATTGCTGTATAGACTAGAAGCTTGCTACTCAGCCTGAGAGTTGACCTTCGACCGATAAGCCATAAATGTATTTTTGGTGAGAAGGTGGGGACGCCATTTTAGCCTTCTGTCAAGGCCCAGGCTCAGATACTTGGCTCTTGCGCTGCTTGGATATTTGCTTCTTCGAAGATGAACCGGAGAACAGTCTAATCTTCTAAGTGTAAAAGTCGTTTAAGTGGACTTCTCAAGGTTCACCACAATGTTCCACCTCTTGAGCCAAGTATTGGAGATGTCGAGCTGCCTATAAAGGATTGCTGAAGCCGCCTGTGGGGAGACATCGGATGCCAGGAATGCCATGTTGTCAGCATACGTAGCGGCCAGCAATTTGCCTTCCACGATGTTTCTGATTTGAACAGCGGTTCATATGAGAACGAGAGTGAAAACGATGAAGAAAAACAACATGTTGAAGATTTCGTGGACGTAGATCTGCTTTTCGTTTCGAGAGACAGCAATGTCTGTAGCGCAGCGTCACCTTGCTTCGCTGTTGATGGCCAAGCATGTCAGTGCTATGTCATAAATTTGCGGGCAGGTATGACTGAGTACGCCAAGGCACGTGCCGTGTACATGAAATATGTATTTATGCCTTTCTTTACGTCGGCGTTCGAAAAACAAATGCTTAAGGCCTGGTGTCAGACGGTCTTATATTTACGTCAGATTGCTAGGATAGTCGCGCCACTTCGTATGACCATGAAAAAATGTATCTCGTCAGCAATGTTAGTCTGCTAACTTTATGTTAAGTCAGCAGACTAAGCTGCTGCTGTTATATAAAGTCTTTGTATAGCGTATCCAAACTTCAGCCTATGTTGCTTTTTATATCGCTGGCTACTCAATAAATATATTTACTTGTTGTTTGCTGTTGAAAACCGAAATTTTTTCAGCTTGTTGTCTTTATTTTCGAAATTAATTTGTCAAAGTTGTATGAACTTGGCTAATATCGTCGTCATCGTTAGCAGATACTTTCAGTTAGCTCGGAATACAGATTTCAATGTGTGAATAATGAAAATCAATAGAGATATTTCGGTATAGCTAAACAAATTTATATGCATACATATATTTATTCGCTGATTAACAATGAATTAATCATTTGGCAGTCACTTGCGGCACGTTAGCAAACAGATGAAGAAGCTACGCTCCTCATTGAAATTGAAACTCTAAAGTGAATTTAATATGTATCTACAGCCTACAACGGTTTTTATATTAATACAGCTGCAATTTTATTTGCAATTACGAGTTGCTATTTTGCTGAATTTAAGATTTTGATGCTTATCAGAATCAAAGCAAAGTCCCATTGACACCTTGGCAGAACGTCACCAAGTGATTGTCGCTTGGTTATGTGCTTAGATAAACAAACTGGCAAATCTGGAAATGATCTAACAATAGGGAAACGAAGCTAGTTAAGCAAACGAGGTTTGTTAAAAAATATTCAATTTATTTATATGTTGTATTGGCAATCAAAGTTTCGTTTCATAAACAATATTGGTGAAGGCTTTTGATCGTGTAAGTTTTTATACCATTCACAGATAGTGTGAGAAATGGTATTTCAGTTAGTCTGAAAGTTTGTAATGCATTAAAGAAGGCATCGTAGACCCCAAAAAGTATATATATTCTTGATCACGTCGATCTAGCCACGTTCGTCTGTTTGTCCGTCTATCATGAATGCTATTAAAGCGTCGGTTCAACCGCATTGCATTGCATTGAATCGAGTGCGTCATAATTGGTTGCGGTAGTAACTCCAGAATTATCGATCCAACGAATTACCATGACATCACTTCGCACAGTCGATTTCATGGTTTTTCAATGCTTTTTATCTTAGTTTTCAAAAGGACACCGGCAACGCGATTTTGGATCGAACAGTGCCGGTTGCGAGAAAGCCTCTCTTTTGCAGCAACCACATCAAGTAATGTGAGAAAAAAACAAAAAACCAAAATTATCCAAGTGAACAGTGTGCTGCATTGGATACTCTCAATGTATTAATAGTTCCTTTATGATGTATGCACCGAGTCCCAAACTCTTATTGTAAATTTCGAATGCATCGGAATGTAAACTGAACGAATATATATATATATATATATATATATATATATATATATATATATATATATATATATATATATATATATATATATATATATATATATATATATATATATATATATATATATATATCTCTCTCTCTCTCTCTCTCTCTCTCTCTCTCTCTCTCTCTCTCTCTCTCTCTCTCTCTCTCTCTCTCTCTCTCTCTCTATATATATATATATATATATATATATATATATATATATATATATATATATATATATATATATATATATATATATATATATATATATATATATATATATATATACATATATGTGAAGAGTCTCTTCATGAGAAGCCACCATACAAAATTTTAAGCTGATATTGACAGCAATAAAAAAATTTTCATACAAAAAGTCGTCGAACTTCTTTGTATAGGGATACCTTAAAATATAAGCGTGGCATGTCAATTTTGATTCTCTATTAAACTGTAAGAAAACGAAGTCTATATGCCGACTTACAACCGGATATCTTAAAAATTGGTGCTCAAGAAATGCGCAACAACAGCCAGACAGACGGACATAGCTACATCGACTCGTCTCATCGATCTGATCAAGAATATATGTATTTTATGGGGTCCACGCTGCCTCCATTATTGCTTTACAAATTTTCAGACAAACTGTTAATACCATTTCACACTATTCACTGTGAATGGTATAAAAATAATAGTGAGAAATCGCAAGAGTTCAGTTTTTCTCTTAACAAACCTCGTCTACTTTTATACATTTTTAAAGAAACATTTCAAAATCCTAAACAACATTTTAAATTAAATGATGGAAATTCACTTGTATATATAAATTTAAAAGACAGTCACAGAACTTAGAATGCTTCAGCAAAGCTCCGACTTGTCTAATAACTCTATAGATACTCTTATGGAGGTAATCGTACATACATACTGGTACGTACACATGCCTACATATGTCATGGACATTTGAAGCTGAGTCATTACAAAATAGCATATTGGATACAAATATTCAAGGGAGAAGTGAGCAAGTGTTAGGTGGGAAGTGATATTTATTTACTATACTCGAAATGCGCATTCAAATGCAAATGAGTAGCATTGGCGAGACAGAGATGCCATTTAAAATTTTTCTGTTAAGTAGCTATAAGCTGGTCTATCGATCGATGGATCAATCGATCGATCGACACTCTCACAGCAAGACCTCGTCGTGTAGCCGGGTTAAGTAGCGTACGAAATTCGAATTGAACTTGGGCTTGGTTCGAGGGCGATTCTCTTTGGTTGGCAGCTATTGTCAGTCACCAATAATATTTAGTCAATTCGTCAGTTTTCTCTGTTGGTAATCAATACATATGTCGTCAAATATACAGCGGGGGGTTTGAAGCCTAATTCGACGCACTGGGGGGTAACTGTCTGTATGTAAATATTTTGCGACCGTTTGAGGGAAAGCGAGCGTATTGAATTAAAAATAAAAAATAGAATATAAAAAAAAAAACCGAAAGCCTACCTGCAACACACAAAACTTCTGTTATTTCATTTGTTTGACAAAAGATTTTTCATTTGTATTGTTGCGATTGTAGTGTGCCACTTTCGATAATGGCACACACACACACATAAAAACATAAGCATATTAAAAAAGTTTTTATATTACCCCGTATTACTCTAACTGAACTGCAAACGCTTAGTTGTAGACTAATATGTATATTATAATGTGGAACTAATAATTTTGCCGCACATTCCCGCTATAATGAACTATTTGAGAAGTTCAATAGCACTGTGATGAAGGACAGACGCAAAGTATAAGTATGGAATTAAGTTTCGCAAGCAAATCAAATAAATTATTGTCGACAAAAATGCTAAAATCACCAGAATAGTTATTTTATATTCAATAGTCTTATAAGACAAAATTAAAGATCAACCTTCCAAACCCACTATTGCCAATACCATTCCAATTGCCAATTTGAGTCTCAGTGTACATTATTGGGTGACACGCGACCGAATAGACCGCATCCAGTCCGTAGTGAGGAGAATATTGCGGCTGTAGCGAAGTGTGTGTCTGAAGACCATGACTCAATCGATTCAACGACATGCGCAGCATCCTGGCGTCTCGTATGGAACAACTTGGCGAATTTAACGCCAGGATATTAGTTTAAATGCTTACAAAATCCAACTCGTACAAGAATTGAAGCCGCCAGACTTCATTTTACATTTTAATTTCAGTCAAATGATTGTGCAACAGCTCAATGAAGATCCGTTGTTTGCGCGCCGAATCTTACTCAGTGATGAGGCACATTTCTGGCTCAATGGATACGTCAATAAGCAAACTTGACGCATTTGTGCTGATGCGAGCAACCCGAAGAGATTTTCGAACTACCGTTACATACACAAAAATGCCCTGTTTGGTGTGGTTTATGGGCTGGTGGAATGATCGGTCCGTATTTCTTTAAAAATTAAGCCCGATTGACCTTTTGTTTAAACGAGACGGTGCTACGGCACACACAGCGTGCGTACCAATGGCTTTATTTAGAAATCATTTTGGTGAACAGCTAATTCCGCGTTTCGGACCTATCAACTGGCCACCTAGATCGTGTTATATCACAGCTCAACATTTTTTTTCCAAAATGTATTATTTGAAATTAAAAAAAAAAAAATGTTTAAAAGTGTTGTAATTTGGAAATGTGTTCCAAACATTCGCGAATGCGAATGCGGATATAGAAAAGCGGATGCGGATCACGTGACGGTTATTGAATTTTCGTGGATAATCCGTGGATACGGATCTTTGCGTCATCATCCGTTCCAACCGTAGTGTAGACTAAGTTGAAAGATGTGGAGATATATACGTGGTTATTGTGATGCAAAAGCCATTGATTGTTTTGCCACAAATATTATTGCTTCACGCAAACGGTGCATTACTTTAAGGTAATATTCCTCTTTGACCATACGACCTTTTATCAAGAACTTACGATCCACCACGACATTGTAATCGAAGAAAATTGTGAGCAAATCTTCGCTCTTAGCTTTACTTTCCGCTCCAATTGGAATTATATCGTAACTATATATCCATGTTTCGTCACCAGTTATATCGTTGACGTTGTTCAACAGCTCCTGAGCGATTCTCATGCAACTGTTCTTATGGTAAATTTCGGAAGAAACTTCGCTGCCACATGTTTCATGCCAAAAATATCAGAAATAAGAAAAAACGTTAACTTCGGTTGAACCGAAGCTCTAATACCATTCACACGAAACTTTAAAGAGTATTGTAATACATAAAAGTGGGGGTTTAAATAGGGGGTGGTACACGCTCACTAGTAGATGTGTGTGAAGCGCTGTAGTAGATGTATAAGATGCCGCCATATTGAATTTCAAGTTGATATTGACGTTTTCCATACAAAGACATAAAAGTGAACTGTGGGTTTATATGGGACTACCTCAAAAAGTCGGCGGGGCACGCCCCTTTGTATATGTATATGAAGCGGTTGTTCACTAAAATCCACAAAATCAAATTGCAAGCTAATATTGATCTAAATGAAGGATTTTTTCATAAAAAACACAAAATTGCACGGTGGGTTTGTATGGGGGCTACCTCAAAAAGTGGGCGGGCCACGCCCAATTGTCTATGTATGTTTAGCGGCAGTCTTAAAAGGCATCATATCGCATTTCAACCTAATATTGACTTTAATAAAAAAGTTTTTCTTACAAAAAGTCGAAAGGGGACCATAGATTTGTATTGGAGCTACCCCAAATAGTGGGCGGGCCACGCCCGTTAGTCTATGTATGTTAAGCGGCTGACCATAAAAAGGCACCACATTGCATTTCAACCTAATATAGACTTATATAGAGGTTGTGATCTTGATAAATTACATAAGGTGGATTTTAAACCCAAGATGCAATTTCTACGATCGAACGAACAAGTGAAGTATACAGAAGTTTGGTAGTATTTGGACCAACATTTTTATAAAACGAACATCTCCTTTAACTTTATTTAACATAGAAACAATATTTTATTGTTTTAGATCAATTTAGGGTCCATAGGAAGGCTTAAATCATTGATAAAATCTTTCTTACTAAGACTATAATATCTAAAAAGTATGTAATAATAAAGGGTTTCGTGCAATGGAAAGTTATACACATACATTTGAAAAGATTTAGGTTAAGATATTTTTTCTTTTAAATACCAGTTGTATAACGAAATCAAATCTGTTAGTAATGGACTATGTTGTGAAACATCAGAATACAAACAAACATAGTTTAACATCATCAGCGTAAGCGTACATTAGTGTATAAACATTATTGATTGCAAAGGAGAGAAAAATTATAAATATTACGAAGAGTAATGGCTCAAAATGTCTGCCATGTTGAACACCATAATAATACATCTATAGTCTTAGATAAAAAAAATTATTGAATAAGAGTTTTTGAGATCTACCTGCAAGGTAGGACTGTATCAAATTTAGAAAAGAATGTGGAAACCCTAAAGCATATCATTTATATATAACTAACCTTCATAGCTATTAATAGGGCCTTGTCATGGGGGGCAACATGCTCTACTTTCACATTTGCAAAATTTCCACTTTTCACTGACAAAGGTTCGTTGATATTAACATGTGAGTGGCAAAATGACGTTCGCCTCATTTGTGGCTATGATAATATCGTAATTATGTTATAATATAGCTAATAAAACGAACACTATGAAACCTGTCGGATAAAAACAAAATTTTGCCCTATATAACATTTGACCTAGTTAAGCTAATCAGGAATGTGTGTGTACTTTCTTTATAGATTCTAGAAATTTTTCGGCAATCACACACTACTCGTATCTATTATTTGTGCAGCAGAAATTTCTGAAGTAGAAAACTATTTCATTTGCGACACTATTTTATACTGCACAGCTGTGCTCAAGGCATTGCAAACGTTTGCGCAATTTCATTACGCATTCTTTGCCAAGTTTTTGTTGACAATCTCAGGCGCCTCAAGAATTTACATAATTATTGCTTTAGAATACATAAATGCATTTGCAGGGCTGCACTTCAGTCCATCCCTCTACTTATATTTGCAGTTAGTCACAAGTCAAGCATAAATGATGCACAATTTCAAACAGCAATTGAACGTGACGACGGCAACAAATACCACAAACCGAGCAACGATGCAAGCAGCCTCAATAAATCTTTGCCACAACAACGGGCGTCATTTGAGTCAGTCAGCCAGTCAGCCAGTCAGTCAGTCAGTCAGTTAGTTAGTCAGTCAGTCAGTCAGTCAGTCAGTTAGTCAGTCAGTTAGTCAGTCATTGAGTGATTCACTCAGTCAGTCAATGGGTCAGTTGGTCAATTGTGCAGCATACGAGTACGAGTATTATGCTTCTGAGTCAGTTTCGTCGTCTTTATCTTCGGCGTTCATTTGTTTGCGGTTATTTAAAGCATTTTGAGTTTGCTTCTGATAATGAGTATATTGAATCAAGGTCACTTTGAGTAATACAGATACATATACTCGTATTGTATTTGTATTTATAAATAGTTTATTTGTACACTGTAAAAGAGAATTGAATTGATTCCTAAATGAAATATAATAAGCTTGGTTCAAGATAAGCTTTTTCAATTGTGAAGTTTTTAATTATAGTCCTCTTTAAGCTGAACTGAACACGATTTTAAGCCTTAATTCAAGAAGAAAATTAGTTGATTTTAATCGATTTTAGTGAAAAGCAGGGTGAAAGATTCTACCAGGATTTAAAAGACATTGAAAAGAGATATCGGTGTGTTGGAGATAGCCATATGTTGGCAGACTTGGTCTTTGATGAGAGACACGTCAAACCAGCACAAATGAAAAGAACTACGAAGGCTCATTTACAAATAAACGAACGCGTTTTCACTCTAAAACTGAAAAGAAACTCTCTATTAATTTTTTTTTTTTTAACTTTTTGTGGTCCTGCGTAATCAAGCAGTGCATAAAAAATAGAATTGCATTTAACGGGAGCACAATCTATCATACGATGTTTTATTGGTTTCATTTTCAAAAGTTGTATTCCTACAATTATTTCTTATAACCACACATGTATGCCAGTAAAATGTATCGCTGTAAGAAATATGTTTACAATTCTCATTGAAATTTGAGATCCTCGAGCGAATGCAGATAAAAACGATGACATATGGGAATAACTAAACACATGTTGGTATATTTTATATAATATGCAGTCGACAAACTTCTTAACTATTGATAGTTTCTGTATGCCTGTTACTTAAACGCCTCTAGAGTCCAACGATCCGATAGATTCTAACTGTTGTACGAGTACTATTATCGTTCATATAATTGTACTAATGACATCGTTCAAAAAATTCTGTGCCCCTATTATTAACATCCTTAGAAATAAGTTCCGAGTCCACAAATAATACTCCGTGTTCAATGAAACGATTCATGAACGTTTCCTTGAAAACGGTGTATTAATTGTGGACTCGGAAGCTTCCTTCTATGTAACTAATTCAGATCATTCTAGTCTTTTCGGTATTAATAACAGAAAGTGCTGTTTTATAATGATTCTGCAATTTCTGCGCACCTGTTATTAAATACGATAGTCATGTAATGAGTTTAGTTATAGTAAGTTCATTCATAAATCCAGTGTTCTAATTATTTCTCTAATATAATTGCAACGTTATACAGAAAATTCTGTTCGCCTGTACTTCTTGGTCATTCATAATTCATGTTATAGAAATAGTTAAGTGTATTTTCTGAAGATGGTTACATTTTTTTTACTCTGTAAGTACAGAGGGTACATTAAGTTTGTTCAAATGTATGTAACAGGCAGAAGGAGGCGTAGCAGTCTCTATAAAGTACTTATATTCTTGACCCTCTGTTTGAACTAACAGTTCTTAGAGACTATAAAAGACTTCAGATTGGGATATTTAAATTCTCCTTTTGCCTCTTAAGACAGTATCTAGTATTAAATGAACATGCCAACCCCACTTTATGGGGTAGCTCCCATAATAACTTGGCATCCATTTTGAAGTTTTTTTTAGTAATTTCCTTTTATTGTGGTTTGGTTGTTAATTTCGCTAGAAACGCAAAATTTGGTGTTCCTAATGTAAATCTCAATAAAAATATACCGCATAGGTCCAAATTTGACCGCTACAAGGAGTAGGCCCCATAAAAACGTGACGTTCATTATTAAGTTTTTGTATGACATTTTTTTTTTTTTGTTTCGCAACATGCAAACTTGTCCTTGTTAAATTTTTGTACAATATAAAAGTTTTGTTTTTTTTTTTTTCATTAGTTCTAATTTTTCATAAATTTGAATCAAATATCCCGTAGGTTTCCAGTTTCCACTTAAACAAGGTATAGGGTATCTCGAATTCGAGCATAATCGATTGCAGCGTTCTTTCTTGTCAAATAATTCACACATAGTGTGAAATGGTATTATCAGTTTGTCTGAAAGTTGTAACGCATTAAAGGAGGCAACGTAAACCCCCATAAAGTATATATATTCTTGATCAGCTCGATGAGACGCATCGATCTAGCCATATCCGTCTGTCCGTCTGTCTCTCTGTATGTTGTTGCGCATTTTTTGGGGACCAATTTTTATGCTATCCAGTTGAAATTTTGCACATACACTTCCTTTTATTGCAATTTAATAGAGTGTCAAGATTTTTTATTGTAGTCAATATCAACTTAATAATTGATATGGTAACTTCTAGTGGTCGGATGCTTGACACATACATTAGTGAGTGGGAGCCGCCTACTATTTGGGGTAGTTCCCATACAAACCTACTGCCCACTTTTGGCTTTTTGTAAGAAAACTTCTTTATTAAAGTCAATATTAGATTGAAATGCAATGTGGTGCCTTTTTATGGTCAGCCGCTTAACATACATATACTAACGGGCATGGCCCGCCCACTATTTGGGGTAGCTCCCATACAAACCTATCTTTCACTTTTGACTTTTAGTTAGAAAAACTTTTTTGAGAGTTTTTTTTTTTTTTGAGAGTTAAATTAAAGTACTTATGAACTTATTCTTATATTCATAAATGCACTTAAATATTTCAAATTTGGTTAATCAAATTTATGTAGAATTTGGCTCTACTGAATTACCGGAAAATCTGTTTCAAGTGAAACTTTATTTCAACTGAAAGTTCTCAATATTGTTAATGTTATATGATAAAACTTCGTACTTAAACGGTGCAACAGGGAGACAAATATGTTCAGTGACTCTCTTGCTCCCTTATTGGTTGGCGATCGCATGCCTTGTCTTTCACACGCGGTTTGTCATCTCTTCGTTGGTGACCCTTTCAATGCAAATCTTTTACTTTAATAATAATTCAATTATTCTTTTAGCGATACTTTAAAAACAATTAGTAGCTAATAAATTGAATAATGCATATAAATAGATGCTGAATAATCAAAAACACTTTGCGCGACAAAAATAAAATTATTAATAAGCTAAACGACATTAGACAAATGGTTACACAAATAGACGGAACGATATATATTCATAGTATCTACATAGTCGTACATACGAGTATGTACATATGTATCTATATAGATACGTACAAGCACTTGTACAGAGTAGTGTTAAAACTGAATGCCTGTTTGTGCAATTGATGCATACCACTGTCTACAACAACAATTAGTAAACAAAAAATAAAAAAAATAAAAATAATTTTATAAAAAAACTACACAACCAATCATAAGTACAATAACAACAAAGTCATAAACTGAAAATTAATACGAAGCAAAAAAAAAAAAATAATAAAGTTAGAATTAAGAATAATAGCGAAAAAACAATCACCATAAAATTAACATTTCAATTGTGTATAGAACGCCTACACAAAAATATACAAAACACATACATAAGTATCTGTAAGATTGAAGTAAATGTGAAGATACAAAAACACACAGATACAAATGTATATTCTAGATACAAATACATTGATACATGATGGTCGGCCGCCCTCAAGCACGCCTCGCGAACGCAGTTGCGCAGCAATTGGCGCTTAGATGAAGTAGCTTAAATGCTAAAAATTGCGTTACGAGGTTTGTTCAAAATAATTTAGAACACAATTGTTTGTGCACACATTAATAAAATTAATAAACTAATAATTGCCAGTCTGTAGTACGACTGATGGCGAGTGGTCTACTGTGAAGCATTGGTGCATTAACCGACCACTAGTAGTTAGGCACCTCACCAGTCTGCAGTTTCACTAGTCTGCAGTTCAGTTAGATTCAAAAATTTGTTTAAAAAATAATTTTTAAAATATCGCAGTTATTCGCGCATGACTTGAAAGATTTCCGATTTGGTTGGTTTGCATATCATCGAAAGATTGCGTTTTACGGATGTCTATGTTATTCAGTCATCAATTACAAATTGATGACTGAATAAGCAATATGACTGCCTCCAAAGGGCTGTCAGCACGCAAAAATAAATTAATTATATATTGAGAAATATTTTGCAAGAATGCAACATATACGAGTATAACATAGACGGTGTGGTCTAAAAATAACCGAACTTTTTAGTTATAAAATAAAACCAGCTTGATATTATGTTCTAAAGCTAATATTTATTCAAAATCCGATCCATTAAACGCAATACAACGGTTGGCACACTCAACCAATTTATCCATAGACTATTTACAATCGCTTTTTAGGATGTTCTTTAGCAACTGTGCCACGGATACTTGTATGTCTGGAATGTCATCGTAAAAAGCTCCTTTCGTTGCAGTTTTCATTTTTTGAAAAAGAGAAAATAATCACACGGTGATAGATCAGGCGTATACGGAAGGCGGTCGATGAGACCAATCTGTTTTTTCATAAAAAATTGATTCATATTTTTGGTCTTGTGAGGTCGAGCATTATCTATACATATAAATAAAATTGGAGTGTCTGTTTGTAATATTAAAATAACCGCATTTTACTAAATACATATGTATGTATACACGCGGTACATATACCAAAATAAATTGTTTTACAATTTTTGTCTGTCTGTCTGTCTGTTTGTTCCGGCTAATCTCTGAAACGGCTGGACCGATTTTGACGGGACTTTCACTATCAGATAGCTGATGTCATAAGGAGTAACTTAGGTTACTTTTATTTTAGAAATTTTATTATTTATTTTTACTAATTTTTCTAATATATGTATATATATATATATATATATATATATATATATATATATATATATATATATATATATATATATATATATATATATATATATATATATATATATATATATATATATATATATATATATATATATATATATATATATATATATATATATATATATATATATATAAAATATATATATATATATATATATATATATATATATATATATATATATATATATATATATATATATATATATATATATATATATATATATATATATATATATATATATATATATATATATATATATATATTCATATGTATGTACATAGTATGTGTATATTCTACCATGCGCGTTTGCTACTGACTAAGCTGCATTATCTCTCTCTCTTCTTTGGCATTGTCGGCATCAAACACAATAACAACAACAGCTACAGCAACAGCAGCCACAAGTACAACAACAACAAGAACGTATATGACGATAGAGTACAGCAACAATAACAACAACAAAAAGATCGTATATGACGATAGAACACTGTGGACGTACGAACCATAGCACAAAGAGGAGACAAAGGATGGGGAAACTATATAGAAACGCGTTTTATGTCTCCTTTTCGTTACACTTTTCGTTTTAAAAAATCCAATTCACACCGTGCCAATAACAACGTGTCAAATAACAACTTTGTATTTCTTTCAACTTCGCGTAAAGAAATGGGTGGCATGGGAAAGGGGTGGCAGTGGACAAGGGAGGGCCGCGTACAACGTCACGGGGACCATCTAGTCATGCAATGAAACGGCTGCTCTACTCTGGAATATTCGGGCCTAACACGTAGAACTCTCTGCAACAAACGATGTAAAACTTGTAAATAATATTCTACAATGATAGTTTGACCTTTTGGAACAAATTCTTGGTGAACAATGTATGCTTAGAATCATAGAAAGTTATCGACATTGTCTTGATTCTTGAATTCTGAAAACGGAATTTTTTAGGTTTTGGCTTGTCTTTTGACTTCCATTCTGCAGATTGTCGCTTAGTTTCAGTATCATATTTAAAACACCCTGTTTCATCAGCAGCTATGATCGAATCAAGAAAATCTGAATCGTTTTCAGCTGTTGAAATGATGTCTTTGCAATGCTCTACACGAGCGATTTTTTGATGATCATTTAACTGATGCGTTTTGAACGTGCACACCCCATTCTTTTACCAAAATCTTCAGTTAATAGTCTGTAGATTGTACAGTAAGATGAATTTAATTCTTCTGGCAGCATTCTCACAGAGATCGTTAGAGATTATTTCACATACTTTTTCCACTAACTCAGCACTATTCGATGCTTCTGGTCGCCCAATTCTTGGAACAACATTTAAATCATCACAATTTTCAACTGACGAGTCAACTCGGGACGAGTGTTCACGATAGACACAAGATATGATTGCTGAGGAGTAAATGCCATATATGTGCCTCGCATAGGTATACCAAAATGATTGGATATACACGCAGTTGTCTGCGAGTTGGATTCCACAAATTTCGAATGAGGTCCAAAAAGAGGCTTGAGTTCATTTTGCGTAGTATATCCCAAGACGTGCCAAGATGGAAGGTCCAGCAAATTTGTTAAAATCGTGACAGATGACCGAAAACCAAACAATAGTCCATGATATATAACAGAAAAAAGCAAATCCACCAATTAAAGCCAGACAATAAAAAATAAAAGTTAGCAATAAAAGTGATGTGTTCTCTTTTTCCTTCACCAGAGAAAAATTCTTGCTGCC
Source organism: Leucophenga montana (assembly GCA_035044765.1). Classification (NCBI taxonomy): domain Eukaryota; kingdom Metazoa; phylum Arthropoda; class Insecta; order Diptera; family Drosophilidae; genus Leucophenga; species Leucophenga montana. The sequence continues at coordinate 214,002 of JAWNNQ010002080.1, forward strand.
AGTCCCGAAAAATCAGAAAATGGTATACTGAAGACTGCTGACCAAAAGTTTTTGTAAATTTGTTGCAAAACTACAAAAAAAAAAAAAAAAAACAAACAAAACAAAGAAAGGAACTGCATCGATATGCTAAACGAGTTAGTAACTTCATTGCGGCCTCTGACATTGAAGAAAGTCGCACTATATTCTTCGGATCTGGCGCTTTTTTGAAAAGTCTACAGTAGTAATGCGGAGATAATACTAGTAGATCGTATACCTCATAAATTATATGTATACTTGATCCGCTTGTCGAGGCGAGTCAATCTAGCTATGTCCGTCTAATTGGCTGTCCCTCTGTTAGTGCTAGTGCATTTTTTGGGAAACAATTTTTTAAATATCTGGCGGAATGCCGCTATTTAAGCTTCTTAAGGTCTGAAGTTTATAGAGCGCGAAATGCCACGCACACTTTTTAGTCTAGCTCACATACAAACCAAACGCACACTTATGAGTTTTTGTTTGTAAAACTTCTTTATATTTAAGTCAATATCCGCTTGAAATTTTATATGGTGGCTTCGTATTAAAGGCCGTTTCACATTAACATGCAAGTACATGTGTATGTGAAACTAATAGACGTGTTCCGACCACATTTTCGGCGTGTCCCGTTTTATTTTAGAGTTAGTCCCCATAGAGTTAGTCGTGTAGCAGCTAAATGGTGGTGTAACCCACCTAAAGATTTGAAATTTTGTGTGATTTCTTCTTTAAGCCCTTTTCGCTAGTGATGTGGCTAGTCACTTGCGACTGCTTAAGAACTGTTGGAACGTATTCGCTGATTTATTTACAAACCTCGTAGAAACGCAATTAAACAGAGTGAGTAAAATGAAATTAAATGACTCAAATCGGCTCGGCTCGGCTCGGCTCGCCTCGAGTCGATTCGATTCATGTTGATTTTGACTTAATGAACCGACCGACCGTCTGAGACACGTTATGGCAAATCTGACGAATTGTCTGCCGGCGACAACGACAAAAATTAGCTGCTGATTTTGAATGAAATTGCAAATGACTAATCGAAATAATCAAAAGAATTTATTTGTTTATATAATTTTTACTTTTTTTTTTTTTTTTTGAATAGTTGACATTAATGATATACGAGTATGCGGGCATTACTAAGAATGAAGCAGATTTTTAATTGTAATTGCAGAGTTAAGGATTTGCATTACTCATTTTGTCGTCCGTATGTCTGTCTGTACGTACATTATTAGATATGTGTAATATTTGCAGTGATGATCTTACTTTGTTTTCTAACTTAAACCACATTGAGCTGAGTATAACGCAAATTAATAGAACACTTGTTGTATCTGTTGTCGTTGTAATTGATATTGTTGGAACTGTAGTGGAAAAGGGTGCCGGCAAAACAGTCACTTGATTGAGTCAAATTTCTGCTTGGTTGTTAGGTTAGGTTCGGTTAGGTTAGGATGGTTAGCTGGGTGAGTAATACTGGATAGTTAGGCCATAGTTAAAAGCATTCATAGTGCTTGAAGCAAATGGTCTATTGGAACAACTCGGCAAACGTAACAGAGTTTGTCCGCTGTGGGGACCCAATCACAACAATACGATAGGAAATGAGCAGTTAGATAAGCTTGCCTGAAAAGCAGCGGCAACGGGATGCACACTATATCAGAAGTAGTTCGTAAGAAAGTGAATATGGTAAATGAACAACAATGAACAAAAAGCCAACGACTAAGACAAGTAAAGATAGTGCCATCAAGAATGTTTTTCTAAAATGTTGAATCCCCTTCGGACACTAATCTTAGGTCCGCCACTGTCATTCCATCAAATTTTGTCCCATTTGCAGAAACGTTGAAAAGATCACAATATCATCTAACGAACAATATACAATTTATGCAAATCGTATAAAAATGTATGCATATATGAGCGAATAACTGAAAAAAGTGCCAAAACATGCATTTTTGGGTATACAGTCTGATCAAAGACTACCTGGAAATTGTCAATGAAACGAAAATGCTTTAATTATTGACATTTTGACATTTATTGCGTCTCCTTCAAAGTAATTCCTATTAGAAGAAATACACATACTACAACGCTTCTATCAACATTCGAGACGCTATTCATATGCCGATTTTTGGAAAATTTTCAGAGCCCTTCTCGACTTTTCTTTTTAGACCTAATACAAATGGTGTAAAAAAAAAACCCTATACAGTATATAGGCGAGTCGATGCCGGTTCCTATTCTATACCACGGAAAATACACTAAACAAAAATATTCACGATTTTATTTTCTTAAATACCTTAGAACTTTACGAAGAAATTTATGCTTACGAATTTATACAAAGATTAAGTTGAAGTGGTGTTCTTGTAAAAGAATGTTTCTAAATATAACCAAACAAATCAATTTTATTGTGCTTTATTGAATTCCAGAAACTTACCAAACATCCCAAGTGACGACCAAAAATAAATACATTTAAATGCTTCATCTTCAAGAAACACTTCACAATTTCTATAAAATATCTTATGAATGACTAAGAAGTAATAGGTGAACAGAACTTTCTGTATAACGTTCAAATTATATTACAGAAACAATTGGAACTTTGGATTTATGAATGAAATTACTATAACTACGCTTATCACGTGACTGTCCTATTCAATAACAGATGCTCAGAAATTTCAGGATGCGAAACATCACTTTCTGCTATTAATACCGAACAGACTAGAATGATCTCAATTAGTTACACAGAAGGAAGTTTCTGAATCCACAAAATCGTCTTCAAGGAAATGATTAATGATCAATAAGTTCTAAGGACGTTAACAATACGTACGCAGAATTTGTGGAACGAAGTCATCAGTAAAATTATGTGAACGACAATAGTATAACAGTTAGAATCTATCGGATCGTTGGACTCTATGGGTGTTCAAGTAACAGGCCTACAGAAACTTTAAATAGATACTTTGCCGAATGCAAGTTATAAATTCTGTTTTATTGAAAATATACGGACAAATGTTTATATATTCTTATTGTTATTATCTGTATTCGCTTGGATCTCAAATTTCAATAAGAATTGTAAACATATTTCTTATATCGATACATTTATACAGATACACATATTGTATAATGAATAATTGTAGAAATACCAAATCTGAAAGCTGTGCTTCTATCAAATGCAATTATCTTCAATGAGTATTTAGTTCGGAATGAGATTGTTCATATCAAAGATGAAATGTCAGTCTAGACTCTGGAATTTTAACGAAACGTTCAACTAAGGAAAATTATGTGTCGTATTATTGCTTCTTTTCTAAGTTTTAAACAATTCTTCCCGCTCAAAATTCAGTGATTTTACATTTTACGAACGATTTCTCATCTTGCATATAAAGTTGTGATCAACTGATAAGGTTTTATTCAACTGCCAACTTGAATATAATATATTATAACATATTATGTCATACAATAGCCGCTTTTCGTACATACAGTCACTTATTGGGCTTCAACGTTGTCTTAGACGGCTTTCTTTACTTAACTCCAATGGAGGAAATTAAGGAAGACGTACAAAAACCTCAGTCTTTTGGGTGAAAATATTCACAGCATTCGTCAATCTGTCAGGACTCAAGTCGGCTAAATGCAACAACAAAAATAACATTTATAAAATCACACCAACAGAAATACCGATAAAAGTTTTAAAAAAATATCCTAAACAATCAATCCTCCCTTCTCAGCATAGCGAAATTTATTACTGAAGCATTGCTCTCGCTCGTGTGTGAGTAGCAACGATTATCGTGACTGCTACTTTGAAATCACCGTGGTTTTCGACTCCTACAGCGATCACTGTTAAAATAAAAAGTAAAAATCTTTTTTTTTTTTACTTAATTAAACCAACACAGTCTTTAGTCTTCTTAAATCTGAATATCTGAAATACCATCTTCCCGCCTCAATTCCCAAGATTTTTTTAAGGAATACTTCTTCTGTTACGGACGCCCAATGATTAAGACTATATCCAACTCTCTTCTCTGGTTTTTTATGCCAATTAAAGCAAATCGTCTCTAGAAACTAGCACCAAAAAGAAGATATTCCAGAAACTGATGGCGGTTTCCTGGCGTATGGAATTAATCCCAAAGAATTGTAGTGAATATCACAGTTCATCTGTCCTGGGAACTTCCCCACCCAGTATCAATGTGCCAATGATGGGAACCAATTTGTCTCTATAGGCCTTTCGAACTACTTCCCGACTGTCCTCGATTTTGTTCATAATGTTTTTGTTTGACTATTTATGTCGTCATCTGCAAATAGGACTGCCTCCTTGTGGTAAGAAGCATTTTGATGATCGCGAAATTGTTCCAGCGATTGTTTCCAGTTGGTAAAGGGTTTGGAAACTAATAAGAACGCACCATTTGCATACTGCACCTTCACCGCTCAGTTTTGTGTGTGCTAGCCATTTTGCTTGGAATTTCAATTTTCGTTCACCAATTATTGGTGGTACCCATGGATTCCTTAGCAAACGCATTCGTTTTTCATCCGTTATATAATTCCAACCGTGACCAATATCGTAATCAGTTTAAAAAATAAACGTACATGGGAAATCTTCTGGGAGTTTGAACACCTAAACCTCCCCCACACCTAGATACGGTCTTGATGGGAAGGATAATGTGGAATATACATGTTCCAATGGGTTTGTTGGTATTGGCGCTGCAATTAACAATAGTTGGCATGATATATTACTGATAGGCCGTGAATCACAGTAGCACTAGTAAGAATCAATTGATACTCAATCACTGATATTTACAATACTCTAACTTCAACTTTACATATTGTAAGTTCATACAATCCGTATGACACTCACGAAACATCCGCTTTCACTTAAGTCTCCCATCATTTCCAACCCTATTTTAATTTATTATTTACTGGCCCAGCAACCGAAGTCACTCGGCACTATAAAAATTGGCTTAGACTCCACGAAAATCTTTGTGGGCTTTATGGGCTTCTCGGTCAAATGAGTGCGCAAGTAATTTGACAGCTGCATTTTGAGTGTTAGCCAGTGGCAACAGAATCACGTTTACAACACTAGTCTGAAATGGATACAACGGTGAAAATGTTTGCTATGTTATCAATTTATGCAGCTAATAAGAAAATGCAAATATAAAAGCAAAAAGCTGAAGAAAAAAGCGAAAAAGTCGTGCACGAAGGTAATATTTTAAAAAACATTACCTGGCGCCGTACCAAGTGCAGAGAAGAAGTGAAACAGCTGATTTTTATTTTTTGTATGTTTTAAAACACTGTTCACAAAATGACACTGAAATCTTACACGAAATAGAGAGGAAGCTATTTCCAAAAATGACGCGCGACATTGCTGACGAGATATGTATACTTTTTCATGGTCACACGAGGTCGCCCGACTATCATAGCAATCTGACCAGAATATAGGACCGTGTGACCAGGCCATTAGTAAAAGGCGACAGATTTATTCAACTTTTGAAGATAAGCCAGAGTAATTGTTGCGTCTTTTGATGGCTGACTTTGGCAATAATCTACATAAATTAGCTGTGAATTGTAAAACAGTTTGAAGTATTTAATTTGGTACTCAATAAAGCAGTTTGACCCGAATGGAGTTGTAGTTTCCGTAGTGTAGTGGTTATCACGTGTGCTTGACACGCACAAGGTCCCGGTTCTAGTCCGGGCGGAAACGGTCCAGTTTTTTTTTTTAATTGAGTAAGCAGCTGCTTACATTCCCACAGCATGGACTTATTTATCTTGACCTAAAGGTATCTTGTGCATATATGCATATATGCACAAGTTACCTTTCGGTTAAGACATATAAATATATGCATATATACACAAGTTGCCTTTCGGTCAAGATATACAAGTCCATGGTGTGGGAATGTAAGCAGTTGATTACTTAATTTATAATTATTTATAATTCACAGCTAGTTTATGTTAATTATTGCCTAAGCCAACCTTCAAAACATTCAAATATTTCTATGGATTCTCTTCAATTCTAATAATCTAAACTAATTTTTGTAGTGCTTGGTGACTTCGGTTGCTGGGCCAGTAAATAATAAATTAGAATGGGGTTAGCAATGATGGGAAGACTAAGCGAAAGCGGATTTTTCACGAGTGTAATTGGTACGGAATGTATGAACTTATGTAAAAGTGATATGGTCGGAAATGTCTATAGTATAGGTTTAGGTATATTTTTTAAAACCCCTATCGGTATTTCTGGTGCTGCGCTTTTATAAATGTTAACTCTGTTCTTCCTTAATTTCCTCTATTGGAGTTAAGTGAAGAATGCCCTTTAAGACAACGTTAAAACTGCAAATAAAAAACAAATGCGGCAGCAGTTTTTGAAAATCAAAGTATTTTAATAAAAACGTTTCTTCATATTCGGAAAAAGTAATTTGTACGATAGCAATACTGACTGTGACTGTTTGTACGAAAGGCGGCTATTGTATGACATAATATGTTATAAATTGTAGTTGGAAGTTGAATAAAACCTTATTATCTGATCACAACTTTATATACAACATGGGAAATCGTTCCTAAATTGTTCTTTGAACTTTGATATGATTAACAAACTCATTACGAACTAAATACTCATTGGAGATAATTGCATTTGATAGAAGCACAACTTTCAGAATTGGTATTCCTACAATTATTTATTTTGACCATATACAATATGTTTATCTGTATAAATGTATCGATATAAGAAATATGTTTACAATTCTCATTGATATTTGAGATCCGAGCGAATGCAGATAACAAAAATAAGAATATGTAAACATTTGTTTTTATATTTTAAATAACACAGAATTTATAATTTGCATTCGGCAAAGTTTTTAACTATTTAAAGTTTCTGTTTGCCTGTTACTTGAAGGCCTCCAGACTCCAAAGATCCTATATATTCTAACCGTAGCATTATCATCATTCATATAATTTTACTAATGACTTCGATCTATGAATTCTGTGCCCCTATTATTAACATCCTTGGAAGTAATTGGTCATTAATCATTTTCTCGAAGACGCAGTATTCTTTATGGATTCAGAAACTTCCTTCTGTGTAACTAATTGTGATCATTCTAGTCTGTTCGGTATTAACAGCAGCAAGTGATGTTTCACATCCTGAAATTTCTGAGCACCTGTTGTTGAATAGGACAGTCACGTGATAAGCTTAGTTATAGTAATTTCATTCATAAATCCAAAGTTCCAATAATTTCTGTAATATAATTTGAACTTTATACGGAAACTTCTGTTCACCTATTACTTCTTGGTCATTCATATGATATTTTATAGAAATTGTGAAGCGTTTCCAGAAGATAAAGCAATTTTTTTTTTTGACTATTTGTGGGCACCATTAATGCTATTTATGTAGGTCTTCCGTCAAGTTCAGCTAGCAATACTGAATAAATTTGATATAGAATTGAGAAGTCAGCATTATATATTTGTCTATTATTACAAGGATTAAATGTGTAGATATTAATTAGAGGAGTTGATATTAGACGAACATAAATATCTGCAAGTAATGCTGGTCGAAATATTTTTAATCTTTGAATAATTCTTGGCTTTTCCTCTAAAAAACCAACTTAGATGCAATAAAAATCTTCAAGATATGCCTAGTAACTTTAATAAAATGAATTATGAATAACCAAGAAGATTTAGGAATGAATTTATTATAACTATTTTATTTATTATAACAAATGACTATCGTATTCAATAACAGGTGTTCAGAAATTTCAGGATCATAATGTAAAAAAACGTTCTGCTTTTAATACTGAACAGACTAGAATGATATGAATAAGCTAGACAGAAGGAAGAGTTTCTGAATCCACAAATAATTCTTTGTCTTTAAGGAAACGATTAACGAACAATTACTTATAAGGATGTTAATAATAGGGGAGCAGAATTTATGGCATGAAGTCATTAGTTAAATTATATAAACAAGGATAGTGCTACATCCTGCTAGAGGCGTTCAAGTAACAGGCCTACAGAAACTTTAAATAGTTAAAAACTTTGCCGAATGCAAATTATAAATTCTGTGTTATTTAAAATATAAAAACAAATGTTTACATATTCTTATTTTTGTTATCTGCATTCGCTCGGATCTCAAATTTCAATGAGAATTGTAAACATATTTCTTATATCGATACAGATATATATATTGTTTATGGGTGAAATAAATAATTGTAGGAATACCAATTCTGAAAACTGAAAAAATATAAAACTTCATAAGACAAGCTGTGCTCCTATTAAATGCAATTATATTTATTATGCCCTGCTTGATCACTCCTCATTACTTTTTTTGTTTTTCTACTACTTATAGTCTACTTATTAGCAATCGGTCTTTAAATAATATATACAGGGAGTGGCACACGCCTTATGAATGCTGCTATCGAATAGCTTTAGTCGGAGGATTAATTTAAGAAAGAAAGAGGATGTGAGTGGTAAACACTCAAGAGGCTTCGATGTGAACATTGTTGTTCACTGTATCGAGAATCAGCGATGAGTGTCATTTTCACTATATGCAGAGAAACAAATACATTTATACACATAATCATATGAGCAGAAATGTTAACAAGCACGGGGGTGTTACAGAAACCGCTTTCGCTTCAGTCTTCAGATTTCATTCATGAAACTAAATATAATAAATTGTGAATCGAAAGCATTTTCTGTAACACACCCCACCACCTTTATAGCGTTACATCTCCCTGTCTCCTTATCCTTTTGGACCATTTCCACCATGTTCCCGTATCTCCCCCTCTTTCCCTTTCGCCCTAGACACCCTGTCAGCTTAATAATTGATATGATAGCTTTCAATAGACGGACGCTTCACATATACATTAATGTGTGTGACCCGCCCAATTTTAGAAATAGCCCCCATACAACCCCACCGTCGACTTTTGTTATTTTGTATGAAAAACTTCTTTATTAAATCGCCTCTTTTTCAGATAGAGGTTAAGGAAAACTTCCAGGAGCACCTTCCTGGAAGTTTTCCTTCAAAAAACAGCCGTCGATGCTTTTGAAGTGCCAGACGTTGCTTCATCCGGTTGGTCCTGTTACCAAAGGTAAATTGTTCCAACAAGTTCACATTCCGGTCTGCAATCACATGCAATTCTCGGGGATCGGTGCCAGCGTAGTAGCGCATGTTATGTTTGTTAACGCACCTATTCAGGTGAAAATGCGCTTCATCGCTGAAAAAAATCAATAACAACAAAAGTAGGCCTCGACGTCAAATGCACACTCCTCCCTGTTCCTGATATTACTCCCGCTATTTCAGAAAAGGAAGTTATGCTGCCGCACCCTGTATTACGAGTAAAAGACGAAAATAATATCGTTACCGAAAGTTTTCGCGAGAGTTTTTCGAATGAAACTCTCGATAACAGCAGTTGCCAACCCGTTTGTCCGTCTATCTGTCTCTCTGAATGTCTGGATGGTGTTGCGTATTTTTTGGGCATCAATTTGTTTGCTATCCAGATGATATATGATATCTGAATTTATTTTAATTGCAGGTCAATAGAGTATCCATGTTGCCATGCCACGCCCACTCTTTTGGGGTAGCCCCATACAAACTATCTGATTAACACTTTTGATTTTTATATACAACATTGGTATTACTCTCCCTACAGCCTAAAAAAATTGTTGTAAACATAAAAACAGCGCTTCCTCCGCCGACTGACTCCCAGAGAAGTCTGAACTGCGAGTTAGCAGTTTCAGAACCTGAAGCGGAGTCAGTACTCGAAGTTGCCACGGAGACTGCTCCAACACCTGTGGTAAATATAAATGATATGCAGCACTCTATAAACCTAAATAAGAGCTGAGAGTTTTATTTATAAAGCTGGACGCGACGGACAAGGGTGAATTGTGGTAAAGGAGGTGGACCAATGTCGCAAGTTAGTAAACAATAGAGCTGAAATAGGTAAGAAGAGCGGGCATACAAGGCAGTGTTAAAAAACCTACATCACTCCACCAATATTGACCAAAGAAAGTTTGTAACGCATTAAAGGAGACATTTCGCTGCTGAAAATGTGGTCTTTTCTGATGAAAAATTTATTCAGCCATACACTGTGCGATCTAAAAATAACCGAACATTTTAGTTATAAAATAAAACAATCATGGTATTATGTTTCAAAGCTAATATTTACTCAAAATACGATCTATTTATCTCAATATAACGTTTATAATGCTCAACCAATTTGTATATTTGTATATTATTTGACATCCTTTTCAATTGACAGGATGGTTCCAATCGAACAGCGTACATCCGAAGATTATATTTCCGAAGGCATTCTTTCATTAAGTGTTCGCCATAGCACTTAGCGCACCTTGGACCACGGTGCCAGTAACGTTTAGTGTGCCCATATCTCTGACTTCTAGCGATTCGAATATTGCTGCAGTAAGATATTACAATAAATAAAATTCATATATGAATTTAATTTGGTACACATTTATTCACTTTGACCCCCATGGGATTGTAGTTTCCGTAGTGTAGTGCTTCACACGCACAAGGTCCCCGGTTCGAGCCCGGGCGGAAACAGCTTAACTTTTTTTTCTCAAGTTATTTTTTTTCTTTATTTCAATCTTTTTTATAATTCTCAGCTAGTTTATGTTGATTACTCTGGCTTCTCTTCAATAGTTGATTAATCTGTTGCCCTTTACTAAAGATTTCCGTGGACTCCAATGAGTGTATTGTGCCGGGTGACTTCGGTTGCTGGGGCCAGTAAATAATATAATGTGGATCGAATGTAACGTCAGGACAACTATCTGGCGAATGAATCGCAATCGGTAGGCCAAATGATTTGCAGTTTAAATTGTGGACATTTAAAATACTTTCAATTTCTAAGATATATGCTACATGTAAATCATCCCAATGAACCCCTTGCAAATTCATCACCTAAATACGTTTTGAACTCATTCCGTGCACATATTTTCGCTAATAATTCCCTCATTTGTTTCGGATATTTAAACTCCTTAGCTTTATCGAAACTCTGTCTCCATTCGTTATTACCAGAAGCCATACCACATACCATGTACATGACACGCTTCGACAAATGTATTGTAAAAAACATTATCATATAAGCTTAGGTCTCCAGAAGATTTCGGACCATGAACATGCAATACTAAAATTCTTAAATGGTAAAGGTCTATTATATCTTTGGGCGAAACAACATACATACGTGATATTGTCCTATTGCCACCACGTAATCAGTTTTCCGAAAGCGAAAGCGCAAAGAGGCTCATTTCATAAGACGTTCATATACTATGTCCAATGATTTAACTGACTACGATTCATTCAATTAATAAATAAACAGTGTGCGAATTATAACACGAATTATAACATTTCAATTATACAACTTATAGTTGAAATATTATAATTCTCAAACTGTCTATTCATTAAGTGAGTGAAAGTAGCCGCTGTTAACAAACTAGACAATTTATTATTCATTTTTAATTCGTTACTTCTTTCTTAATTTTATTTCCTGTTATTTTGAGTTCGGATGTTATCATTCAAAAAATATTGGCATCAAAAACAAGGAATGTTTTATATATTCGTACAATATTTGCATAATCCAAATTGAAAAATGAAAAGTTATTTAGACACAATTCGCCATCAGCTAAAATATTGGACAGATCTTCTAAAAACACTTGAAAGTATTCATATCGCGGAAGCGCGTATCCATTAAAACATTTTAAACTTAGTTTCGAGTTTAGCAGAGCAAAACTATAAAAAAAAGAAAGAACATTAACTTCGGTTTGACCCAAGCCCTCTAATACCATTTACACGAAGTTTCAAAATTTGGAAAACTCTGGAAAGTTTGTTATGGAATAAGATAGAAAGCCACTATATCAAATTGAGAATTGATTATGCATGTAACGAAAAAGTTTTTCACGCGAAGCCATCCAATAGAGGAAATTAAGGAAGACGTACAAAAACCTCCGCCTTTTGGGTGAAAATATTCACAACATTCGTCAATCTGTCAGGACTCAAGTCGGCTAAATGCAACAACAGAAATAACATTTATAAAATCACAGCAACAGAAATACCGATAAAAGTTTTGAAAAAAAATATCCTAAACAAGCAATCCTGCCTTCTCAGCATAGCGAAATTTATTATTACTCAGTGATGTTTTGTGTGTGAGTAGCAGCGATTATCGTGACTGCTACTTTGAAATCACCGTTATTTTCGACTCCTACAGCGATCACTGTTAAAATAAAAAGTAAAAAACATTTTTTTTTTCAATTAATTAAACCAACACAGTCTTTAGTCTTCATAAATCTGAATATCTGAAATACCAACTTCCCGCCTCAATTCCCAAGATTTTTTTAAGGAATACTTCTGTTACGGAAGCCCAATGATTAAGACTATATCCAACTCTCTTCTCTGGTTTTTTATGCCAATTAAAGCAAATCGTCTCTAGAAACTAGCACCAAAAAGAAGATATTCCAGAAACTGATGGTTGAAATATGGTTGCATATGATGGGATTCCTAAGTGAGAACGGATGTTTCATAAGTACCATACAGATTGTATGAGCTTATAATACGTAAAATTGTTATGCTCGGAACTAGAGTTGAGCGATATTTAACTACCTGCGAATCAATCACGGCGACCGAAAAATCAGTGATATTAGTTGCTACCTGGAAACTCCAAATACATTTGTTAAAATGCGCTCATTTTGATACTTGTGTTGCTTGTGGTTATAAAGAGTCAACCTATCAACACTCTATCCAATATTTCAAAGACTGCCGAAAAAAAAGGCTCTGACAAACTCACAGACAGAAAGACGGAGATCAACTCGTCTTGTCCTGCTGATAATCAAGGCGTTGCAAACTTTGTGACTAAATTATAATAAATACTATTCACACTCTGTGTGAAGAGTATAAATAAAATTTGTTGATGTACCGAATTCAGTTTCAACTATCTATCTATGCAGGTTATATGAATACGAGTGCTCAATGTGTTATCTACTTACATGTATCGCAAACGGAATTTATATGCTTCGTCGCATTTCGACAGTTTCGACCTTGAAAGGTGCTTAAAAATGTTTCATTATTTTTTGTGCTAAAAGTAAAAGGAAAATCTAATATTTACGCTATACGAAATCAAACGTATTTGTTATTCAAGTTTAGATGGAAGACCCTATTTATGACGCCCGGCAGATTTATATCATTTTAAGTACACTTTCCACTCCACGTTGGCTCAGCAAGATTACTCCACAAAAAACCAATACATGTGTCCTTTCGCTTAGGCGTGACAGTTGGCCAACTATGCGCTATAATGGATGTAGTATTCCACAAGTGACCCAAGTACGCTATCTTGGCTTGGTACTCGACAAACGACTCACATGGCGATCTTACATCTCCGATGTTTTACGAAAGCTGAAACGCGTTAATTCTTTGTTGCGCAGCGATAGGAAACTAGCTTTTAGAAATTAGGTACTAGTTTATCGTAAAATTGTAGTTCCTTCCTGGAGATAAGGTTTTGAAATCTGAGGCAAAACTGCTAAATCCAATTGAAACAACGTATAAGCGATGCAGTCTAAAACCCTACGAAGAATTTGTGGAGTCGATTGTTTTCTGCGAAATATTATTATTCAAAGAGATATTGGTCTACGCACAGTGATGCAGGAGATCAATTCTCATTCATCGAAATACAATGATCGCCTTGGTCATCACCGCAACCCATGAGCTTCAGTTCTGCGGTCGAATTTGTCTAAAAGAAGACTCAAAAGAGTGCACTAATTAATTGTATGAAGGTTAACGTGAAAAATGGGCGGTACACATCCATTACTAGTGAACAGCACAGTGCAGCCGCTGCTACAGCTCATACAGCTCGTGGTTCATATGGGTCCCAAACTCGATGCCAATTCTAATAGGACCAACAATTTTTCATTCGAACACTCCTAAAGCGGCTCTACCCGTTGATGTCAGCATGCATGCTTCCACGCCATACAGCAGGACAGGGATTATCAGTGTCTTATAACAACCAGGTGGATGCCTGCACCAGCCCTGTGAAAAGACAGGATATTCCAGATGCTCATCCGTAAATCATGGTCCTTAAATCGTTTGCGGGGGTCGTCATCAAAGGGGAAATGTATTGGTGCTACCTTATAAAAAGTGGGCGGATCACAAGCGTTGATGCATACGAGTATGATGTATATGAAGAGTCCTTTCGCAAGAAGCCACTATGTATATTTTTTAAGGTGACATTGAACGCAATATTCATACAAAAATTCAAAAGTGGGCGGGTGGTTTGTATGCGTGCTACCCTAAAAAATGGGTGTGATTATAATAAAAAGAAGTCTATGTGCCGACTTACAAATGGAAATATGCAATAACATCCAGACAGACAGCCGGACATGGCCAAATTGACTCGTCTCATCGACCTGATAAAGAATATATATACTTTATGGGGTCTACGCTTCATAAAAATTTAAAGGGTGGTGTACTGCTGACTTTTAGAGATAGCCCCCATGTAAACGCACTGTCCACTTTTAAACTTGTGTATGAAAATATATTACACCCCCCAATAGCAACGATGTTTTCTTATGGACCGACGACATCCTCAAAATTAAACAAATGGGTGTGCTCCTCATTTTACGGGATGTAATGATAACACAAATTATAACATTTCAATTATACAATTTATAGTTGAAAAATTTTATAATTCGCAAACTGTTTATTCATTAATTGAGTGAAGAGTAGTCGCTGCCATTTAAAAAATTAGACAGTTTATTTTTAATTTTTATTCTTTTGTTTATTTGTTTTAATATTGTTATTTTGTTGTCGAATGTTTTACAAGAAAAATGTTACAGATTGAAATAATGTTTGCGTTATCCAAATTGTAAAATGGAATTTGTAAACATGAATACATATAAATAAGATTATGTTAAGATCAGCGGGGTGCACGAAATTTTGTATCGGGAGCAGTACAACAACATCTACAACAAACAGAGTTTTTGAAGTCCTAAATCTAAGCAAAATGAACACTTTTAATTTTAAAATCGAGCCTTCGTTGTATTGTTGTTGTTTGGTTTATTAAAGTATCGAAGTCTACTTTTTCTTTACTTATAGAATTGCGCAATAAATCAGGAAGATTTATGTCACTTAGCTTATTTCTATAAACATTTTTAATATGTTTTATATGTGAAAATGCGGCTTCACATACATGTGTACTAAAAAAACTTGACTCCAACTTAAGCATCGAAGTTTTTAAAATTGGATATTTTTCTCCTGACACTTGCCTTCAAAATTCAATTCCAGATTCCTTCACTGCAAGTATTTGGTAGTCGGATAGCAAATCGAAAAGCTCCATGCCTATATCTCTTGGGCTCAAAAATATTCGAAACAATGTTTTGATTTCGTTAAATCGCTCTGCAAATAAATCCCTCATTTGTTGAATGAAGTCACAAAGCGATTTGCTGCTGTATCCTTTCTACATCACTCAAACAACCATAGAAGTTTGCATGGATACTCAAATAATGTCGTCGAATATTGTAATTTCTTTTTGAACTTATTACAGTTCCGCAAATAAGACACTTAAACATTTCCAACTTATTTAATTGCGAGAAAAATACTGAGTTCTCAAACTTGGAAAATTCCATTTTTTCAGCCATTATTAATTTTACTTTGAAAAATTTAGAAACCGCAGTTCAATCACTTAGTAAAAATCGTAACACATCAAAATCTAGTTCGCTTTCTTACTCAGTGTACAAGACGCGGCAAAAGTCGTAAATCATAGCAAAAGTAACACTTTTATGACGGTCCGCGTCGCAACGAAAATCGTGTGTGGTTGTTGTTTCGTCGAAAATCGCAAGCATGCAAAAGTAACGGTTTAAGCACTCAGAGCAACGAGATCAAGGGCTTGCCCACCGCTGGTTTAGTTCCTTAAACCGTTTGCTGGTGTCGTCATCGAATGACAGTCATGTCTTATCACAGTATTCTGTTCAACGATGAAGCTCATTTTTGCCAATAAGAAAGTCCACGTGAGATTACCGATGCATCGTTATCTTTCGTAAATGTAATGGTGCGCTTAATGTGACGGTGAAATCTGTGGACTTTGAAAATGATATCCACAGCGAGCGCTATAGAGCCGTGATTAGCTACGCATACTTGCGTATGCTGATGACATTGACATTCGAGGTAGCAAGTCGTTCTCGGAAATTTTGAAACAATTACGAATCATGTGTCTAACGCTGAACGAGGACAAGACGAAGTACTTGTTGTTCCCACACAAACCATTATCGAAACTTTGACGGTCTATGCGAATGTAGAATTTTAACTTTAGTGTTGTCGAAAACTTTACCCACCGGCAACAACGATGTCAGCCTGGAGTAAAGGCTTAGCAACACGCTTGCAAATCGCTTCTAATTGGGGCTCAGCAAGTAAATTAAAAGTAGATCCCTCTCTCGAAGGTCGAAAGTGAATTCTCTAAGAGATTGACAATCGTGATCCTGCTGTGTGACTGTGACAATAACGGATACAGAATTTTTGGGATTTTTCGAGAGTAAGATTCTTCGTATATGGAAAAGTGTAAGAAATTCTTACACTTTTTGGGCTTTGCGAAATTTCATTCATCTTCATATATAAAGTATATTGAACAACATGGTACCAAAGGGTAAAGGGTAGTAGGTCGATAAGGAGATGGAGCTGGGGGGATATTTGGAGGAACATTTCTTTGGTCATTTAGTGAGACATTTGGATGTACATTTTGGGGAGACATTTAGTGGGTTACGTTTGGTGGTGACATTTGGTAGAGACGTTTGGCTGCTCATTTGGGGGGGGGGGCTTTTGAGCCCTTTGGAGGGTCATTTGAGGCTTCGTTTGTGTGCTCATTTAAGTGTCATGTAGTGGTTCATTTAAATGGTCATTTGGGGGTGGGGGGGTGTTTGAGCTATTCTTTGGTGGATCATTAGGGGAGATGCTTTTGAGTGCGTTTGGGGAACATTTAGAGTGACATTTGGGTTGGCTCTTGGTCGTTTGGGGGGACAAATGAAGTAACATTTGAGTTAAATCTTTGAAAAACAGGCCGGAAATGCAGTGACTGTGATTGGGTTCCGTTACAGAAACTTGACGACGGAGTTCTTGTGGCATCAACTGCACGGTATGGTTCTGAACGACATATGGTTTCAGCAGGACGACGCCAACGATTACCAGGCTGAATCATCTACCGAAGTTCCGATGTCAACTGTTCACCAAGATGGTTTTGTGAAAGCTCCGGTGTATGTGAATAAACCACAAACAATTCTCAGTGAGCTTGAGGCAGAGATCCAACGGAACATTGTTAAGATGAAGCCAGATCTTTGTAAAAATCTCATAGAAAATTTTAATGAATTAGGGCAATGGTCCTTGTTTAAAGCTGCGGCGGCCATTTGACGGATATTTTATTCCATACTTAATGAAAATAATCCCTATATAATATATTGCAAGTAAAAATTAAATTTTTTTATATTATTTTGTATCTAGCAGTTCATTTTCATGAATCATTATATTTTTCGCAAAAAAATGAAATTGAAAACAGTTTAAAAAACAATTTCAAATCTTTAAATGTGTCAGCATGCAAAGTCAAAATAGTTCTCAACGTTTTCTATATTTTAGAGGCTAATTTACCTTGCCCTCCAAACTGTTAAGAAACGTTTAAATCACACAATAAAGATCGGATCAACGTAAATTGTACTATATTAAATAAGGCTGCGGCTGGCGTTCGTGCGAGTGGCCATTTTGGCATATCTCCAAATGTTGCCCACTCACAGTCAGCTACAGATACAGATACACAAGCATGCAGATACATTCTAGCAACCGTACAGTATCTGGCATAGTTTGAATCATGCACGCTAGTGAATATACTAAATGTAAATATATATGCCAAATTTAAGTTAAAGACGGCGCTGCAAACATATGAAAACTGCAAATGTCAAACGCATGAATTAGACATATTTATAACACTCAACAACGACATTAAAGAATATCGCTACAAAAACTGAAAAACTACAAAAAAAATAAATAAATAAATTATTAATTATTTGTGGAAAAGAAAAAATACTCTTAAAGAATTAATACAGCAAAATACCAATGTGCGTCACATGTGCGGAAGCATTTTCCTACAAACGAACAAACAAAAAAAACAAAAAAAATTAAAATAAAATAGACGCAGATACAAATGTATCTTAAAAAAAATTAAATTGAAAAAGAAATATATACATACATAATATAATTAATACGAGTATCTAATACAGCAGACAGCTTCTTTAATGTTTGCTGCACGAAATTTAAATCGATTTGATTTATGTTTCATTCAAGAAATGGAATGGCAGAGCAGCATTTTGTTCGCTACTATTTACTTAAAAATGTGCTCGCATAAATTTAATTTGTTATTTTTATTATTAAAGCATAGAATCGAATTCAAGGTTAACTTAAATGTACAAAATGTCAAACGCATTTAAGTTCGATTTTCATACTAGTATGCTACACTACACTACACTACACTACACTACACTACACTACACTACACTACAGTGCACACACTATGTTCCCAAATGCTGTTATTTTGGCATAAATTCGAAAAATGGTGCTGTTGATTGTTACAACGAATATAAGAGCTAATATAAGTTTTAAGCTGAACTGACCACGCCCACTCCTGCTTACTTACTTACTTAGGTGGCTCTACAATCGTCTATCGGTCAAGGCCGCACGTAAGAAAGCGCACCATTCGGTGTAGTTTAGTGCGCGCCAGCGCCAGCGCCAGTCGCTCTCAATCCGGAGCTTCTTCAGGTCATCATACATCTGATCTTGCCATCTTAAGCTCGGACGTGCTCTCTGTCCTCGCCGTCGACCAATCAAGTTCAGGTTTCCGTCGTAAACGTTTAGTGCTTTAGGAGCATCGGGGTTCATCCGGATGAGGTGACCAGCCCAGTGCAGCCGCTGGAAGTTTAATGCGCTGGACTCATACAGCTCATGGTTCATACGGCTCCTAAACTCGTTGCCAACTCGAATGGGACCAAAAATCCTACGACGAATCTTTCTCTCGAACACTCCTAAAGCCATTGTATCCGTTGATGCCAGTGTCCTTGCTCCAAATGTTGCCCACTCACAGTCCGATACAGATACAAATACACAGGCATGCAGATACATTCTACCAACCGTACAGTATCTGGCATAGTTTGAATCATGCACGCCATACAGCAGCACCGATGATTATCAGTGTCTTCTAGATTTTTATCTTCGTAGTTCGAGAGTGGGCTCTACTTCTAATTTGCTTGCTGAGCCCAAAGTAGCAGCGATTAGCAACCTTGATTCTTTGTCTAATCTCTCGGCTGACGTTGTTGTCGCTGGTAATTTCTGTTCCCAGATTGTAGACTAAGTTTTCCACAACATTGAAGTTGAAATTCTCCATACTCACAGACCGTCCGAGACGCGCTGATGGTCTGCGAGTGGACACCAAGTACTTCGTCTTGTCCTCGTTCACCGCTAGGCCCATGAGACGTGACTGTTTCTCTATCGCCGAGAACGCGCTGCTTACTCGCCGTTCGTTGATGCCTATGATGTCTATGTCATCATCATATGCGAGTAGCATCACTTCCTTATGGAAGATCGTGCCCGATCGTTCTACGTATGGGCATTGGCGTAGGATATATTCCATCAAGAGATTGAAAAAGTCGCACGATAAAGCATCACCCTGCCTGAAACCTCTCTTGGTATCAAAGGGTTCGGAGAGGTTCTTTCCTACTCTGACGGACGACGCTTTGGGTGTGTGATAGCGTCATCATGCAAAGCCGAACGATCTTTGCTGCGATACCAAGTTCAGATAGGGCGTTGAAGAACTTCGTTCTTATCGGCGTGTCGAAAGCGGTCTTATAATCGAAAAATAGGTGATGTGTGTCTTTATTGTACTAATGGGTCTTCTCCAGGATTTGGCGTAAAGCGAAAATTTGGTCACTGGTCGACCTCTTTGGTCTGAAGCCGCACTGATACTGGCCTATCAGTGCATTCGTGTATGGCTCCAGCCGTTTACACAGTACGCGGGACAGAATTTTGTATCCTATTGAAAGGAGACTAATTCCCCGGTAGTTCGCGCAGATTGCGGCGTCTCCTTTCTTGAAGATAGGACAAAGAACAATCGTTGGGCATGCATTCATATTTGCAACCATATTTTGCATAAGAGTCGGCGCATACGCCTTACCAACTCTTCGCCACCGGTTTTGAATAACTCAGCTGGTAACTCATCGGAGCCTGCTGCTTTGTTATTCTTCAGCTTTTTAATTACTGAGTCGACCTCGTTATAATCCGATGGCTCTACAAGCCAATCAATCAATCAATTAGTGGTTCTAGGTATGCTTCTCTATCGGCGGTATTATTCTCTTCATTGCCCCCAAGTAGATTAGAGAAGTGACTTCTCCATAGTCTCAGTGATTCCTGTACATCTGTAACCAGACTTCCATTATTGTCCTTGCAGAAAGAAACTCTGGGCTTGAAACCTTCAGTCAGACGCTTGACCTTTTGATAAAACTTTCGAGATTCATTTCTTTCTTGTTCCTTTCTTGTTCCTTTTTTTGCGTCTGAAAAGGCGTTTCTCCTCTCTCCGTTTCTCACGATATCGCTCTCTAACAGCTCGCGTTGCTCCCGACTGCAGAGTTCGTTTGTAAGCGGCGTCTTTCTCTGCAGCAGCTTGGCGACACTCCACGTCATACCGAGGGTTCGTCACAGGTCTGGTTTACCCAACGACCTCCTTGGCTGCCGTATTCATGGAGTGGGAGATATGGCTCCATTGCTCACCTATATCTTCAGAAGCCTGAGAGGACTCCCGGAACATTTGGGAGAGTCTGGCTGAAAAGGTTTCAGCGGTCTGTTGTGATTGCAGCTTACCGACATCTAACTTTCGTTGAGTGTTAGAACGTGCGGAATGCACCATGCTGAGCCTGGTGCGTACCTTGGCTGCCTCAAGGAGGTGGTCCGAGTCGATGTTGGGACCTCGTACCGTTCGCACGTTGTTCCGACCTGCGGCAAATTCGATTAGCTTCTCTCCATTGCTGGAGGTAGGTAGCGTCGTGAAGGCTAAATGTTTGTGACTGTTAGGCCAAAGATTTCTTCCTTCCCAATTTTGGCGTTGAAATCGCCAAGCACGTTTGCGACTTCCGTCGGGGCGTGTGCACAAATCAGGCTAATATTGAAGTACTTAGCCTTTATACGTATCGCGGCCAGGCGCTCGCCCACAGGTATGAAACTGGTGACAAGTCCTCGTAGTTTCCTACCAACCACGAAACCGCATCCAAATTCATTCTTCTTCGCATGGCAACTATAATAGATGTCACAGGATGCCTTTTTCGAGCTGCCCTGTCCTATCCATCTCATTTCCTGTATTGCGGTGATGTCAGCCATAAATTTGTCGAGGACTTCAACCAGCTGGATATCTGCACCAGCCCTGTGGAGGGACAGGACTCCAGGATTCCAGGTGCATATCCGTAAATCATGGTCCTTAAAACGTTTGCGGGGTTCGTCAACATTGGGGGATTTTATCCGAGGCTTCCTTTGTGTCTTCACTGGTACGTTTTTTTTTTTTTTTTTTGCCGTGGCGGGAACCAAACCCAGCGCACCAACCCCTAATTAAGGGGAGTGGTTGCCTTCTCACAATTTGCTCACCACGGAGATTCCGTAGATTACCCAGGGGATACGTGTCCCAGCGGACGTTTGTGAGCTGCTTGAGCCGTTTGCAAAAGAATCGTAATTTGACCGCTCCCAAGAGAAACGGCCAAAGAACTTTCCACTTCTGCAAACGACCCCATCCCCCAAAAAAGTCGTGTGTCGCTTACGTTATAATTGACAGGCCAATATCTCCGTAAATAAATACAATTAAAATTTAATAATATTTTGGGTGCAGATGCTGTTGGTATTTATGAACACATTTGCATAAAAAAAAAACAAATCTCGGAAAAATGCCGCTTACGTCATTTTCGCAAATAGCGCTCCATACTATATGTGGTCTCCGTTAGCTTCTTTAAGATTTTGCAAACATTGTGACTAAGTTATAATAATATTGACACTCTGTGCGAAGAGTATAACAAAACCATTTTAGAACTAAAGCTCATAAATGGAGTCAAGTTTGTATGGCGCTACACTTTACAATGGGTTTGGTACATGCATTTTATAGACTTTTGCTGAAATTGAAATATGAGAGTCTAAATGTTGCAACTTGTAGGCTCTATTTATTATATTCTACAAGATATTGTCGTTCATACAGTCTGACTGTCAGACGGACATGTCTATATCGACTCGTCTGCCGATGTGGCTCAAGAGTGTATGTATATAATTTATGTTGTCTTTATGTATGCCTTCATTTTTGTTTTTTTTTTTTTTATGGCTGTTACATACATTTGCACAAATGTAATATAGCTTGCTATCCTATGGGTGTAGAGTATCAAAATGTAATTTCGTTTTCTGAAAGCTTTTTGAAGTACTTTCTTGTTAATGTGTGAACACCCTGTGCTGTTAAATGAGCTTTTAGCAAAGACACAAACGCACAGTTTGCATAGCACTGTGTACAGTTTTATACACAATGTATCTGTACTTGAAAGTAGTGATGTGCAAAGTTGTTACTTTTAAATAACAGTTAGCAGCTAATAAAGAACAATTGTTAATAACTGTGTTACTTTCAAGTTGTCATGTTTGTATCGAAACCGAATAAAAACAAAACAAATTTATTGCTATTAAAATGTTATTCTTACAGTTTATGAATATGAATAGTTCTTGCGACTATTTTTGCTGTAAATATGGTTCTCTTGCAGGCTCGAGGTCCAATTGAATAAAAAACAATATATTTGCTTAATTTTTTAACCCAATACATTTCAATCCACTACTAGTATCGTCCTCAGGAATATCTACAAGAAGTATACATGTTAAATATATTTTATATATAAACTTAAAATGTAATCACTTCAATCCTATAGAATACACTAATACAATAGTAGAGTAGCTCCGTCTGCCTTTGCGTGGAGTTTGTTAGGCAGCAGCTCCGTCTGCCTTTGCGTGGAGTTTGTCACTGCGTTATTTCTACTAAACTGTCTGCATAAATGAGCGCATTTATCCGTGTCTGTTTCAAAAATTTGTTCGTCGATCAGCTGATGTATTTATAATATGCAACATCACCAAAAAGTACAGTTTTGCATAATATTGTTGTTATTGGAGAATTTCCACCGCGTCAAAAGCTGCAAAATGCACTGTGTTTGCACAGTGGGCTGCTAGTGTCGTTTTGTGGACCATAATTCTGCGGCATTTCGGGTCAGACATATACGGTGTGATCTAAAAAAAAAAAGCCGAGCTTTTTAATTCTACAATAAAACAAGCATGGTACTGGGTGTCTCAAAAGATAGTTCACATTTGATTTGCTGATTGCGTGAACGCAACTATTCGGAGGGGCGCGGGTGGCATGTCAATCGGTAGCCTAGCTTTTGGGAATTTAGTCGCTGTCTAGCGTTTCTCGGAAGCGGACCGGACCGTGCGTTGTGCGTACTTGAGTTTTACAAAAAACGGTAATTCTGTAGCGACAACTGTAGCGCGTACAAAATTCTGCTGTACATATTCGACATGTTCATCATTTAAATGATGCGACAAGCTCTCGACTCATTGGAAAATGCATCGAGAAGTTTGAAGTGACCAGCTCAACGCTGCAAAAAATCAAAATCCGGGCGTCCAAGGTCTTCGTAGACAGTGTTTTTTGAAGATGAAAGGGAACGCACAGTTACAGTGAATTCGAAGCGTTTTGTGGAGATGTTAGACGATTTCTACGTGCCTGAACTGCAAAACTTTCCTGGTTATAACCAAAGAACATGTTTCCAGCAGGACGGAGCAACTTCACACACGTCCAACAGGTCTCTACCACGAAATTTCATGAAATCTTTCCTGGCAAATTGATCTCCAGGAGAGGTGACAGAAATTGACCTCCACGAAGTTCCGATTTAATCACTATGGACTTTTTCCTGTGGGCTTAGGTCAAATCTAAAGTTTACGGCAATAAACCGACTTCCCTGGCACAATTGAAAGGAAATTTCAGTCACGAAATGGCAGCCAATGGAATAAATTCTTTGTGAAAAATCATTCCTTGGAATCATAGAAGATTATAAACATTGTCTTGATTCTTGACTTCTGAAAATTCAATTTTTTAGGTTTTAGCTCGTTTTTTTTACTTTTATTCTGCAGATTGTCACTTAGTTTCAGTGTCATAATTGAAACACTATGTTTCATCATCGAAATCAAGAAAATCTGCATGTTTTTCAGCTGTTGAAATGATATCTTTACAATGCACTATACGAGCGATTTTTTTTTATAATCATTTAACTGATGTGAAACAAAATGTGCACACAGCTTTCTTTTACCCAAATCTTCAGTTAATAATTTGTAGATTATACAGTATAAGCTGAATTTAATTCTTTGCTGTCAGCATTCTCACAGTGCAATTTGCATCGAAAGCGATTATTTCACTTGCTTTTTCCACTAACTTAGCACGATTGGATGCTGGTTCAGGTCTTGGATCATCATTTAAATTATGACGACCGTTTTTAAATCGTATAAACCACGTGTAAACTTGAGTACTACTCATAAAATCATCCACATCCAGCTTTTTTTTTTAACAATTCGTAAGTCTCAGCAAATTTTTTATCGAGTTTAAAACAAAATTTTATATTTGCTCTTTGTTCCTTTATGTTTTTACGACATACAACTACAAAAACTGCTGTTATTAAAACGTGTGTTAATCGTAACACCTCAGCAAAAATTGTTTTTGATGTCGTCACTCAAATTTTATGGTGTATAACAACTAGAGATGAGCTAGTCAGTGATTTTTGAATATCAGTGATTATCATGAATGCTACTTTGAAATCACCGTGATTTTCAACTGCTACTGCGATCACTGTTAAAATAAAAAGCAAAAAACAATATTTTATCTTTTTTTTATTATTAATTAAACCAACATTTTTATTCATAGTCTTCTGAAATCTGAATATCTGAATATGAATGAATGAAAATGAATACCCTGTTCCCGCTTCAATGCCCAAGATCTTTGTAAGCAGCCCATATCCTGTTGCGGGAGCCCAACGATACTGACAATCTCTCACATCATCGAATCGTTTCATGTTGATTTCATTTCCGATTCCAAAAATTGATCCAAAAATCCCAGAGGATTCACTACAACTTGTGAAACCGCAATTGTATGCTGAAAGAGTTGTGTTGTGTCATCATTTTCTAGAGAGGATTGGATATAAAAAACCTAAGAAAATATCACAAAGAAACATTTCATTTTCGACTCCAGTGAAAGAAACCAGATGCTAGCTGAAGTATAAAGTTTGAATTTAAAACAAATGCTTAAATAGCTCTATTGAATATGAGGCACGTACTCACCTGTAAACACTACATGTATGATACAACACCTACACTACATGTATGATATATTACTCATACGCCGTGAATGACAGTAGCACTAGTAAGTAACAAATGATACTCAATCACTGATATATACAAAATCGAGTAGCAACTGATATCAGTGATTTTTCAGTCACCGTGATTGAATCACAGGTAGTTTAATATCGCTCAACTCTAATGTGTACGAACATAAAACAAATCGAATGTTGTAGCCCGCGAAATTTGAAAAGCCATCTACTTTTTTATACACACCCCATACATATCTCGAACTGAGTACTTCTCTTTACTTTACTCATTTGTGATATATTGTCATTTGACATATTAAGCACCATTCAGTAGGGTTTATAGCACGTGCTCCGATTTTCCGTCTCACGCTATTAAATTCGGCAACATGAATTCAAGTTAATATAAGGTATACTCCAGAGTCTGTGTTCCAAATCGTTGGATTTGTATCTGTAAAGCCATGCTTTGAAATTGAAAATATAGACCTACCTCTTTTTGTTGTCAGTATTAAGGGTTCGTAGCTAAAGGCACACTTGCTTCTGTTTTGCTTTTAAAAACTTTTTGTAAAACTGTTCAACCGGAGGTGTGATGGAATCTTAAATTGAAGTAAGCGCTGCAGCAACTCAGAAATTCAGTAGTAATTTTTAATCTGGATGTTATGACGTTGATAGATCTTGAAATGTCCCTATTCAAAAACCCATCATATTTTTTATCAGCTCAATGAGACGAATCGAACTAGCTAAGTTCATCTGTCTTCCTTTTAAACCCACCCATTTCGAATTTTACATAAATAACTTTTTTATGACAAGTTGAAATTAATTATGCTGACTTCTTATCTTTAAAAACTTCATATAATTATTAATGGGCGCGTTTATTGGTGCACCCAACAAGTACATGATGTGCAACAGCACGCTCAAGGAAGCATAGTACGGAAAGTAATACTGAAAGGCGGTATTCATCAATATGTGGCTGGCCTTCGACCACTGGGTTACTGGCTAAAATCAAGCATGGACTACCAGTTCCATACTTTGTTCTCTTGCGAACCTACACAAAGGCGATTCAGTTCTGCGTTAAAATACAGTCAAGCACCTCCACACCACAACATTTGCTTACTAGAGTTTCCCAATTCTGCGTGCTCGTCTCTCTTCTTTTCAACCTATTCGCAGGTGACCTCAACGTTCCGGCTCTGACGTTCAATAACGAAAAAGTAGCACATCGCGACCAGATTAAAAACATGCCGGATCATGTTTGTTGAAGAAGATGCACTGGAGAAAATTCTCTTTGCGCAACGAAATAACAACAAACCAATAAATTGTTCTCCCATCTGGAGTACGGAGTCCAGATTTAGACAATGCAAAATAAAGTCCTGCGCTCAGTAACTGGCTGTCCTTGGTATATGCGTAACTTCACTCTCTGATTGGACTTAAATATTGCGTATGTAATATTTAATATATTCTCTTCTTCACCGACTGATGCAATGACCATCTTCTGCAAGACTCGTCTACTTCTAGTTGACTCGTCTCTGCTCGCTGTCAACTTTATACATACTCGTAAAATGTCTAAAACCATTAAGGATAAATATATATTTGTTTATTTCATTTTGATTATAATTTTTTTTCGTAGAGCTTGCGCTTGATAAATTCGACTTCAGATAACTTGATCTGCAGTCGAATTTATCAATTATCACGCCTCTATCTTTTTTCTTTATTTGAGTATTGAAACATTGAAGGCTACTTAAGCTTTGTCTTTGTGACGTTTCTGCAAATGGGTGAGTTTTATGTTGGCAATGGAAATTTTACGCTGCACTGCCTTCTCTTCGTTAGTCCATTGGCACAATTCGGCTTTGCGATTTATATAATCCTCTACAGAAGGTACTGATATTTCCTGCATGCGTTGACTCAGACCATTCAATTTGGCAATATCCACACTATTGGCCTTCTTTAACTTGTTTATCTCTTTGTCCAATCGTTGCAAATTATTTATCACATCGTTGTGTTTTGTATTCAGTTTTTTAATGCTCAACTCGAGTTTCCTGTACATTTTCATACGCTCGTTAAGATTCCGTGACGCTATCGCGGCGGACAACTTCAAACCAGTTATCTGTGTTTCTTTCTCTTCCAGGGAATGTTTTAATTCCTCGCATCGTATTTCGACTTGTTCAAAATCGACCGCTTCTATGGTTTTGCCCAGCTCTGACTTAATATTCACATTATTGCGCAAAGTCATATAGTGATCCCTCAAAACATTGCGATTTAAACGAATTGTGGCAATTAATGCGTCCGATATTTTTAGCCAGGCCTGGAAAAATTTACGCCACTTAGCTACCACAGCAGAAGGAATAGCTCTTTCATAGAATGCTTCAATCAAAAACTGCAGTTTGAACTGATCAATCATCTGTATAGAGTCATCCCGACGCAGACGCATCTCCTCTATATTGACACGCATCTTTTTTATGTTTGGTTCAACTGTAAAAGTTAATAGCAACAATGTAATATATTGTAACTTCGAATGTTGGGTATTTGAATTAGGTCATAGCGTTTCCTAAATGATGGCAAGACTAGTACATTTCCAATATTTCGCTTTCCAAAATATATTCCAAAATATATTCTTTTTACTTCAACGCATATGTCTAACTTTGTGCTGGATAAAGTGTTTTTGCAGGAAGTTCTACTTCAGTAGCGAAAGGCATCGAATTTTAGTGGAAGTTTATGGAGAATATGCTCGGATGTTGTTTGCTCGGGTTAAAAGTGATGATTTTGAGTTGGAAGACAAGAAACGACCTGGGAAGCCGAAAAAAAATCGAAGATGAAAAATTATAGGTTGGCTTGTCAGCAGCCAGCAAACGGTTCAAAAGCCATTGGAATGATCCAAAAGCAGAGAAATCGGATCATATTAATTAAAAAAATGAACAGAGGATCCTCTACAACAATCCCAGTCGCAAAAAGTTATAGGTTAAGCCCAGTCAACCAATAACATAAACGGCAAAGACAAATTTCCATGGACCCATGTTTATTTTATTTGTAGGATCAGCGTGCTGTGATCTGCTCAAGGGGAAACGGTAGAGCATTAAAGGGAAACCTCCGGAATATAGACACTACCAAATCATTCTTCTCCACTGTAAGGCACTTCCAAATCACACATCAAAATAGCAAAATGGAACGTTGTAGCCCTCCCGCCGTATCCTCTAGACCTGTTTCCCTCAAAGTTTAACCCATAACCTGTCTGAGCAACGCATCGTTTCTTATAAAGAAACGTGAATTCTTAGAATCTGTATGCTGCCAGAAAGATGGTTAACCAAATTTTTCTATGTTGTCTGCTCACCGAAAAGATATAATAAAATGAAGCAGACTCGCTCACCCGCTCAACAGAACACTTCTTTTTGATTCTTTCGTGTTTTCTGTTTCATGCTTCTCGATGAGCGATGCCCACGAAACTGTCATACGATAATAGCTTGATGGTGACACTTTCGTTCGACTCTCAGCAACTGAGCATCAGCAACTAAGCAAAACGAGCCAAGTGGAAGCGTAAAATGTCTCTTTTGCTGTTGTTGCATTAGGTCTGTTTTTGTTACATCAAAATATAAGTAACACACATACATACGCAAAAGACACTTTCGGCAAATTTTGCGCAGCAATGTTTCTTATGTGACCAAATGCATAGACTGAGCGACAAAAAACTCTCGTTGATTGAACAAAGACCACGATAAAAATAAACAGAGTTGAAATGTCTTTTCGCTTCTATTTTAAATCGTGTCCGCTAGCAACAGTTTTTTTTTTCGGACTGCCTGTAAAAAAGGCCACTTCTTGCGAGCTCTGCCCGCACTATTTGTAACAATTTTTGCACAATAATACCTCAAAATCCGTCAAGAAAAAATTATTAATTCAAACACCCATAGTAAGGCTACTTACATCTCTTTTTTGTTTGCACCACTCGTCTTTTGATTTCATCTGAAGCAGCTTGCACCATATCAGCCTTAGTTTTGAAATTTATCTTTAAATCTTCGAACATCCTTGGGCGCGTGGCAGATGCACTCGATAATTTGGACGTCTTGCTTTGTAGATATGTGCTGCCATGCAGCGAACCATGATTCAAACGCTCGAGCATCTTTTCAGGCGAATATCGACATTCCAAACTAACCAAACGCTTGGGATCATTATTTTCGAGAAAATTTTTTACCACATGATTTTCGATTTTCAACGTGTTAATATCATCGATGACATCTTTAACTGTTTGAACCAACTCGGAAACATCCATTTTATTCAGATACGTTTTGCGTTGTTCCACACTCCATTGGGTAAAATCTTCCAAATTAAATTTATATAATATAGCGCCAATGTCCGCAGCATTCTCTTCTGGTGGTAGACTACCGGGTACCGACCGTTTACTGGCTACCGTATAAGCGCTATATGATTGAACGCTGGTGCGTTTGTAAGGCATTTTTATGTTTTTGTTATTGGAGATGCTACTCGATTACAATACTTTGCAAAACTAAAAAACAAAAGCGTTGCAAAATGATTTCGTTTAGAAGGTTTTTATTTGTTTGCGGTTTTCGTCAAATTTTATAAAAATTTCAATTATTTTTTTTTTGTTTTTTTTTTTAAGTGAAAGATATAACGTAATATTGAAGTTGAAATATATGAATAGTTTGAAATTATTTTCAATACATGCTTTATGAATGTTGGATTTTTTAAGAATGCCATAATTTTAGCTTCTCAAACTTCGAGAACGCCCTACTAACTCGCTGTTCGCGAGTAGCATAACTCCCTTATGGAAGATCATGCACTACCGTTATATGTATGGGCATCAGCGTTGAATGTGCTCTTTTAGAAGATAAAAGAAGTCACGCGATATATATAAAGCATTCTGTCTGAAATCTCTTTTGGTATCAAAAATCTTTTTCCTACTCAGACGAGGCTTTATGTGTATGAAAGTCGAACAATCGAAAGTGGCTTTATAATCGTGGGGGGAGGAAGGACTTTTGGTGGCTTTCTGCTAATATTTAAAGTATAATTTATGAAAAAATCGGTTAGAAAATTACGTAGTTATTTGGGTTGATGGAAACAATGTCATGACACCTAACCTGGCACTTAACCAGAAATCCCAGGGACAAAACTGAGCTGAACAAATCAAAAAAAGACATTTCACACATAATATTTAGGCTACGTAAGCAATCTCTTGAAGAATATCTGGAGGACTTACAACCGGGCGACCCTTACCATAATTTATGGATGGCCACCAAATACCTTAAAAGACCCACCAAAAGATTGGCGCCTGTTTTAAATGCGTCTGGGACTTGGTGTCGCTCAGATAAAGAAAAAGCTGTGGCTTGAATAGTGCTTTCTCGCCGTATGTAGCCCTAGCGAACAAGAGCAGACCATAAATTTCTTGGACTCCGCCTGCCAAATGGATCTACCGATTTCAGATGTGGACACTCAGGAAATACTCGAGGAGGTGGCCATACTAAAAACTCGAAATCAACAGGGTATGACGGTTAAGGAGCACCAGTCATAAAGGCACTCCCAGAAAACTGCTTAGAGCTGCTCGTGTGAATCATAAACAGCTGTCACCAGCTAGGACACTTACCCTCCCAGTGGAAATGTGCAGAGGTCATTATGATTCCTAAGCAGGCAAACCAGGCAAACAGATTTTGCTTCCTATCGTCCGATATGCCTTTTGGCAGTGTTCTCCAAAATAATTGAGAGAGTAGTTTTGCGTAGATTACTGCCAATATTGGATAATAATGGGTTAATATCTGAACACCAATTTGGTTTCAGATGTCGACATGGGACCCCAGAGCAGTGCCATCGGCTAGTGGAGCGTATTCTGTTGGCTCAAGAGGAGAAGCAGTACTGATCGGCAGTGCTCCTAGATGTGAAACAGGCATTTGACAGAGTGTGGTACGCAGGTTTGCTCTATAAGCTAAAGGTGGAGCTGCCAACCCCATACTACATGTTCTTGAAATCTTATCTGGAGAATAGGAAATTTTATGTTCGATGCGGCGATGATTTATCATCAATTACAAACATCAGGGTAGGTGTTTCCCAAGGTAGTGTGCTTGGTCCAGTTTTGTACACACTATTCACAGCAGATCTGTCCATCACTGGAGACCATTCCCTCACGACAGTCACCTACGCAGACAACACTGCAATTATAGCAGTTGCAAGGAGTCTTGTTGGGGCTTCTAGAGTGATACAAAAGCAGCTTGACTCTTTTGGATTATGGCTGAACAGATGGAACATTGTAGTCAACCAAGTTAAATGCTGTAACAATTCCTTAAACAGAGACAGTTAAATACCTTGGATTTACCCTTGATAGGCGACTCACATGACGAGCTCATATCAGGGCAAAAAAAAAACCAATTAAATGCTAAAGTGCGGCAAATGTACTGGCTCATCGGTCGCCACTGCAAACTCAAAAAGAAAGAAATAAATCTTTCTCTTCGGCAAAATTCACACAAAATGGAATGTTTTATACCATGACAAAATAAACAGTGCATGTACATGATGATCTCTATATTAAACCCATACTCCGAAGCTAAAAAGTTGTACAACGAGTCCCAAATTTGCAGTCGGAATGTAATTGAACGCTGTTTTGGGTTTTTGAAACGGTGATTTCCCGTTCTATCAATGGAAATGCGGATCAAAATGGACACGAAAATGGCAGTAATCCTTGCTACTAGAGTTCCTACTAGAGCTCCTAGAGTTGATCTAATCAGTGATTTTTGAGTAGCAGTGATTTTCGTGACTGCTTATTTCAAATCACTTTCAGAGGTCACAGTTTTGTGGAATGATATTTTCACCTAAATATCGTTCCACCTCAACCAATCCGTGTGAGGTTCCTGTGAGCTTAGGTTCATACGTTGCAGCCATAGCATCAAAATTACTCCGAAGCGTCTTCTCATTTGTATTGCGGGACTTGGATGAAGTATATATTGCAACAGCTGTAGTCTATTGTTAACGGCTGCTACCGCTAAAAGTTATCACGCTTCGATACTAAGAAAACATTTAAAGAAAACACTTGGTGTTGGCAAAATTATGCTTTGTAATGCCATTTTCTGGAGAGGATTAGCTTAAAATGGTACAGAAAACCATTCGAGAGTGTGGGAGATAGTCGGAATCATTGGGCTCCTGCAACAGGATATGGGCTCCTTACAAAGATTTTGGGAATTGAGGCGGGAACATGGAACTTTAAGTAGTCATCAGATTAGTACATATTCTAGTGCCAGCATTTAGTATATCAGTTGAGCGATAGTCAGTGATTTAATCACGGCGACTGAAAATCACGAATCACGAATATCAGTTTAATAATATGCATGAAATATTACTCATACGCCATGCATCACAGTGGCACTAGTAAGAAATAAATGATGTGTATTCAATCACTGACATTTACAATATCGAGGAGCAACTGATATATTCGTGATTTTTCAGTCGCCGTGATTCAATCACAGGTAATGAAATATCGCTCAACTCTAATTTACTGCTATATTCCATTTTTTCATCCATGTTTCTATACGATTCAGTTGAAGTTTTAAAAGACGTGTTGCGGCAATGACAGAATTTGCTCTAGCAGTTATTGTTGTATCATCCGCATATGTAGCTAATTTCACTTCGTCGCAGTTTGCAACAGGCATATTTGCCTTGAGGAACTCCAAAGTGTATAGCTTTTATGGAAGGCTGCGTTGGTTGCGTCCTCTACCGGCCAATGGAAATATTGTGTGTTAACTAGAGCCATCTATTATCATTCCCTAACAGCCTAATATTTTCCGTTAGAGGGCGCAACAAACGCCATCGTATTCATCGAATTTTCAATTTCCGTTTCATCAAATTCATCGAATTTTGTAATGACAACGATTCAAAAGAAGTTTCACTTCAACAAAATACATATATATGCGCTCAAAATGACCAAAGTACTGTCACCCTACGATCTCGGCGTTGTTGGGCTTATGAATCTTCCATGAACATATGACGTTATATATATATAGTTGGCTAGATTTTCGGAGCTGCACAATTAATAAATTTCTCTTGTGTTACTTAAATGCGTAGTGCCGAAGCGATGTTGCTGGTATACGAGTATATTCATGTGTTCCGTTATTTAGCCAAGAGGACCACTAGCCGATGGCACTGCTCTGGGGTCCCATGGTACTCACCCATTTTTATCCAATATTGGACGATAGGAAGCAAAATCTGTTTGCCTGGTTTGCCTGGCTTAGGAATCATAATGACCTCTGCACATTTCCACTGGGAGGGTAAGTGTCCTAGCTGGTGACAGCTGTTTATGATTCACACGAGCAGCTCTAAGCAGTTTTCTGGGAGTGCCTTTATGACTGGTGCTCCTTAACCGTCATACCCTGTTGATTTCGAGTTTTTTAGTATGGCCACCTCCTCGACTATTTCCTGAGTGTCCACATCTGAAATCGGTAGATCTATTTGGCAGGCGGAGTCCAAGAAATTTATGGTCTGCTCTTGTTCGCTAGGGCTACATACGGCGAGAAAGCACTATTCAAGCCACAGCTTTTTCTTTATCTGAGCGACACCAAGTCCCAGACGCATTTAAAACAGGCGCCAATCTTTTGGTGGGTCTTTTAAGGTATTTGGTGGCCATCCATAAATTATGGTAAGGGTCGCCCGGTTGTAAGTCCTCCAGATATTCTTCAAGAGATTGCTTACGTAGCCTAAATATTATGTGTGAAATGTCTTTTTTTGATTTGTTCAGCTCAGTTTTGTCCCTGGGATTTCTGGTTAAGTGCCAGGTTAGGTGTCATGACATTGTTTCCATCAACCCAAATAACTACGTAATTTTCTAACCGATTTTTCATAAATTATACTTTAAATATTAGCAGAAAGCCACCAAAAGTCCTTCCTCCCCCCACGATTATAAAGCCACTTTCGATTGTTCGACTTTCATACACATAAAGCCTCGTCTGAGTAGGAAAAAGATTTTTGATACCAAAAGAGATTTCAGACAGAATGCTTTATATATATCGCGTGACTTCTTTTATCTTCTAAAAGAGCACATTCAACGCTGATGCCCATACATATAACGGTAGTGCATGATCTTCCATAAGGGAGTTATGCTACTCGCGAACAGCGAGTTAGTAGGGCGTTCTCGAAGTTTGAGAAGCTAAAATTATGGCATTCTTAAAAAATCCAACATTCATAAAGCATGTATTGAAAATAATTTCAAACTATTCATATATTTCAACTTCAATATTACGTTATATCTTTCACTTAAAAAAAAAAACAAAAAAAAAATAATTGAAATTTTTATAAAATTTGACGAAAACCGCAAACAAATAAAAACCTTCTAAACGAAATCATTTTGCAACGCTTTTGTTTTTTAGTTTTGCAAAGTATTGTAATCGAGTAGCATCTCCAATAACAAAAACATAAAAATGCCTTACAAACGCACCAGCGTTCAATCATATAGCGCTTATACGGTAGCCAGTAAACGGTCGGTACCCGGTAGTCTACCACCAGAAGAGAATGCTGCGGACATTGGCGCTATATTATATAAATTTAATTTGGAAGATTTTACCCAATGGAGTGTGGAACAACGCAAAACGTATCTGAATAAAATGGATGTTTCCGAGTTGGTTCAAACAGTTAAAGATGTCATCGATGATATTAACACGTTGAAAATCGAAAATCATGTGGTAAAAAATTTTCTCGAAAATAATGATCCCAAGCGTTTGGTTAGTTTGGAATGTCGATATTCGCCTGAAAAGATGCTCGAGCGTTTGAATCATGGTTCGCTGCATGGCAGCACATATCTACAAAGCAAGACGTCCAAATTATCGAGTGCATCTGCCACGCGCCCAAGGATGTTCGAAGATTTAAAGATAAATTTCAAAACTAAGGCTGATATGGTGCAAGCTGCTTCAGATGAAATCAAAAGACGAGTGGTGCAAACAAAAAAGAGATGTAAGTAGCCTTACTATGGGTGTTTGAATTAATAATTTTTTCTTGACGGATTTTGAGGTATTATTGTGCAAAAATTGTTACAAATAGTGCGGGCAGAGCTCGCAAGAAGTGGCCTTTTTTACAGGCAGTCCGAAAAAAAAAACTG
Source organism: Leucophenga montana (assembly GCA_035044765.1). Classification (NCBI taxonomy): domain Eukaryota; kingdom Metazoa; phylum Arthropoda; class Insecta; order Diptera; family Drosophilidae; genus Leucophenga; species Leucophenga montana. Next base: position 249,445 of record JAWNNQ010002080.1, read on the forward strand.
TTGCTAGCGGACACGATTTAAAATAGAAGCGAAAAGACATTTCAACTCTGTTTATTTTTATCGTGGTCTTTGTTCAATCAACGAGAGTTTTTTGTCGCTCAGTCTATGCATTTGGTCACATAAGAAACATTGCTGCGCAAAATTTGCCGAAAGTGTCTTTTGCGTATGTATGTGTGTTACTTATATTTTGATGTAACAAAAACAGACCTAACGCAACAACAGCAAAAGAAACATTTTACGCTTCCACTTGGCTCGTTTTGCTTAGTTGCTGATGCTCAGTTGCTGAGAGTCGAACGAAAGTGTCACCATCAAGCTATTATCGTATGACAGTTTCGTGGGCATCGCTCATCGAGAAGCATGAAACAGAAAACACGAAAGAATCAAAAAGAAGTGTTCTGTTGAGCGGGTGAGCGAGTCTGCTTCATTTTATTATATCTTTTCGGTGAGCAGACAACATAGAAAAATTTGGTTAACCATCTTTCTGGCAGCATACAGATTCTAAGAATTCACGTTTCTTTATAAGAAACGATGCGTTGCTCAGACAGGTTATGGGTTAAACTTTGAGGGAAACAGGTCTAGAGGATACGGCGGGAGGGCTACAACGTTCCATTTTGCTATTTTGATGTGTGATTTGGAAGTGCCTTACAGTGGAGAAGAATGATTTGGTAGTGTCTATATTCCGGAGGTTTTCCTTTAATGCTCTACCGTTTCCCCTTGAGCAGATCACAGCACGCTGATCCTACAAATAAAATAAACATGGGTCCATGGAAATTTGTCTTTGCCGTTTATGTTATTGGTTGACTGGGCTTAACCTATAACTTTTTGCGACTGGGATTGTTGTAGAGGATCCTCTGTTCATTTTTTTAATTAATATGATCCGATTTCTCTGCTTTTGGATCATTCCAATGGCTTTTGAACCGTTTGCTGGCTGCTGACAAGCCAACCTATAATTTTTCATCTTCGATTTTTTTTCGGCTTCCCAGGTCGTTTCTTGTCTTCCAACTCAAAATCATCACTTTTAACCCGAGCAAACAACATCCGAGCATATTCTCCATAAACTTCCACTAAAATTCGATGCCTTTCGCTACTGAAGTAGAACTTCCTGCAAAAACACTTTATCCAGCACAAAGTTAGACATATGCGTTGAAGTAAAAAGAATATATTTTGGAATATATTTTGGAAAGCGAAATATTGGAAATGTACTAGTCTTGCCATCATTTAGGAAACGCTATGACCTAATTCAAATACCCAACATTCGAAGTTACAATATATTACATTGTTGCTATTAACTTTTACAGTTGAACCAAACATAAAAAAGATGCGTGTCAATATAGAGGAGATGCGTCTGCGTCGGGATGACTCTATACAGATGATTGATCAGTTCAAACTGCAGTTTTTGATTGAAGCATTCTATGAAAGAGCTATTCCTTCTGCTGTGGTAGCTAAGTGGCGTAAATTTTTCCAGGCCTGGCTAAAAATATCGGACGCATTAATTGCCACAATTCGTTTAAATCGCAATGTTTTGAGGGATCACTATATGACTTTGCGCAATAATGTGAATATTAAGTCAGAGCTGGGCAAAACCATAGAAGCGGTCGATTTTGAACAAGTCGAAATACGATGCGAGGAATTAAAACATTCCCTGGAAGAGAAAGAAACACAGATAACTGGTTTGAAGTTGTCCGCCGCGATAGCGTCACGGAATCTTAACGAGCGTATGAAAATGTACAGGAAACTCGAGTTGAGCATTAAAAAACTGAATACAAAACACAACGATGTGATAAATAATTTGCAACGATTGGACAAAGAGATAAACAAGTTAAAGAAGGCCAATAGTGTGGATATTGCCAAATTGAATGGTCTGAGTCAACGCATGCAGGAAATATCAGTACCTTCTGTAGAGGATTATATAAATCGCAAAGCCGAATTGTGCCAATGGACTAACGAAGAGAAGGCAGTGCAGCGTAAAATTTCCATTGCCACCATAAAACTCACCCATTTGCAGAAACGTCACAAAGACAAAGCTTAAGTAGCCTTCAATGTTTCAATACTCAAATAAAGAAAAAAGATAGAGGCGTGATAATTGATAAATTCGACTGCAGATCAAGTTATCTGAAGTCGAATTTATCAAGCGCAAGCTCTACGAAAAAAAATTATAATCAAAATGAAATAAACAAATATATATTTATCCTTAATGGTTTTAGACATTTTACGAGTATGTATAAAGTTGACAGCGAGCAGAGACGAGTCAACTAGAAGTAGACGAGTCTTGCAGAAGATGGTCATTGCATCAGTCGGTGAAGAAGAGAATATATTAAATATTACATACGCAATATTTAAGTCCAATCAGAGAGTGAAGTTACGCATATACCAAGGACAGCCAGTTACTGAGCGCAGGACTTTATTTTGCATTGTCTAAATCTGGACTCCGTACTCCAGATGGGAGCACAATTTATTGGTTTGTTGTTATTTCGTTGCGCAAAGAGAATTTTCTCCAGTGCATCTTCTTCAACAAACATGATCCGGCATGTTTTTAATCTGGTCGCGATGTGCTACTTTTTCGTTATTGAACGTCAGAGCCGGTTGGTCGCGTCTTCTTAGTGTAAAGTAAACTTTTTGCATTTGGCGCTGTTGGCGCTAAAGTTCCTCCATTTAGCGCATTTCTGTAGGACTTGGAGGTACTCTTGCATCCATACTGTTGCTCCTTTTTCGCATCTTGATCTATAGAAAACACATAGGTCGTCCAGTACGTTGCGACTAGTAACTTCGATGGCGCAACAACTATCACAACTATTCACAATCATTATTTCTGAGGTCACCTGCGAATAGGTTGAAGAGATGAGAGACGAGCACGCAGCATTGGGAAACTCCGGTATGCAAATGTTGTGGTGTTGCAAGTAATGTACACAAACGATGATGTCAACGAACGTCAACAACAAGGCACGTTAAAGATAAGAGAGTCTCAGCTACATACATATATATGCTTTGAATTTTTATACTGGGTGTATCAGGATTTACGCCGGATTTGATTTTTAAATGAAGAACTGTTGTTTTTTTGAAAATTTGTGCAACTTTTATTGAAACATAAAGTAGACATCATGAGGCAATGAATGGAATAACACAGCGGGTAAATGGCCGCCTCGGCTTTGCTGTCACATATACGCGCACTTTTCGTGAAATTTTTCATAACCGTTTTGCATAAATGTTGCGGTATTTCATTGATGCAGCGTGTAATTTCTTCTTTCAAAATGCTTGACATGTCGTGGGCTTATTCACATAAACCTGTGACTTCAACAAACCCCAAAGAAAAAAGTGTAGAGGCTTCAGATCACAAGATCTAGGCTAGGAGGCCAATTCTGGTCACCAAAACGCGAGAGGATACGACCGGAAGAAAATGACTGATGCAGTAATTGAACTGTTTCTCGTGCTGTATGGCATGTGGCAACGTCTTGTTGAAACTACATGTTCTCCAAATCAATATCTTCAAGTTTCGTCAAAAAAAAAAAAAAAAAATGGTTAACATTTCACGATAACGAATACCATTTACGGTTTGTGTTTGACCTGCCTCATTTTCGAAGAAAAATGGACCGATGATGCCTCCAGCCCAAAATCCACACCAAACAGTGACACGCTGTGGATGGACATTTCTTTCTCATAAATAACTCGTGGATTTTCTGAGCCCCAAATGCGACAGTTTTGCCTGTTAACGAAGCCATTGAGATAAAAATGAGCCTCGTCACTAAAGATGATTTTGTCTTCAAAATCGGCATATTCTTGTTGTTGTTGCTGCCAGCAAAGCCCCATTTTACTATTAATGTTAGGTAGTTAGAGGACTCCTTGAGTTCATTAATCACATCGCTTTGCAACTCCAAAATTCGCGACGCAGCGTGGTCCAATAATTTTTGTAGCTCAACTTCAGCAACAGTTTCTGAAACTCTTATATGCTCAGGATAACTAAAGAAGTTACTACCAACTTTATTGTTAAAGAAGCTTCTAATAAGTAGATAGTGATGCTTTGTTAAATTTGCTTCGGTTATAAGTGATATTACTTCACACGCCTTTGCTGGAAAGAACGGCGGATTCGGTTGACTACAAGCCAAATGCAAATCTTCAGCAGCGGACACATTGAGTTCTGCTAAATCTGCTATCCGTCGCCGCTTGGTTCTTCCTGAGCACTCTACCAGACTTAATCTAGGACGTCCTCGATTTTGATTCAATGCAGATGATTGTCGACTTAATAATATACAGTCATATTATACAAACCAATCCGAGTTTTTTTTTGTATATAAGTACGAATAAAACAAACGTTTGATGAAATTAAGAAAATGATAATATTAAAACCAAAACACAAACAAATATGACGAACAAAACACAAACAATGAAAACATAAAAACAAAATATACATATAAGCAGGTACGTACACTTACGTATAAGCAAGACACCACAAAAAATGCTTGGTAGAATAATACGAATAACACAGAGAGGGGCAAAAGGTGGCAGCTGAAATTAAAAATATAGACTTAGAAAACATTAACTAATATTAACAAACATGTTTCATTTGAGGGCGAAACGGGGATCACAACTTTTTCTATAACTTAAATCAATGTATATACAAAAATACACCACTCAACACGTCACTGGTAAAACAATAATTTTAAAACAATACGTCAAGATATTATTACATAAAAATCGCTTAGTTATACAGTCTTTATCTTTTTTTTGCAATAAGCATTATAATTTACGGCGATTAAACGCGATTTAATATAGTACAATTTAATTTTTTTATGAGAGATAACCTTAAAGCTCCATTCACTGCACAGTCTGCGTGTTGTTATTGTCTCCCTTCTTTCGCTATTCGTAGCGCATACGAATGGGATAGAGCAAAAGTGAATTTACCGTTTGTTTTATTGTTATTTTAAGAAATAGTTTTGATACATACTTACTTACTTACTTAATTACTTAGGTGGCTCTACAACCGTCTATCGGTCAAGGCCGCACGTTGGAAAAACTGCACCATTCGGTGTAGTTTAGTGCGCTCCGGAGCTTCTTCAAAGTATCATAGATCTTCTTGTCCTCTCTGACGGCGTCCACCAATCAAGTTCAGGTTTCCGTCGTAAACCTTAAGTGCTGGAGCTTCGGGGTTCATCCGGATGAGGTGACCAGCCCAGTGCAGCCGCAGGAATTTAATGCGCTGGACTATGTCAACCTTATCATACAGTTCGTGGTTAATACGTGTCCTAAACTCGTCGTCAGCGCTAAGGGAACCCTAAAATCCTACGAAGAATCTTTCTCTCGAACACTTCTAAACACGCTGTATCCGGTGATGCCAGTGTTCATGCTTCTGCGCCATACAGCAGGACCGGGATTATCAGTGTCTTATAGATTTTTATCTTAGTAGTTCGAGAGAGAGGGCTCTAATTCTAAATTGCTTGCTGAGCCCAAAGTATCAGCGATTAGCAAGCGTGATTCTTCGTCTGATCTCTCGGCTAACATTGTTGTCGCTGGTAATTTCTGTTCCCAGATAGACGGAGTTTTCTACAACATTGAAGTTAAAGTTCTCCATACTCACAGACCGTTCAAGACGCGCTGATGGTCTACGAGTGGATACCAAGTACTTCGTCTTGTCCTCGTTCACCGCTAGGTCCATGAGACGAGACTGTTTCTCAATCTCCGAGAACGCCCTGCTTACTCGCCGTTCCTTGATGCCTATGATGTCTTTGTCATCAGCATATGCGAGTAGCATCACTTACTTATGGAAGATCGTGCCCGATCGTTCTACGTATGGCCATTGGCGTAGAATGTACTCCATAATTAGATTAAAAAAGTCGCACGATAAAGCATCACCCTGCCAGAAACCTCTCTTGGTATTGTTACGCCCAGGCCTGGTCGGGCCGTCTATCGTCCCCGCAATAGTGGCAGTGATGCCCATTGCACCCAAAAGTGATGCCCACAAGTACTACCTGAGTGTCACAAAACTTGGCATCACTTTGATTTTAAAAAGAAAGAAGAGGAGAAAAAGAAGACGCACATATGGAGTTGAACTGAAAGAGTTGAAGAAAAGAAGATGGAAAAAGTGCTGGTCACGTTTTTTTTTTGGCGCGTATATTTTCCATTTTTGCGCGAAGATTTTTCTAACTTTGCCGCTGCGTGCTGTTGCTGCCACGTTTGCTGTCACGTCTGCGCAACCACTGCCGCTGTGCGTATTTGTCACCACTAGTACCGCTGTGAACTGCTGCAGCGCTGGATTTAGTGTATGTGCATCATACTTAATTTAAATTAATTTTGTAACAAACTATTTCCCTTCTTTTGCTGCACGATCGTGCCTAATAAACTCCCATATATCTAAACTACCGCTTGGCCACCGTCTTTTCGCAACAGTATCAAAGGGCTCGGAGTGGTTCTTTCCTACTCTGACGACGCTTTGGGTGTGTGACAGCGTCATAATGCAAAACCGAACGATCTTTGCTGTGATACCAAGTTCAGATAGGGCGTTGAAGAACTTCGTTCTTAGCGGCGTGTCGAAAGCGGTCTTATAATCGACAAATAGGTGGTGTGTGTCTTAATTGTGCTCATGGGTCTTTTCCAAGAATTGGCGTAAAGTGAAAATTTGGTCACTGGTCAACCTCTTTGGTCTGTAGCCACACTGATACTGGCCAATCAGTGCATTCGTGTATGGCTCCAGGCGTTTACACAGTACGCGGGACAGAATTTTGTATACTATTTAAAGGAGACTTATTCCCCGGTAGTTCGCGCACACTGCGGGGTCTCCTTTCTTGAAGATAGGACAAAGAACAATCGTTGGGCATGCATTCATCGGACCATATTTTGCATAAGAGTCGGGGCATACGCCTTACCAACTCTTCGCCACCGGTTTTGAATAACTCAGCTGGTAACTCATCGGAGCCTGCTGCTTTGTTATTCTTCAGCTTTTTAATTACTGAGTCGACCTCGTTATAATCCGATGGCTCTACACAAGCCAATCAATCAATCAATTAGTGGTTCTAGGTATGCTTCTCTATCGGCGGTATTATTCTCTTCATTGCCCCCAAGTAGATTAGAGAAGTGACTTCTCCATAGTCTCAGTGAAAGAAAGAAACTCCGCGAGTCAAGCGTCTTGAAACCTTCGGTCAGACGCTTGACCTTAAAACTTTCGAAAAACTTTCCACAGGTAAAACTAAATACCAAATGACTGGACTACTAGTCCAAACAAATATACATACGTCGTACATGTGTCCTAACAAAAAATTGAAAGTCTTCATTTGTTTTTTTTTCCATTTGCATAACAAATTCAATTAAATTTCATTTTATTTCATTTTGTTCTTTTTTTTTACAATTTATTAAGCTAAAGTGTGAAAAAAGTTCGCTTTAATAATTTTTGTTTTTTTTTTTTGTTCTTTTTTTTTTTGTTTTTTACATTACAATATTTTAATAATTTTTATTTTTTTGTATTTTTGTTTTTATTATTAGAGTTTTTTGGTTTTGGTTTTTGGTTTTTGTTTTTTGTTTTTTGTTTTTGCTTTTGTTTTTGTTTTAATTTTGTTTACTTCTCAATTATACATTAATATAAATACGCAACTCTCAAAAACTAAAAAAGCATTAATTATTTATATTTAATGTAAATAAAAAAATGTTGGGTTTTGTTTTTCAATGTTTTTAGTGCTTATTATTTTTTTGTTGTTTTTTTGTTGTTTTTCTTATTGATTTTTTGTTTCATTTTTGCGTTTTGCTTTTGCCTTTTGTATTTTTTTAAATTTATTTTTATTTTTTATATATATTTTTTATCATAACAATAAATGTTATTGTGCATTTTATGTTTTGTTTTTTTATATTTATTTATTTATTTGTTTATTTAGTTTTTGTATTTGTTTTTATGAATTAGTTGAATTCAATTTAAATATTTAGTTTTATATTCTGCATAATATAAACTATATTTCAGGCGCATTTTCGTTTTTATTTTGTATTAATTTTCAATGCATTTGCTCAGGTTTTTAAATTTTTTATAATTTATTTATTTAGTTTTTTATTTTGTTTTTGTTTTTTTTTTTTTTTTTGAATATATATTTATATAAAAACGAGTTTATTTCTTGTTACTCTGTTTTTTTTTTTTTAATTATGTTTTTTTTAGTATTTGTTGCTGTTTTTTTTTTTTTTTTTTTTTTTTAGTACAAATTAATACATATAAAATCTTGCACTGAATTGCGTTTTTTTTTTTTTTACATTTTGAAATTTTTTATTACATATTTCTTTTTTTTTATATAAAAAGTGGCGCAAAAAACTTAAAAAATTTTTTCTTCTAAATACAGATTTAAAAAGTAGCGAAAATGTGTGTGTTTGTGTGTGTATGTGTTTTGACGTTTTTATGTATTCGTTGAGAAAATTAGTATTTTATTTTTTAATTTTTTAATTTTTTATTTGTTTTTGTTTTTAATAAATTTGATTTGCTCGCTCGTTTGTTAATAAGAAAATTAGCAACAATAGAAGAAAAAAAAGAAAAATTGCATAAAATAAAAACTGGGCCTGACAGTCTGAACCTCTAATATAGCCGGGGAAGTTGCTATCGTATAGAGTTGCTCAAAAACTGTACGAAATAAGCTCAAACTCAATTGAGAGTACATATTTTAATTTGAGGTTAAATTTTATTTGTTTTTTTCTTTCTTTTTCTTAAGAAAACAGTGCCGAGCGTTAATCTGCCTAACTGATTAACTGATTAACTGATTAACTGATTAACTGATTAATAAGTTAAATTAGCTCAATAACTAAGAAACTGCATTATTATTGAAAAGCACGAAAATGTTTCTAAAAAAAAGTTTAGTAAAAACTTTAAATAGATCTCAATTTATTTTGTGCAGTTTCAAACCTAAGCAATTGCACAGATACATATTTTGTTGTTGCTGTAAATATTAACGTATGAATTAAAAAAAAGAACTATGTATTGTTTTGTATGATCGAACGAACACCTTAACGAAATTATAAGCATTCAAATTTTCAAATTTTAGCATTAGTTAAATTTAAAGTTAAACTAAATTTAAAGCTAAACTATAACACGAAACGTCGTCAGAGTCAGAGGGAGAGTCAGAGTAGAAAAGTACCACTCAGTGCACTAAAATACCAAGTGAAGTTCTAAGCAACTTTTTCAATCTCTTTGAGGGAGTACATACATGCAACGCTTATACTACATATGTATATTTCTAGCCTGAGCAACAAAACATGCTGCCAGTTGCAAACTGACGTCTTCATTGTAAAGTCTGACATGTCACATGTGACATAGCGTGAGATTGAGGCAGCCCTGGGCATTAGAATGACTAGCATACATACAATAAATGTAACATGAACATTTTTGATCGTCAGAAAGGTTTGTGCACGTTGGATACCGCATAATTTGACAATCGCTCAAAAGAAGGCTGGTGTCGTGCCTTGGTGTTTAACCATGTTGACCATCCAAACCTAACCTAACGTAACCTAACCTAACCTGACCTGACCTATACAATTATTAAGAGTGCACTGTGGTCAGTGCGCGGTGTGTTCCCATACGACAAAAAATCAAAAAACTGAAATCGAAAGTTTACAATTTGAATCATGTTGATCATCTCATAGTTAAATTGGCTTTTTGAATCCAACGTTTTTTTTTCAGTGTGACCATTCGCTCTTTGCAAAAAACGCTTTAAAGTTAAGCTACGCGCTTGGCAATTGAGTGCGTTGTGATTTTGCAGAGAGTAAACCCCATCTTTCAACACAAACAACGTATTTAAAATAAACGCCAATAACTTGGAAGTTATATGACAGGTATATGATATAGTGGTTCGATCCGAATGAAATTTGATCAGCACACGTAGAGACTCCTAAGACTGACACGTACCAAATTTGGTTGAATTCGGATAAAAAAACAATAAAAAATCTGGGATACTAAGAGTTCCTTCCGAATCGGTAGGTTATATGACAGCTATATGATATAGTGGTTCGATCCGAATGAAATTTGATCAGCACACGTAGAGACTCCTAAGACTGACACGTACCAAATTTGGTTGAATTCGGATAAAAAACAATAAAAAATCTGGGATACTAAGAGTTCCTTCCGAATCGGTAGGTTATATGACAGCTATATGATATAGTGGTTCGATCCGAATGAAATTGGATTAGACTCCTAAGACTGACATATACTAAATTTGGTTAAATTCGGTTAACAATAAAGTTTTGGTGTACTAAGAGTTCATTGCGAATTGGTCGGCTATATGGGAGCTACATATATAATATAGTGTTCCGATCTTGACGATTTTGACATATTGTCATCTAACTGCAGATAGAAGACTTCGATAGCTGCACTGTAAGTATTTTTGGCCGCCGATGCCATACAAGACCGAAATTTGGAAAATTGAAATTTTTTATTGTTTTTTTTTTTGTTTGGTAAATTATATTAATCCTCATACTATTTCACACTTATTGCTGACCCAACAAAAATATAGAGTTTTTATGTAACTATAGTACAGTAAACATATGTATTAAGTACTACTATCTAGAATCTTAGAATTTCGTTAAGGTGTATCTACATAAATGTACTATGTATTGTATATATACAATATATATATACATGTGTGTGTGTGTGTGTGTGTGTGTGTAATGCCGTCTTTGCTATATGTGTCTGATCGGAGTCGGTGTCTGTATACTCTTTTTCTATATAAAACAAAAGATACACATTTTTTATTAAAAAACCTACAAAAAAAAAAAAAAAAAAATTTGAAAAAATTTGCGGCAAATGATTTACTTGCTATTTTTTTTTTTTTTTTGTTTAGTTTTGTTTTTACAATTTACATTTCTTTAATTAAATTTAATGTAATTTTATTTAATTCTTTAATAGTTTTCAGTCTATTTTTTGAATTATTTTAATTTGGTTGCAATTTTTACTTTGTTTTCTATTAGATTTTTTTTTTTTTTTTTGTTGAAATAAGATATTTTATCTTTTTGTTTGTTGCTTGCTTCGTTTTAAATTTAATTTACTTTAAGTTTTTGTTTTTTTTTTTGTTTGTTTTTTTTTTTTTTTTTTTTGTATAAGTAGCATTTTGGATGGCAATTTTCATAATTGTTAAGCTTTAAATTACATTAATAATTATCATTTTTTTGTTTTGCTTTTTTTTTATATATACATTTAATTTGTATACACAAAAATATTGAGGAAACGCACAATATTGCTATCGGATTTCAGTATAAGCTGATTTGCCAAATTGGCTAAAAATATTGCAATGAAATATATAAAAAATTAGATAAATTAGATAAATTAATAATAATAAAAAATTAAAAAAACAAAAATGCAAATTAACAAATCAGCTTATTTGGTTTTTAATTAGTTGTATAAATTTATTTATTATTTTTAGCTTATATTCAATATTTTGACGGCGATGGTATTTATGTATCTGTGTCTCTTTTTGTAAATGTATCTTAAGTAACTGTGTGTGTGTGTGAGTGTGTGTGTGTGTGTGTATCTTATGTTGTTGTGTGTGTGTGTGTGTGTGTGTATGTATCTGTGTCTCTTTTGTTAACCGTATCTTATGTAACTGTGTTGGTGTGTATCTGCGAATCTGTGTATCTGTGTATATAGCAAATGCTACAAAAATTATATAAGCGAATGCTTTGCGCTTTAGAAGTACATATATATTTATATATATGTTTGTATATATATATTTTAGTTTTGTTTCTTTTCTTCTTTTATATATAATGATTTTGTAAGTTATAAATCCATTGTGTCTTTATTCGTATTTTAAAAAAATTTAAAGAATTTCTTATTTAAATAATTAAAACGATACAAAAAAAAAAAAAAATATTTTATTTGTGTATATGAACTGTGTGCTGTTTACATAGGCATGTATGTATCTGTATATGTAATTATGTCTATGTATACAAGTGTATGCATATACATACATACATACATACAGTAGGTGTCAAAGATATGTTACAAGAAAACAAAAAATTATACTAAAAAAAAAAAAAAAGTGATTTTATTTAATTATAATTATATTCGATATTTGGAAGAAAAATTTCCCGCGATGATAAACCCATGCCAAGTTAAAAGAGCGAATTTTTGATATTCCACAAATTCGAACAGTTTATTTGAAGAGCAACTTTGAAATTTGAAGAAAATTCGGAAAATGACAGTGAGCCTGGGCAGCTTGCTTGTTCAGCTTGGGAAAGTTTTCAAAATTTTGTTTCACAGCATTTTTTTGGCAAATAAAAAAGTGTGACAATTACAAGAATTTGGTTACAGGGTTATTGGAAAACTAATAAAATAATGTTTGGCTTGCTTAATATTCAACCTTAGGGTTGCACTTCAACTTCACACCTACACACTCTCAGCTTGTTTACTTTACTCAAAAGCTTGGAGACTGGCACAGCGAAGAAGTGACATACATAAGTGAAATGTAGAATTGGTATGAAGGAAGATGGCAACATGTGATGACCGATTTTTGCTGTACTTTAAAAAGAGAAATAACGAGAGATACTTAACGTAAACGTAAGAGAAACTCAATGCATAGAAGAACGCTTCGAAGAAGTATTCAATTCAATAGCGAAGAACAGTGTAAAATCAAGGAATTTTCAGCATTTTTTTTTTTTGCAATTTACTCTAATTTTGGGAGGGCCTACCAGCTAAATCACCTTGTGATTTGGATTCAACACAACGAAATACACAAAAAACATAATTGATTTAGATCGAGAAAATGTTTTTCGTTTGCATAACTTTTGAATTTTGAACATTTCTTAACGATTTTCAGCGGTTTTTTGCAATTTACTCAACAAATTTTGAGCGTTGACAAGCTAAATCAACTTTAGATTCGGACTCAGCACATCGAAATACATAATAAACAATAATACTTGATCTAGTTCGTCAAAAAAAAAAAAAAAAAAAATGCTCTTGCATTTTTGTTGTTGCTATTTTTAGCGGCTTGTAGCGGTTTTCAGCGGTTTTTCGGTTTTTAGCAGTGCATGGATTAAACCAAACACAAATTCGGATTCAGCGCATTTCCCCTGCCACCACTTCCCCCTTCCCCCATACACATGCTCCTTCTTATTGAAACAAAAAAAAGAAAAAAAAAATGGTAGGAAAATCTAAACAATCCAAATGCTGTTTATTCAATCGCCACTAAACTTCACAGGATCACCGCCGTTCGTTTACGCTTTCACAAGTATAAAAAATCCATATTTAAAGTTTTAGTTACACATTAAAGTTACCAGCCAAACGAGCACACTGTGCATTGACAAGCACTCAAATTAAAATGACAAACGTTTGCATTGATCCTTTCAGTCTTTTGTTCACAATTGCTGAGTCTCATTGTGAAAGCGTCAAACGTATCTCTCTCTCTCGAAACGTTGTTCATTAACAGAGCGTCACACGAATAGCTCAACTCAAACCGCTCAACAGAAAACAAAAACGTAAAAGAAACAAAGTCTGCTGCTCAGAGAGAGAGAGAGAGAGCGAGAGAGAGAGCGAGAGAGATAGAGAGAGAGAGAGAGAGAGTGAGTGTGTATGTTTTTTTTCGCTTATGTTCGTGAGCAGAGCGTAACGAAAGAACGGTCAACTGTTTTATTTGCAAGCCCTGCTAATTATTAAAATTAAATAAAGAAATAAAAATAAATCAATAAATAACACATTTTTTTGTTGAAATCGTTAAATTTTTAACGAAAACTTTATTTAAAATTAAAAACTGCAACACCAATTTTTGTAACCTACTGTAGTATATAGTATGTATGCATGTAGAGGTCTGCATGAATGACAAAAGAAACAACGTTCAAATGAACAATGCTTAAAATGCGTTGAGTGAAATTGAATGCGAAGCCGAACACGTTTGAGTGATTAAGTGAGTGAGTGGAGTGCGCTCACAAAGGACTCGGCCGCACAACATTTAAACGAAAAATAACGAACTGATTGAATGGGAATGCGTCGGAATGAGAGTTTGCGTTTTGAGTGCATTCGAATGCCAAAAAGGATTTTTAATTGTTGTTGTCTTGTCGTGCATAAGCAAAAAGAAGAAAGGCAAAAACCAAAGTCAATGTAATTTTCTTTTCTCTCTCTTTTCTTTCTTCGTTCATTTCTTATGTCTGCTTGCTTGCCACGAATCGCATCGAATCGAATCGAGCAAAATGAATGCACAGAACAACAACATTCCGTTTTATGCTTTATTTATTCTCACTCAACTCATTTGACTGAATGCCGTAAGGTATGCTATGATATAAGACACAAAACGCACTCATATTGATATACATGCGCTTTCATTGTGTGCCTCGCACTCACTCAATTCAATGCAATTCGAGTTCATTCAATTTAACGTATGCTGTGAGTGAAGCCATGCAGATCTCTAGTATGTATGTGTCTATCTGCATATTTGGTTTTTTCTATTGCTACTCTATATTTCATTTACACAATGTTGACACAACAATTAAATAAACAAAAAATACATTTATTTTTGTTTTTTAATTTATTGCGCTTTGCTTAATTTTTTTATTCATTGTTTTTAAAGCCTTAATATTTTTATTATTATTATTTCTTTTTCTTAACTTAAACACACACCAAATTTAGTAAAAAAAAATTTTTTTTAACTATTTATGTAGTACTACAATTTAGAATTTATTTTTTATTCATATTGAATAACTAATTGCATTCTTATAGATTCTTTTTTTTTGTTTTTTTTTTTTTTAATTATATTAAATGTATTATTGTTTTTGTTGTTTTATATATATATATATATATATATATATATATATATATATATATATATATATATATATATATATATATATATATATATATATATATATATATATATATATATATATATATATATATATATATATATATATATATATATATATATATATATATATATATATATATATATATATATATATATATATATATATATATACATATATAATATATATTTTGTTTACGTTTTTATTATAAATTTAATATTTTTTTTTTAGCTAATAGTATAGTATGTGTATTTTATCTTTCGCCATTTAAATTTTAAACGTTTACTTACAGTTCGATTTTGTTTCAGTTTTTATTAGATTTTAGTATTATATTTCTGTCGCTTTTTGTTTTGGTTTTGTTTTTAAATTTAATTAATTTATACTATTCGCTTGGTTTCGAATTACTCGTCTTTGTATTTGTGTGTGTGTGTTTCTTTTAAATTATTTTTTTGTTTTTTTTTTTAATTTTAATAGCTTTTGTTCATTTTTTTGTTATTTATTGTTTTAATTTTGTATTTAACTAACCTTATATTTATATATTACAATGTACGAGTATAAAGCTTAAGTTGAGTGTAACAAAAAAGCATTTTATTTTAATTTATTTTTCTATATGTTATTTTTTTTTTTTTTGATTTTTTTTTACAATTTATCTAAAAAAAAAAGGTTTTATTCTTTATACGTACTTTAATTATTCATATATATTTATATATATATATTTTTTATATATATTTTTTTTAATCAATTAAATTATTATTGTTATTATATATTTCATTTGATTTTTTTTTATATTACTGATATATATATATATATATATATATATATATATATATATATATATATATATATATATATATATATATATATATATATATATATATATATATATACATATATATGTATCATTTTATATGCATTCTTTTTATTGTGTGTGTTTTAGCAATTCGGTTTTTTTTTTGTTTTTTTTTTTTTTTTTTGTATTTGACTTTGACATTCGTATAGCTCTATATGTATGCAAAATTTTCGACAGCACTGTAGGCAATTAAATGCGTGATTCGATTTGAAGTATATTTCTATACCATAGACAGTAGACGACGTAAAATATAAGCTTAGTTTATAAATTTGTAACAAAATTAGTTAAAAAAAAAAAACAAAACAAAAAAAACAAAAAACAGAAAGAAGCATTTAAACTTGTTCCGGAAGTATCCGTTAGAAAATATAAAAGACACTTAGCTAACTCAGTTTAACCTAAGCCGTCTGTTTTTAACACTTATATTTGTATATCCCTCTATAAGCAAAATGTTTGTAAAAAAAAAAAAAAAAAAGTATAATCAAACCAGACATGCGCATATACTATAAGCAGCTTCGAATGTTTGTATATAAAGTGTTACCTATGCTAATAAATACTACCAAAATATGTACGTATGCTCTTACGCATGTGAGAAAGAGAGACAGAAATATATGCATGTGTAAGCTGTATGTCATAAAGTAAACAGCACACTGACGCATTGTGTGTCAACTAATTTGCACAAAGTGTTTACTTTTCTAAAATTGTGACTTACAACAATACATACAATAAACAATGTTCGTTCGGCAAAAATGAAAGTTCACGTCAAGCCGTTTACTGACTGTAGTATGTACATTTCTTTACGATATAAGCAGGCAGGCAGGCTATTAAGTGAACTGGCTCACTCTAGTATGCTTAAACTCATGCCTGCAACGTTTCAGTTTGTTTGTACACGGCACTGCGTTTCGCCAGACGCTTCTCAGTTCTCAGGACTGGCAGCACTGGTACTGGATCAATGCTACGTGGAATTGGTTTACTGATGTCGCACTTACCGATGAGTGTGGCTACGCACTCAACACCAGGAACTTCTATTGTCGTGGGTGCCTGGCCCACGTTTTTTCTAACTGATGTGCACGCCATCGAGCTCTGCGCCCGACATCTTTTGCATAAAAGTGCGCAGATGCATAGATCTGCACATCTTACATCTGATGAGTTCAGAAAAACCTCGTCTATAAGCATATACTCTGTTTCATTAAAGAGACGCGGAGCAGTTACAAGATAAGAAGAGTTAACTTAACCATATTCGGGCTAGTGTACAAAAGACATCATTTTCTGTACTGCAGTGCGCGTTTCCTATAGGATGGCACTCCCTCAGACGTTCTAGCTCTGACACTGAGTCTTAGTTAGCGCGTTATACAGACTATGTTTAGCAGGCTGCTTATTTTGACGTTAACTATCGCTAACTTTTTTTAAACACGATTTTAAGTCTAAATGCCAAGACAATAGTACAAGAGCAAGCAAAAGCAAATGGTTTTTTAAAGCACTTTTGGCTCTTCTAAGCAAGCATTATTTAATGCAATATTTTTTGCCGAGAACCCAATTGGCTTTTGCAAGTTTTCAGTAGTATTTGAAGCTAAAAAATGCCATACATTTTAGGCAACACTAGAAAAAAAGAGTGTAGTAGAAATCAAAAGTAACTATATACGAAAAAATTGAGTATTGCATGCATGAAAATGCAAAATAACGATTTATGTTATTTTAAACACTCTCTCGGTATGGTATGGCGAATTTATACTACTATGTATACTACTATATGTAGTAGTATATGTACTAAAGTTGTTGTATTCCCCTCACACAGCTGCGTTCTTTTGCATTTCATATTTATCTTTTGTCTTACACTTTTCTCATTTGTTGTTGTAGTTTGTGCATTACGTTTTTTGTTTGTTAGCACAGTGGAATACGTCATATTATTATGTATGTATGTGTGTATGTTTGTGTGTGTATATTAATACAACTTGTGGCTCTAAGCTAAGCTTAGCTAAGCAAAGCAAGCATCTGCAACAATCGGCAGCGAATCACACAAAAACGAAATTAAAACTCTTTCTCTTCTTTGTTGCGTGTGGCATACCATCAGCATAGTACTAACGCACATGTAATGCGCTCTCTTTTTTGTAGTAGTATAACTGCATGAGTGTTTAACCGTTAGCCATATACTATGTAGTATGTACATATGTACATATAAATACGTTACACAATATCAAATTATGCTTAGTACGCTTGCGTTTGTCAACGAGGCAGGATTATGTCGTCGTAGTGTGAGTGTGTGATTGTTTTTCTTTTTCTTTTTCTTTTATTTTTTTGTTACTTCTCTTCTTCTTTTTATAAAGGCTATTACTGGCAGTTTAGGAATATGAAAATTATTTAAAATTATTAGGTGTACATATAAAGTTTTTTTTAGTGTTTTTTTTTTTATTGTAATTTACTTATGCCGTCCATTGTACTCCATATGTTAGCACGGTGCTGTCGAAAATTAGACACTTTTTCTATTTTTTTTTTCCTATTTTTTTTGTTTTTCATTGTTTTTAGTTTAATTTTGTTGCGTTGCGACCTCTATATCAGCTGCTCAAAAACACACACACACACATGTTTAGACTTAATAATCAAAGTACGTTGTTTCAATTTAATTTATAAATTTAAATTTTTTAATATTAATATTATACGTTTTTGTTTTTGTTTTTGTTTTTGTTTTTTTTTATTATTATTATTATTTTTTATAATTTTTTTCTGTACTAATGGCAATGATGCGCGTGTTTCTTTAAACAAAATCTCGGCACAATTACGCTAAATATGAAAAGATTTTGCATACGTTAATTTATTTACTGTGTTCATTTAGTTTTTTACGCTTCCTCTTCTTTATTTTTGTTTTTGTTTTGTTTTTTGTTGCTTTGACGTATTTTTTATGTTATTTTACAGAAGATTTTATACATTTTTTATTTATATTTATTTTAATTTTGTTTTTTTTTGTTTTTTTTTTTGTTGATAGTTTTTTTTTGCTGCGACACAACACTATTTATATATATAGAATTTTTATATATAAATATATATTTATAGATGTATCTTTTGTTTTTTGGTATTTGTAATGAAAACGTTTTTGTTTTTTTGTTTTTTTTTTTTTAATTTATTTTTAATCTCGCCCCGCCCCTCGCTGTTTAGAGTGCACTCAGTATTTATGTATATAACTTTTTTGTTTTTGTTTTTATTTGTATTTCGCAATATTTTTTTTATAATTTTCAAATATAATTTTCTGTTTATGAAATTGTTTCAATTTTTCGTTTATGTCGTTTAAGTTAGTTTTTGGTGTTTTTTTTTAATTGTTTATTTATTTTTTTTTTTGGTTTAAGTCTTTTTGTTTTTATTTTAAACAGCCAACAAAATGAGAAATAATGAAGCATTCGTTTTTTGACTTTACTTCTATTGAAGTTGTAGCTTTAGCTCAATTTATAATTGTTTTTTTTTTTTCTGATGGAAATTTGTGTTTTTAAACTGGCATAAGAAAAAGTAGATATACCATTGTATATAATTACATACAAACCGTTCAATAAGTAAGTATAACTGTGTGAAATTCAAGTGTTATTTTTTTCTAAAAAGAATTTGAAAATGTATCTTGTACATATATTAACTCTAAATTTGAATTGAAGCTACATTGTAACATAGCTTATACATGAACACTGAGCTAAAAATGTCACACTTTCGTTTTTATAGTGCTATAAATACTAGTACTAGTAGAACAACGTATAACGAACAGTCTGCTCATGCGGCTGTCTGCTCAACAACTTTTATAACGCACTGTTACGAAGCAATAGTGTTAATTTTTATTTTTATACTATCAAATTTTCATTGTTGAAAAGTTAGCAATCCATTGTTTGAAAAGTTTGAAACGTTTAATTTGTCTTATTGTTATAAACAAGAGCATTTGAAAAAAATTACTTTCGTTTTGCTGCTTGTTGAACAGTGTGTAATATACAAACAGTATAGCTACTATCTAAAGCTTAAATGAAACAAAATTCTAAAATTTTTTGCACAAATTAAATATAAAAGAAACAAGTATTTTAGCTTTTTGCTTTATACTACAATACAATAAATAGTTTTGTTATCTATAGGTATAGAGTACTATGTGGTTTTGTAAAATACATATTGAGAAGTTAGTTATTGCTTTTTTGTTGATAGTTTTCTGTTAGTGGCGACAAGTCTGTTTGTGCAGTATTTAATAGTTGAAGCACCCGTTTTTTTTCTCTTCTACTTCTTCTTCTTCTTCTTCATCATCATCATCATCATTTTATTCAAGTTGTTGTTTTATTATATTTTTGTGTTGTTTGTACGAATTTTCAAAACAACTGCAAAATTTGTTTGAGTATGATTGAGAAAAACTTCATGCAGTAAACAAAAAATATGAAGATACTTTTTATTTATTAATTTAAAAAAAAATTAAATAAATTAAATAAATTTTTATATTTGCATAGTAGAGTATGTAGCAAGCACAAAACTGTATACTGTATCTTAGTTTGCATTGCTAGAACAAGTTCTGCATTTGTATTTGACACTAAAAACTACATTGTGTACAAGTATGTGTGTTTTTTGTATAAAGGTGACAGAGGGAAAGAGAGGGAATTGGAAAGCAATAGATAGAGCAAGAGGGAGAGAGGGTGAGAGGGTGAGAGGGAGAGAGAGAAAGTGAAAATATTGCATAAGTGTAACTAACTAACTTTGTTTAAGTGTGTTTTTTGTTTTTTGTATTTGTATTTGTAACTTTTAATGATTTCATTAAAGTATCTGTGTGTGTGTGTGTGTCTTTTTTGTAAATGTATAGCTGCATGTGTAACTGTAACTATATCATTGCGTATTTGTGTGTGTTTATGTTTATGTGTGTGTGTGTTTGTGTGTGTCTTTACAAAACCGAAGAAAGCGCGCGCGTTCTTTGGAGCCATTTAAAGCCATCTCACCATTTGTATATCGAAAATATATACACATTTAATAAAGAAAATGCCTATATATATTTCATTATACATTTTTTGTATCTTTTACAACTGATTTAACTACTCTATGCAAAGAAAAACATTTATAAATGCATCTTAACTGAAAACATTTTCTCAAAGCCTTGTAACTACATGCATATACATATACATGTATACATACAATGCAATATATATAGATATATACTATATATATATATATATATATATATATAGAGAGAGAGAGAGAGAGAGAGAGAGAGAGAGAGAGAGAGAGATAGAGAGAGAGAGAGAGAGAGAGAGAGAGAGAGAGAGAGAGAGAGAGAGAGAGAGAGAGAGATAGAGAGAGAGAGAGAGAGATATAGATAGAGAATATATATATATATATATATATTATACATATATATATATACAAATATATTTTTGTTTTGTTTTTTAAATCCCTGTAAGCATATGCAAAGCCTATATAAGCGTGTAGTATATGTGTGTGTGTGTGTTTAGAATGTAGCGCTGCAAGTTTCATCAAGTTTCATCATGAATCGAAGTACTACTGTTTGATTGATGAAGATTTTTTGCTTTTTTAAAGTCATGGTTAGCTGAAAACTTAATCAATGGCAATTTAATGAATGGTAATTAAATATAGGCAGATAACCCAAATAAATAGCAGTTGCTCAGAAGAGAATCACTGTTAATCTAAATATTAAAATTATCAAAGTTAATCGAAACACAATAATCAAAAGGTTTAATCTAAACGTTAAACCATTAGTAAACTTATAGTTAATCACTGCTGTTCACAAAATTTAACCAACTGTTAACTGTAAACTATTTATTGATAAAAGCCAACAACTGCTAATCTAAACTAATCTAATCTAAAGTAAATATTACCTTATTGAACGACAATTACTAATAATTATAAAACGGTAACCTCTGGTACACATAATTGAAAACGTGTTCACTGGTAAACGAAAAATGTACAACCCATGTTTATAACTGAAAGATTGCAATTGACAATAGTATATAAGTTAATCACTGTGTTAAACTAAAATATATTCGGTAATATGTATTTAAAAATGGTATGGAACCATTGAAAATGGAATCACTGGTAATCTCAAAAGAAAACCACTGATTAACTGAAAGTTAACCACGCATAAGATATAAGCTAGTCACTGTTAATCGGAAATATATTTACTAACGTTATAGTAGAAGCTCACTGGTCATTGTAATATGATCGCTGGTACTCTGAAAAATTACTATTACTTAACTAAAAGTTAAGTACTGCTAATATGCAATGTAATCGCTGTTAATCACAGAATTGTTTTTACAAACATTAAGATGAAGTTCAGTTGTCATCGAAAATGTGATCACTGGTAATCTAAAAGTTGAGCATTGATAGTTAAAAGTTAAGCATTGCTTAGCTAAAAGGTAATCAGTACATTAACCTATAAGTTAAACGGAAATGTTTTTACTAACTTTAAAAAAGATGATCACTAGTAATTGTAACGTAATCAATGGCAATCTAAAAGATAATCATTACTTCAGTAAAAGGTAATCACTGCTAATATGCAAGGTAACCACTTAAATGTTTTTACAACAATAACATTAAAATAGTTGCTCTCTGCTCACCGAAAAGATAACCACTCGTAGTCTAAAAGATGACTATTGGTTACCTAAAAGGTTAGTACTAGTAATATATGTAGATATATGTTAAACTAAAATCATTAAAATTAAAAAGTTACAAACTGTTCATCGAAAATGTGATCACTGGTAATTGAAAAGATAACCATTAGGTAACTGAAAGATTATCACTGGTTAGTTAAACGGTAATCACTGTTTATCGAAAATGTGTCTAATAAAAATAAAATGCATGCACATTGTCATCGCAAATGTGTCACTAACTGATAACCATTGTTTAACTAAACGGTAACCACTGTTAATCTATAAGATAATCACAAATGTTGTAACTAACATTCAAAAATAGATGCCTATTGAGCATGGCAAATATAAACATTGGTAAACTAAAAGAGATAACCATTGGTTAATTGAAATGTAATCACTGTTAAACTGAAATGTTTTCACTAACAATCGGTACACTCATTGAGCACTTTTAACGTTTAAGTAGCAAAAGACTAAATTGGAATACCCATCTCAAAAATGTCCTCAACAGGGCAACAATGGATTTATGGACTTGCAAAAGCATGTTTGGCCAAACGTGGGGTATCTCGCCAAAGATGATTCTGTGCATCTTTATTTCAAAGTTGAGACCCATAGACCCATAGTTAGGCCACCCTGTATGGTGGCCTAAACTGTTGCAAACATGTGCAATAAGACAGTGCGACAAACTGCAACGGCTTACTTGCCTGAGCATGTCGGGTGCCATGCGAACATGTACCACTGCTGCAATGGAGACGATCATCGGTCTACCTCTGCTGCATATTTTTATTCAATCCTCAGCAGCAACAAAGGCTCTTCAGAGACTTCAGACTGTTAGCAGTCGGACGCTAAGTGAACTGGGTCATTCCTAAAACTTATGCCTGTCACTGCGTTTCGGCAGACGCTTCTCAGTTTTGCTTCCTAGTCGACTAGTCTGGGCGGAGGACAGCCCTGGTACTGGACCATCTACGATCAATTGGTTCACTGATGATTCACGTACCGATACGGGCACAGGTGCGGCTGTCTTCGGACCCATCACCAGGATCTCTATTGCCATCGAGGTCTGCGCCCGACATCTTTTGCATAAAAGTGCTAAAGGTGCCAAAATAAGCATTCTTTCAGATAGCCATGCGGCTATTAAAGCACTATGCTCTTGGAATTTCTTATCGAGGCTGATTCTTCAACAACTGTCAATCGGCTGCAAAATTGCGATTTGTTGTGTACTGATGAACTAGCCTGAACTGGTTCGGCAATTTGCCTTATAGGTTCGGCGCCTTTTTGCGGGCTAAGTCAAAATCCTTCATAGAACATAGATTTAAAAGTAATGCCTTCCAGTACTGCATACAATATGCTGATCTACGGCAGGCCACTAACTACTAACCTGTCCTATGTACTAGTATATACACTAAAACCAACACGCAACTCAATATGTCTGACCTGAGTTTGCGTTTTGGGCTACCTCACCCCGACCATCATGCACTGAGCTATCATTTGGAATAAACTAGGTCTCTCCTCAGAGACAGACTGCAGACTCTATCTAGAGAATGACGAAACTAGTTTACAACTGCTTTGCGTTTGCCCGTTAAAATTGAGCAGATGCATAGATCTGCACATCTTACATCTGATGAGTTCAGAAAAACCTCGTCTATAAGCATATACTCTGTTTCATTAAAGAGACGCGGAGCAGTTACAAGATAAGAAGAGTTAACTTAACCATATTCGGGCTAGTGTATAAAAGACATCATTTTCTGTACTGCAGTGTGCGTTTCCTATAGGATGGCACTCCCTCAGACGTTCTAGCTCTGACACTGAGTCTTAGTTAGCGCGTTATACAGACTAATCGAGCCATGCGACTCTGGCCCGGACACTACGTCACGCACTGCTTATGGTTAACGTTTAAGTTAAACTCTGAATACTCTAAAATACTGCAATTGCTTTACACTGCACAGAATTTGTTTTTATTATAATTAAAATTTTTTTATGTTTTATGTTTTTGGTTTTTTTTTTTTTACTTTTTATATTAAGTACAGGGTGCCTCAAAAGAAAGTTCACATTTGATTTGCTGATTGATTTGTTGATTGAACGGTAATTCTGTAGCGACGACTGTATCGCGTAGAAAATTCTGCAGTACATATTCGACATGTTCGTCATTTAAATGATGCGCCAAGTTCTCGACTCATTGGAAAATGGGTCGATAAGTTTGAAGAGACCGGTTCGACGCTAGGAAAAATCAAAATCCGCGCGTCCAAGGTCTTCGAGAACGTTCGAAAACGTTGACAGACAGTGTTACTCAGTCTGTTTGTGACAACTCGAACCTTTCGATGCGGAAGCGTGCTGTGGCTTTAAACGTGCATAGATCATCATTGTTCCGCATTTTACACAAAGATTTAAAGCTGCACCCCTACAAAATTCTGTTGGTGCAAGAATTAAAGCTTGCCAACGTTTACCAACATCTTGTTTTCGGGTGAAGCTCATTTCCATCTTAATGGACATGTAAACAAGCAAAATTGCCGTTACTTTAGTACAACCACAATCCAAAACACAAACATCAGAAACCCCAACCATTCTTCTTAAAGTGACCGTATGGGCTGCGATGTCGGCGCGAGGAATTAGCGGCGCTTACTTTTTTTGAAGATGAAAGGGGACGCACAGTTACAGTGAATTCGGAGCGTTTTGTGGAGATTTTAGACGATCTTCTATCGTGCCTGAACTGCAAAACTTTCCTGGTTATAACCAAAGAACATGTTTCCAGCAGGATGAAGCAACTTCACACACGTCCAACAGGTCTCTACCACGAAATTTCATGAAATCTTTCCTGTCAAATTGAGCTCCAGCAGAGCTGACACAAATTGGCCTCCACGAAGTTCCGATTTAATCCCTATGGACTTTTTCCTGTGGGCTTAGGTCAAATCTAAAGTTTACGGCAACAAACCGACTTGTCTGGCACAATTAAAAGCAAATATCCGGTAACACGAAATGGCAGCAATCACGAAGAATATCTGCCGAGCTGTCATAGGAAATTTTAGTGCTCGATTAAATAAGAAAATGCCGTGAACGCAACGGTTTACATTTGAACAATATCATTTTTAAGAAATAAATTCACAAAGTGTGTATTTTAATATGTATAATAAACATTTTTTCAATAAACTACTTACTTTTTGTTTTTTATTGATTTTTTACTAAATGTGAACTTTCTTTAGAGACTATAATAGACTATAATAGAGTTGCTGTAGCACAGTTGAACGAAAAATGCAGTTGCGCTTATATGAGTGTCTGTGTCTGTGTGGGTGTGTGTTTGTGTTTGTGTTTGTGTGTGTGCATATCAAATCGAGCATGTATGTGCGCAATAAAAAATCATAAATTACTTATTTTATATATTTATATATATAATATTTTCATTAATAAAAAGAAAATTCCAAACTTTGCTAAGCTAGCAGCTGGCATTTCACTTGTAAGTATAAAAAATAAGTATATAAAATAAATATATTCGTATTAGTTTGCCGAAATGTTGCTAAATCAAATAAAATATAATAAAAATGGTATATATACAAAATTTTTGTCATGTTTTTGAGAAAAAAATTAAATATATATATATTTTTTTTTTTTTAGTGATTTTAGTTGATTTAGTATTGTCATTAAAAATTATATAACACTTTTTATGGTTTTCTTTTTGTTTTTTTTTTTTTGTTTTTAGTAAACTAAATATTTTATATATATACCATTTTTGTTTGTTTTTTGTACCGTTATGTTTTTGTTTTTTTGGTCTTTTTTTTAAATTTTTGTTGTTATAATTATGATTTTTATTTATTTTTTTTAAATGTTTTATATCGTTTGATTGCTCTTAATTTATAATTATTAATTATTTAAATGAAATGTTTTCTTTTTTTGTTTTGTTTTGTTTTATTTTACACATACCCAATGTTGTTGTTGTTGTTGTTGTTTCTTTTGCTCATTCGATACACTTGCGATTTTTTGTCAGTGTATTTTATATATAATAAGTTAAATGTTTATGATTTATTGTGATTTTATATATTTTTAGTTTTAGTTTTTTATTATTATTTTTTTTTTGTTTTTTGGTTTTTTTGTTTTTTTTGTTTATCATTGTCGTTGTTCTTATTGGTTTTTAATGTTATGTTTTTTCTTCTTCTTTTTTCTTTTGTGTTTTTGTTTAAATGTTTCACTTTGAATTGCTTTTGCTTACAGCGAATTTCAGTTTATACTGCTCTGAATTTTTGTTTATACTACATATGTGTATACTTACAATATTTGTATATATGATGTTGTGTATGTATATATATATATATATATATACATATATAAGACTTTTCTTGGATACTCTGGTTTCGTTAGCGTTTTTCGTTTTGGTACACTTTATGTATATATGTATAAGTAAATAAATAAATAAATATGTAATGTATATGTTTACATATATGTATATATATATATATATATATATATATATATATATATATATATATATATATATATATATATATATATATATATATATATATATCTATATATATATATATATATATATATATATATATATATATATATATATATATATATATATATATATATATATATATATATATATATATATATATATCGCGCGCGCGCGCGCGCGCGCGCGCGCGCGCGCGCGCGCGCGCGCGCGCGATATATATATATATATATATATATATATATATATATATATATATATATATATATATATATATATATATATATATATATATATATATATATATATATATATATATATATATATATATAGCGCGCGCGCGCGCGCGCGCGCGCTATACATATATATATATATATATATATATATATATATATATATATATATATATATATATATATATATATATATATATATATATATATATATATATATATATATATATATATATATATATATATATATATATAAATGTTGCATATCTTTATATACATACATATATATTTATTTATTTTGCTTGCTTTCTATATATAACTTTTCAACACTTTCTTTATTAATGCATTTATTTATTTAAGTTTTGTTTCTTTACTTTGTTTTTTTTTTGTTTGTTTTTTGTATCTAGATATTTGAACTTTTTCTTTCCGTGTAATGTTCCTTCATAGTATTGTTTTTAATTTGTTTGTTTGTTTGTCGCTTTTTTTTATTTATTGTTTTGAACCACTTTTGTTTTTAAATGAACTTTGTGTTTTGAACTGTTCCATTTTCAGACCTGCCAACTCGCTGCATTTTACTGCATACATTGTCAGTTATTTGTTATAAGTTTTTTAATATGATATAAAATTATACGTTTGCTAGAATTATTTTTATTATGTGATTTTTCGTTTACATATTTAATAAAATTAATTTTGTTTTGTTTGTTTGTTTTATATATATATATATATATATATATATATATATATATATATATATATATATATATATATATATATATATATAAATTTGTTTCTTTTTTAGCTAAGCGCTCCAATTGCTCTTTCCAATATATATGTATGTATGTACTATATACTACTATATCCATGCGCCCCAACTCCAAGTATCTTTTATTTGTTGTTGTTGTTGTTGTTTTTTGCATATAAGACTGTGTTTGTATGTGGCTGTTTGCGTGTATTGGTATAAGAGTATATGTGTGTGTATGTGTGTGGAAGTATGTGTGTGTGTGTGGAAATATGTGTGTGTTAAGCCTGTGTATATGTGTTCTCGAATGCAGTAACCAATTTGTTATTTATTGCTTATGCTTAAAAACAAATATCGAATTGTGAAAGTAAATTTATTGTTATACTATAGTGTTATATATATTATTACATTTGGTTTTTGTTTTTATAACAACTTTAACTTTTCTTAAATGGCAGTTCTCTTATATTTTTTTTTTTTTCATTTTTCATTTTTCATTTTTTATTTTTATTTATTTGTTGTGTGTGTTTTGTATTTCAGCATACTATTGCAAAGACTTTTAAAGTCAAATGAGATTCTCTGTTACTGTTTTGAACAAAACAAAACCAAAATAAACCAAATATTTATTTATGTATTATGTAGTACAGTTTTAGCAAACCTATGTTGTACGTATTTTGTATGTATGTATGTATGTATGTATGTATGTATGTATGTATGTATGTATGTATGTATTTATAGTATGTCGCTATATATTTGAATTCTTAACTGTTATAATTTTATTGTTTTTTTTTGTTTGTGCAAATACAATATTTAGAGCTTGTTCGTAAAACACGTTTTGAAAACAGACTTGAGTTTTGAAATATGTACTTACTGCATTTAAAAAACCAAAACAATGGAACAAAAGAACAAAAACACAAAAGCACAAAAGAACCAAAAGGAGCAAGAAGTATATATATATATATATATATATATATATATATATATATATATATATATATATATACTACCTATTAGTTAAAAATAAAAAATAAAATAAAAAAAATGAAAAAACAAAAATATACTTTTATGTATTGTGTAGGTACTAGTATATGCATTAGAGATATGCGTCAAAAATGCACTTGAAATGCATGCTTGCTGTGTATAGTTTGTAGTACAGTTTTCCTTTTGTTTGTGTGCTGTGTTGCCACATTGTTATATTTGTTTTGGCGCACTGTATTGCCAGCACAGCAAATTATACATTTCAAGTGGTTTTGTACACTAGTATGTATATATATATAACTTTTATAGATCTGTGTATAACCAATTGAATTTTAATCTTTTGTTTTTGTGTTTTTTCTTCTTCATTGTTTGTTTTTTCTTCATTATTTGTTTTGTTTTGTTTTGTTTTTTGTTGTTTTTTTTTTGTTGTTTTTTGTCAGTTCTATGTATATAATTGTTGTTGTTGTTTCATATATACATAGTTTGTGCTTTAAATCTATATACATTTTAGTAGTTGTTGTTGTTGTTTTTGTTTTTGTTGTTATTATATATACATACGTTCTATTGGTTGTACATACATAGATGTTGATTGTATTGTTCATTTTATTGTTCTTACCATATATAATAACGTACTTTTTTCTTTTTCTTTTTTGTTGTTGTTGTTGTTAAGATTTGTTTTTTTGTGTTGTCGGTTTACTGTAATTTTACTGATTGGTTTTTTTTTTCTTCTATACTTTGGTGTAAAGCGAACTAGTAGTACTTGTTCTATTTATAGTTCTTACCATTTAGAAATGTACATTTGATTTTTCGTTTACGATTTTGTTTGACATACTTTTTATATACCGTTACACTAATAATGTACTTTTTCGTTCTTAACTTTGTTTTCTGTACTTTTTTGTTCTTTTGTTGAAAAGCGAACTTAAGTTTTTTTTTTTTTTTTTTTTAAAATTGTATCTAAATGTAGTGTAAGTATATAAAGATGTAACTGTATTTGTGTATGTGTGTGTGTGTGTTTTTTGTTTAAAGTATAATTTGTTGCAGTTGTTTTGTTTTGATGCTGTTGTTGTTGTTGTTGTAGTTGTCGACTTCCTTCACTTCTCGTATTGCTGTTGTTGTTGTTCACGTACTTTGTTTTTTTCTTTTAATTTATTTTTTTTGCAGAAAATTATTTATTTATATTATTATTTTTATTATTATTATTTGTTGCTGCTGTTGTTGTTGCTGTAGTTGTTGTTGTTGCTGTTGTTGTTGTAGCTGCTTTTGCTTTTGTTGTTAATACTCTCGTGCTTCTTGGAGGGGGGGGCGAGGCCTGGCTCAGACATCTGCCGTTCTTGATGTTATACTCGGTGATCTCGAGTGTATTACAACCTTATGGCCGTTTTTTGTTATAAAACCATCGCTCTCAACCAAAACAGCCGTTTGACGACCATTACTAGCTCCAGCTTGTATACCTTGAACGCCGCCATTGCCAGCACTGCCAGCACTAGCACAACCGGGACTCAGTGGACCACCACCATCAGTACTATTTACATTGCCATCTTTATCACTGGCAGCTGCTGTATTATCAATACCGCTGCCATCACCAATATCACCGACAGCTTCATTGACATCAATTGCGCCGCCGCCGCCGCCGCCTTCCGTTGGAGCTAACGCTGTTGCTTCACCATCAATGCCAATAACTCCATCTGGCTCTGCATCATCAGCGGCATCAGCATCAGCATCAGCATCACCACCACCATCAACATCACCGCCGCCGTCTTCTTGATTATCATCTCCATCACCATCACCATCACCACCCGTTTCACCTCTTGTCTTGTGCTTACGCCATGCATGCTGTATCAGTCGCGCACAATATTCTTCACGTTGACGCCATAATGTTGATGATACCGGTTCATAACCTTCAGTATCTGGTCGTGCCGCAATTTCACCAATTTCACCCGTCTCCTCAATTGGATTACCCTTGCGCGCAAAGAAGTCTTTGGTTAGAGCGTCCAATATATCGACGCAATACATGAGATCGCCGCGACAGATTGGTATATCCATCGATATGATTTTGTACTTATTCGGTTTATGTATCTGTAGCGGCGGTTCGAGTACATCCAGAAATTCAGACAATTGATCATATCGTATATATTGTGTACCCTCTGGATCGAATTGTTGCCAAATTTCATAATACATATCGTAATCGTCATCGGTTAGACCCTCCTGTACGTCTTCGGTTGCCTGACTATAGTTCTCGAGAATGACAGCAATGTACATATTAATAACTATCAAAAAGCTTATAACTAGGTATGAGAGAAGAAACGTTATGCCGACAGTCGCTGAACCACAATTGCCTGGATTGCCTTTGTCGTTGTCGGGTGGATCGCACGCTTCCTCATTGATGATGGCGTCTAGTACACCATCCCAACCGGCTGAGGTAGACATCTGTATGTATAGATGGGTAGTTGGTACGGTTGGTACGGTTGGTACGGTTAGTTCGGTTCGGTTCGGTTCGGTTCGTTTGGTTTGTTTAGTTTAGTTTAGTTCAATTGTTTGCATAATGTTTACGTTCGTAACAATACACACGTTCGTAATGATCATTATCAAACGAATTATTCAGTTTCAGTTAAATTTGCGTACACGTTTCGTTTGAATTTGTTTGATCGATTGATCATAGTTCGTTCGTTCATTCGTTCATGCAAACATTTGATTGCGCGTTTGGTCAGAAAAATCAATCAGTCGTATTTGGTAGTCGGTTTTTTGTTTGTTTTTTTTTTTTTGGAATTTCGGTAGATTGTTGTTCAATTTGAAACGTTACGTTTACGGTTTTGTATGTGTGGGCAGTGAAAAAGTTTTGAAAACAGAATAGAGATTACAATACAGATTAGTAAATTTCGTCGAAAAAAAAAAAACAAAACACAGTCAATCTATTGATTTTAGTAGTACGCTAAGTAGTGTTAACAAGTATCTATATTCACATAGAATTCAACGTTCTAGTAGTTGTAGTTTATAAGTTAGTAAAGTAAGTAAATTGTTGCACTGTACAGCAGTTTGCAATATATATATAATAGATATATATATATATATATATATATATATATATATATATATATATATATATATATATATATATATATATATATATATATATATATATATATATATATATATATATATATATATATATATATATAGTATAGGTATCTAGGTATTTATTTAATAAATTTTGAAAAGTTTTGCCAAAAAATAAAATCACAATAGAAAAAAAGAACACACAAATCGTTTAGGCTCAAGTGAAACAGAAATAAAATATTTTAGTATTGAAACTCTTGTGTAAAAGACATAGATAGATCGCAAGAGAGAAAGAGAGATAGAGAGATAGAGAGATAGAGAGAGAGACAGCTATAAAGTGTTTTTTGTAGCAGCACTGTTAACACAGCACTAAGTGTGTGAAAGAGTACATTGTATTTCAAAGTATCTTTTTTTTTGATTTTGGCTCAATTCACATTTTAAGTTTTGAGTTTTTTTTGTTTTTTTTTCTAGATAGACTTGTCTGGCAGTCTTTAAAATGAATGTGTGTTTGTGTGTGTGTGTGTAATTAATACTTTTTTTCAGCATAGTAAGTGTTTAGCAGTTGCTAAAAGAAAGCGTTTCGTTGACGTTGTGCAACACTGCCAGAGTTTCGAGTACAGTTTTGACGTACAGTTTTGTAGTAGTTTTGTAGTTTGTAGTCTTGAAGCATTTTCTTTTCTTTCTTTTTTTTTTGAATGAGGAAATTTATCATTGTATATTTGGTGATTGTTGAAAGAGCTGAATTAGATTTATTTATTTATTTTATTTTTTTTTTTTTTTTTTTTGTGGAGTATTCTTTCCTTTGTATTATATTTCGAAAGAAAAATTAATTAAAAAAACAAAGTAAATAAATAAATAAAATACACAACAAATAAAGTGAGAAAGAAAATTTGTAATTGCTTAGTATATGGAACAGTGAGTAACTGCTATAAGATAAAAAATTTGTTTCAAAAGTAAACGTTTAAGTCGTACATACACGATTTAGTTTGTTTTACGAAGATTTTTAAATTAGAGTGACTTAGATTGTATAGAAAAAAAACTATGGTTGAGTTTTATACAAACAACAATTGTGTTATACAATTTGAAGAAGTGGTTCAGTAGTGGTTCGTCGTTAGTTTAGGTTAGGCAGCATGTAAGCCAGTTTAAATATCGTACTTGAAACTAAAAAGCATCATCTGCACGTTTATATGCTATAAATAAGCAAACTGGGTTTAGAAACCATTTATATCAGCTTATATATTGGACAAAAATGGCGAACTGCAAAGTATACCGCAGTGAGGTTTTTAACACTGTGCGATGAAATGCACTTAGGCTGCTTTGTCCGAAAAAAGTCTGAGCAAGATAATAAAAAAAAAAAAAAAAAAAAATAAGGAGGTGAGAAGATTTAAGCAGCTCACAATCGTCGGTTTGTCACGTACCCCCTGCATAGCCGCTAAACATCCATTCTGGTGAGGACAATCTACCATCTTAATTAGTTTCTTAATTTGATTCCCACAAGGCATTTGACACAGTTGATCATGCAAACTTGTTTCAAGACCTGTACTCCAACTCACTACCCGATAATACGAAACGCTGGCTATTGAACTATCTTAATGGTAGAAGGGCATACGTTGAGTTCAGGGGTGTGATTTCGGGCTATCGTAAGTTAAAGATAGGTGTTCCGCAGGGTGGGGTTCTTTCTCCTCTTCTGTTTAACCTTTATTTGGCAAAGATTCCCCTTCCCCCTCCCCATATAAAACTAGTGACCTATGCAAATGATTGTTCTATCTTATCCTCGGGCGTGAATGTAGATGTTATCTGTGCGAGAATTAACATCTATTTGGACAATTTATTAAATTTGTTCAATGCTCGCAACCTTAGGCTTTCAACTCATAAGTCATCTGCCTCCATTTTCACTTCCAGGACTAAGGAGGTGAGAATGGAACTAGGTCTCTTTGTTGGAGGTCTAAGGGTTCCTACTGTTCAGTACCCGATAATATTGGGAACTACATTTGACCCATTGCTTAGATTCTCGGCTCATGCCACCAAGACAAATAATCGTCTTAAGTCGAGAAATAAAGTGTTGAAAGCGCTTGCCGGATCTTCTTGGGGTAAGGACAAGGAGACTATAATAACAACTTATAAAGCTATTGGACGTTCTGTCCTAAATTACGCTGCTCCTGTATGGACCCCTTTCCTAAGTAAGACTCAATGGCAATGCCTGCAAAGAAGTCTGAATAGTGCGCTGAGGATTGCCACTGGTTGTCTGCAAATGACCCATGAGGATCATTTGCATAATGAAGCGATGATACTGCCTGTTCACCAACATAATGAGCTGCTTTCGAAGCAGTTCTTGTTGCGTGCGTACAAACGTGATCATCCGAACCATGGCACCCTCACTACCAACAGCGCCTACCCGAATAAGATCTGATATCAGGATATATAAGACGAGTATAAATCGCTTTATCACTGATAGCAACATAGAGGAGTATGACTATACTTCTGGAAGGGCCCAGTTGCATAAAGAAGCAACTGAACAAGCTATACGCTCTTATAGGGACAATATTATAGTAGGTGGAAGACCTCCACTGTGACATCTATTATAGTTTTTACTCATTCGAATGCGGTTTCGTGGTTTGTAGGAAACTGCGCAGTCTCATCTCGAGTATCGTATACATCAACTATTAACAAGAAGAAAGAGATTGACGCATGAAGATGAGTTATACGAGTGCCTGGAACATCTCTACGTGCGCTGTACCAATCACGTCGATAAAATTGGAAAGGAAGGTTTATTTGGCACAATCAACACTACCTTGTGGCAGCCAAGGTACGTACCAGGCCCAGTATGATGTATGCTGCATGTCCAACAGCCGTTGCCTTTTCAGTCTTTTAGACTGTCCCAACTGTTCCGACAGTCCTCCCCGGCTGCTGAAGATATTTGCCATTGCAGCCACTGTACGAATACGGCTGCCAAAGAGGTCATTGCCTACACCAGACCTGTGACGAACTCTTGGTATGACGATGGTGGTGGCCAAGCTACTGTTTATGCCCGGAGTTTCTTTCTGCAAGGACTTAAATGGTAGTCTGATTACAGGAGATAACCAGCCACAAAACAATATCAGCTGAAGATTATGCTTACTACTGCTATTAGAAATAGATCCCTCTCTTGAATTATGAAAGTAAAAATCTATGACACTTATAAACCCGGTGCTGCTGGATGACTTCAGTAATCTTCGTATTTCCAGCGACAGTCAATGGTGTGCTTTTCATGACCGATAACGGTTGCAGCACGAGTAAGACTGCATAAGTGAGTAAGACCTCCTATGTTTCTAGACTGATGCAATATGACAATTAGCATGTAACGCCCACTGGAATATATAGCTCCCATACAAAACCACCGCTCTTTTATACAATATTATAATGGAGACTAAATATATTGGTTTCTAATGAACGCAAGCTTCACATATTTATTAATGTGCGTGGCCTGCCCACTTTTAAAGATCAATCGCTCACTTTATGGTTTTTGCAGTTTGAAGTTTCATAATTATTTAGTTAATCAACTTGAAATCGGAATAAAAGCTTCTAATAATCATTATATCATTTAAAGACTTAACAGTAACTTTTTCGATAAGTGTGAAGAGTATTTATGCTTCAGTTATGCCGTCTGTGTGCTACTCCATTATTTTGTGTCTGTATGTAGTATATAAAAGTTATGGAGTGCAAATTTGTTTGTGGTTTAATAATTTTGCAACTCTTGAAACAAATCTTTGCAGTTATAAAATAGGGAACAATTTTTTAGTACACTTAAAAAAATTAAAAATAAACTGTACACCAACGTTGCACACAAACACATTTTTCTAGTTATTAACAGTTTTAGTTGTATTTTATTTAGATTCTAAAGAAATTTATAGGTAAATCCAAAAATTCTTCAAAGATGATGGTCTACTGTACTAGAAATGGTAACTGACCGCCAACCGTCGATTTACGGCAAATAATCGATTAAATAACGATTGATTTGAGTAATCGATTGACATATTCTAAATATATTTTTAAAGATCATTATCTGTTAGTTCCTTTTTTATGTCAATTAATTCTCATGGATTGCAATTGCCAGCACCTCCATGTAGACTTATTAGATGTCAGTTGTGTTTTCGAACTAATTCCTAAGACATCTGAGCTACTGAGATCAGATTCAGAAATTATAAGTGAGCTGCTGTTTTTGGCGATTTTTGCTATTTGTATTTGTATAATAACAGTGTAAATCGAGCTTGGCATGTTCTTCTGTCCGTCTGTTCGAAACACAAGTCGTACGCAACAGAGATTAGCTTAAAATCACAGTAGCTTATTATAAGATTCACCATTTGCGCATGTGGTTGCTCAGTTGCGCACCTGTGTGAATGAGCCGCATTTCAAAACTGTTATTGTAATGTTTCGAAAAAAAGCTGTGAATGAAACACAGTTGTGATTGTTCTGTTGTGACTGCTCACTGCACATTGCACACTGCACACTGCTGTTTATATGCGACTGCTACATTGATCACATTTGAATTTTTATATGGAGATGTCCGTCTGAACAACTGTTTGAACGAACCGATCACGGAGAGTATAAGAATTTTTGGATATTAGTATTAAATAAACACAAGCCGACCACACTTTCAGTGTTAGCCCCCGTACAAACCTAGCTTCCATTTTTAGGTTTTTGTATGAAATTGGTATCTCGTCTATAACTCACATATTTGTACTTCTTGTACATATCTTGCTCGGTACAACCAAAACTGCATAAACTCGTTTGTGAATGCCTGCATAAACACATAAAAACCATCAATAAACAAAAGAATAAACCATATAACAGAAACAGTTTCGTACGTAGATATTATTATTTTTTTTTTTTTTTTTGTATTTTGTAACGTTTAACAAATAGAACAAATAAAATTTGGTGTGTTTTAGTTTTAAAGCAATTTAAATTGTATTTTATAGGATTAACAAAAACACAAAACAATATAAACGATATTCTAATTGTTAGTTTTAAGTTTTAAGAAGTTAAATTAACTCAAAAGTGAAAGTTAAGGTTAAGAATGCACTAATTTAGCTTTTACCAACAACTACCTTGGCTTGAATCAACATTGTGATGTTTCCACGTTGTTATATATTATAGAAAAAAAAAAAAACAACAACAAAAGAGTTCCCATGCACAGAGTAATTGGTATTTTTCAACACTGTGCAACACATGTGCGCTTGCTTCAGCGTAAAATCAGTATAAAATACACATGGAAACGTTTTATCATCTCTCAGCGTTAAATTGCTAACTAAATGTTCCATAATTATTGTCGTCGACTGAATTTAGCAATTGTTGATCCGGCTCGAGAGACCAATGAAATAAATAATTCAGTGGATATGAAGATTGCAATCACTAATAAATTTGTTTAGTTTTGAGTGTTTAAGCCGTAGCTTATATTTGTTTTTTATTTTTGTATATTAAATTTCTAATCCGGCTCGAAGGACCAATGTTTAAGACATAAATTGAAATTAATTGTTTCGATAGCTATTACGACTGCACTGAGTTTATTAGTTGTGCATGAAATTGCTGCTGTTTAAGCCATAGCTTGCTTATTTGCCAATTTTTTGATCCGGCTCGAAGTACCAACTGATAAATTTGTTAGTTGTGTCTGAAATTGCTGCTTTATAAGCATACTTATTTGCAAATTTTTTGATCCGGCTCGAAGTACCAACTGATAAATTTGTTAGTTGTGTCTGAACTTGCTGCTTTATAAGCTATAACATGCTTATTTGCAAATTTTTTGATCTGGCTCGAAGAACCAAGCTTGAAATGAATCAATTTAAACGGACAATCAACTGTTCTACCAAATTTTTTGAGCAAGTTGGCACCGCTAACACTTAAACAGCTTAATAGGAACTTCAACTGCTTCATTGGTCGCTATCGCATAATAGCTTTTTAGACAATTGATAGAACTAAAAATTATTGAAAAGGGGCGAGCATAGTGCTTCGGAAAAAAAAAACAACACATCACCTTGTATGTAGTATTGAACACATCAGCTGCGTTTTTGTGTATTACAGTTTTTACTCTCCGTATGGGAATTCTTTTCGTGGAGACATCACCCAACGACAACAACAATAGACAACGAAAAACCATGTATAGATCATTCATTGTTATATAATATATAATTTTTAAATTTTTTTTTTTTTTTTATTTTTTTTCAAAAATTATTTTCTTTTTTTTTCGGTTTTGTTGGAATTGTGGCGTGATTGCGAGCTTACCTGAAACAGCAATATCATACTCTGGCCGAATGTTTTGAAATTGTAGACATCGTTGATGCCGCTTTTCTCCTTGACGTGCATGAAAAACGACATGCCGAATATTGCAAAGATGAACATGACCAAAAAGAGCAGCAAACAGATGTTGAACAGCGCCGGCAAGGACATGGCCAACGCGAATAATAGTGTACGAATGCCCTTGGCACCTTTTACCAGACGCAGTACACGGCCCACTTTCGCAACGCGCACCACACGCAGCAGTGTCGGTGATACGAAATATTTCTCAATAATATCGCTAAGTACAAGACCTGTGGAATGGAGATACAAAGATACACGGAGAAAAAATTTTACGCAAACCAAAACAGAGATCAGATCATTGCCAGTTTTTTTGTTTTTTTTTTCATGTTTTTTTTTTTTTAAATTTTTCATTTTAAATTTTATAAAACTTCAAATCGTCAAAATGAACATCATTATGCTCATTTATTTATCAACGATCAATGGTTTAGTGAAACAACCTGGTTGTACTTGGATAACAGAGACAGGGTACACAGAATGCAGGTTTCATATTCAACAAAAATATAAAAAGAAAAACATATTCAAAGTAAAAACAATTATATATACGGGTATACATATACGATTATACATACATACGTATTATACGTATTATAGATCACTGTTTTAACGTTTACAATATTAAAGCTTACAAATAACGCACAAAATAAGCAAACAAACACAAAACAAAAAAGCTTTTATAACAATGAAAAAAAAAGGAACATATTTACAAACAATTATTTATATGCATTAAAGCCAACTGAAAGTTAAATTTTTAATTATTTTTTGTTTTTTAGTTTGCAGATTGGAACGGTATCTGCACGGAATTCTGGCGAAACTTGAGAAAATTTTACCATACGCTCCTAAATAAAGCAACAAAATTTGACCGAAAACTAGACTGATTAATGTGCCTTCCTTTTAAAACATTGTACATAAAATTCACATTGTATGACTTAGATTAACTTATGCCCTAACAGATTACCAGTGCGATAATCATTTCGAATAGCAAAGCAATAACTACGAGGCGTCTTCAAAAGCTGAAAAGTTTTCAGTGTCTAAATGAATGAATGCAGCGTTTGCTGTTAAGTGACAATCACAGCGAACAGCAACACGTTTTTTAGAACATTTAATTGATCAATCATAAAAACGTTAACGCTTAATGTAACAACACAAATGCTCAAATGATTGTTTTTTGGAACGTAGCTAAAAACTGTGTAAATCAAAAAACTAAAATTTTTGAAGCTTATTGACTTTAAAAAAAGATAGCAGTAGTATGGCAAATCGTAACAACATTTTTTTTTGTATGTTTAGCGATTCTTTTGTATCACGTGTATCGAAGCTGACAATTATTTTCGAGTATAAGCAAGCGAATAGTTTAAGTATAGATCCATATTTTTAATCTAGTTGATTTTAGAGATTTTAGAGCACACAGTTGGAAAATGTGTAACTGTTAGCCTGTATGTTGAAGCTAATCACAATATTAAACAACAAATACAGACAAATAACGAAGGTTTGTACGAGGGCTGCTATTTATATTTCGGTAACTGGCAACACTAATGTCAAAAGCTAAAATCT
The DNA here is from genome assembly GCA_035044765.1 of Leucophenga montana. Lineage (NCBI taxonomy): Eukaryota > Metazoa > Arthropoda > Insecta > Diptera > Drosophilidae > Leucophenga > Leucophenga montana. Next base: position 288,947 of record JAWNNQ010002080.1, read on the forward strand.
GGCAACACCATAATAAAGTTTGACATTGTTTTGGCATAAACGTACTCACAAAGTTTTGATGTACAATTGCTATTTGTTTTGTTTAAAGGGAGTTAAGAAAAGCAATTTGGCCAAAAAATGGAAATTTCAAGAGAAGGTTTTCGTTGGATTATTTTTCACAACTTTCGACGTGGATTATCTCAACAAGAATGTGTCAATGAACTCAATTCTTTGTATGGCTATAGAGCACCATCAAAAACCACAGCATACTCCATAATTTGACAATCGCTTAAAAGAATTCTCGCGTCGATTGGTGTAAGGAAATGAATAAAAAGTTCGACCGTGTTGCTTCAAAAGACGTGTATAAAATCGTGATAGGTGACGTATCATGGATCTATGCGTATGAGCCTGAAACAAAACAGCAATCGACCGTCTGTGGGTCTTTCAAGACAAGCCAAATTCAACAAAAGTTGTTCGTGGAAGAAGCACAGCGAAGCAAATGATCGATCGCCTGTTTCTTCAGCCGAATGGGTAATGTGGCCACTGTTCCGCTTGAGCAGCGTAGGAGTGGTAGAAGACCATTTGTTTGCCGCAAGTCTTCGGAGAATTGCGGAAAACCTACCGCCAAAGACGAATCATTCTTCATCATGACAATGCGAGCTCTCACACATCTCTCGTCAAACAAGTGCATTTTTGAGCAGTCAAAACATCGAATTCCGTACAGTTCTGATTTGGCAGCCAATGACTTCTTCTTGTTCCCGACTATCAAAGGTAAACTGCATGGTCAACGCATTTACGAGCGCCGAAGAAGCAGTTGAAGCATTCAACTGTTCCATGTTTTGGAGGTGTCTCAAGAGAAATGGAAAAACTGCTATGACAAATGGTTTGCGCGAATGCAAAAGTGTATAAAGAGCATCAAGGGGAATATTTTGAAAAACCATAAAGCCATTTTCATTTAAAAATGCTTGTTATTATTTGCCATTCCCGAAATATAAATAGTAAATAGTAAATATAAATAGTGCTACGAAGTTTTATGCAAAAATACCATTTTCTCAGTTACAGTTTGAATTTGCTTTTGAAGTTTACTGTTACTAATCATTACGTAGCTACTACCAACAATATCGATGTAACTGCAAATGTATCTGCTAAATCTTAGTGCACTAAAACAAAGCCTAAATAAAGCACACACATAAATAAATAAATATGTACATATATAACAGTGCTGCACAGCACAGCCCTAGGCTCTTTTGTTTAGCACACAAACACTTGCAGCCGCTGTCTGTGTGCATGTACTGTACTGTTAGCGAAGCATAGCGCGCGCACGCTCTGCATGTGAAAAAAAAAATAAATAAATAAATAAATAAATAAAATACATATGTATATGCAAGAGACTAGGGCTGTGTAGCACTGTTAAATGTACACACATGTAGATGCAAACTCAAACTAATAAACTAAAGAAACTTATGCCTATGCCTAGTACTATAACATTTGTAAAGTTGTTTAAAGCATAGAAATAGTATCTTATACGATGAGCTCTCTTCGATTTGAAGTTTGAAGTGAGCCCTAATACAACACAACAAATTAATCAGATTTTATTATAGATACATATATATATATATAGTACTTATTTGTTAAAACAGTAACAAGATACATAATTACAATTACAACAGATACATATACAACATATTTAGTATAGTTATACAATATACATATAAAGAGTTAGTGTTATAAAACAATTGAATTAAATGTGATGTTTGGTGTGTTTGGTGTGTTTGGTGTGTTTGGTGTGTTTGGTGTGTGTATGTGTGTAGTATATTTTGCGTGTTAAAGCCAACGTTGAGCTAAATAATTAGTATATACTGTGTGTACGCTGTAAAAAACAAACAAATTAGTTTCAAACAACAAATGTGTGTGATAAATTAAATGCACAAATTAGAAAATAGTATACACATAATACAATAACACACACAATAATCATAATAAGAATTCTCAAATAGTGTTAATTAAGTAGAAGCGGCAGCAACAATAGGCACATAGATCCACACTTGAAGCTATAGATACAAACATGTACATAGTATTAGTATGTATCTTCTTGTAAATATGTAGAGAGCACGCGGCTAGAAGCGACAGCAGTTGCGGGTGATTTACTATTTTAAATTTAATTTGAAATTTTTGTTCTTTCTTTTAATTTTATTTTTATTTTTATTTTCAGTTTTATTTTTATTTTTAGATGCACAGCAGCGTATTTAAATCCATAGTAGAAGAAGAAGAAGCAGAAGAAGAAGAGGAAGAACACTTTGCTGATATCCTTTGCGCTGTTTATTTGTATTGTTGTTGCATAGTAACATAATTGTATCTTTTTTTTTTTTTTTGCTTTAATACAAGTACTAGATACAATTTTGTTAAAATTTCTTTTGTTTCTTTTTTTTTTCGTTTCTTCAACGTTTTTCGTTTCTTTTCTTTTTGGTTGTGTTGTTTTTTATCTCATTTTAAGCATTTGATGTGTATACATATTTATATATACATATACAGACTTTGCGATACTCCGCAGCGTATTATTAGTAACCAAATATCAATAGAGACGCAGAACACCATTTGGACTTGGATTTTTTTGAGTAGAAATTAAATTTATGAAAACGAAATTTTGAGTACGCATATTAACTCAATTGTCTTGTTCATTGGTATACAATGCGACGACATATACACATATGTATGTATGTATGTGTCGTTAAATGTACACTACAAATGTTGTAGTACGAGTGTGTATGTGTGTGTGTGTGTGTGTGTGTATAGTGTATTTAAAAGGGGCTGTGTGCAACTAGCGCAGCGCTTATGAAGCTACATTGTGCAATATGCGTACTACTTAGTATAGAGTTTGTTATTGTAACTTGGAGAGGCTATAAGGAATGGTGTTGCGTTTTAGTGTTTTGGGGATCAGCTAAGATCCAATTAATTGAAGAAGATACAATTAAACATAGTTATATGTACATATATACTATGTAGTATGTAGATACACAGATACAAAGTATATACAAGTTTATGTTTAAATGAAAAACTTCATTTTATTCTACAATATGAATGACATCGTTAGACAGCGAAAGAGAGAGTAAGAGAGTGAAAGAGAGAGAGAGATACAGAGAGAGAGATACAGAGATACAGAGATACAGAGTGAAGCGAGAGAAATAGAATTTATTTTCTTTGTTTTCTTTTTTTTAGCTTGTGCTTCGAACTGCTTACGTAGTTAGATTGTGCAGTTGTTTTTGTTGTTCTATATAAATATATGTACTATGTTTATATATATAGAGAGAGAGAGAGTAGGTAATAAATATATATACTATTACGGGGATTTGTTGTACACTACGTTCATAGTAAAGTACATAATCTCCATCGTAGATTGGACCAAAACCATTAAGAAGATTCAGCTAATGCCCCGTATATATATATATATATATATATATGTCTATATAGATTCACATTTGCATTCATTGTATTCACATATCACATATGTATATTATTGAAAAGTGTCTGAAGTACATTTCTAGTACGAAAATTTAACTTGATTGAAAATGAATCTTTTTTTTTTTTTTTTTTTTGTTTTTGTACAATTTTTATTTGGCTAAATGCATTCGTCGTACAAAGATGTGTGCTAAACATTTTGCACGGCAATTGCACTTATACGAACCAATTAATTATACCGGGCAAAAGCAAACAGAGTTATGCAATTGACAGTCAACAAGAACTGCCCATTGGAATTTAACTCTGCTCTGAATCCTTTACGTCGTTGTTTTTTTTTTTTTTTGCTGTGCTTTTTCTTTGCATTATAGCATATATTTGTGTTGCATAGTAGTATATAAGCCATTTTTTTGTTTTGTTTTTTTTTTGAGTTTTTTTGAGTTTTTTTGAGTTTTAGAAAATTTGCGTGCTGGCATATGAATTTAGTTAGTATTTTGTTAGTTGAAATTTTTTTTTCTATTTTTTTTTTTTTTTTATAAGTTATAAGTTATTTATTAAATTGTTTCTTTCTTTTTTTTTCGTCTCATTTTTTTCAAAAGCGTAGATTTTTTTTGTTCTCTGTAGTTAGGGCAGTTTTTGTTCAATAAAATGTATCTATAGTAAATATATATTTTTCATTTGAAAGCAATAAGCGTGTTATAATATATTCGTCTATAAGGATATCACATTTATACAAAAGATACACATTTACAAAGCGAGAGAGAGAGAGAGAAAGAGAGAGAGACAGACAGATAGATAGATAGAGAGAGAGAGATAGTAAGAGATAAAGAGCGAGCGAGAGATAGTTATAGAAAGGCAAGTTGGCATATAGTAGTTACATAACATGTATCTATATATCCAAAGCATTTGAAAAGCGGATTTTTTTGTTTTGTTTTGTTTTTTTGTTTAGTTGAAACTAAAAATTAGTCAAAAAAATTATAACAACAGCAAAAATGGTGGCCAAGAAAGCCAAGGAAATATGCAACATACATATTTCATTAGAATAGAAAATAAAGTTGTTATAAGCAGCTTTCAACTTGAACTAGCGATAAATTTTTTAATAATATAAAATAATGCTTGTTAGTATTGTTAGAATTTGATTATTGTGCTTAAATGATTTCAATGAACTGTTTTGAAAACAATTACGAGCATATTTGTTTCTTTGTATAACACAATCACACAATTGTGTTATACATGTTTGAATATTTTGCAAAAAAAAAAGAAAAAGCAAATTGGTTTTTCATAAAAAAATAAAAATTAAAATTTTTTTTTTTAATCGAATTTTTTTCAATAATTGCATAATCGATTATTTTGTGTTATACAATTATACATTTTTTTACTCACTAAATTGAAAATTTGAAAAAAGTTTAGAAGCTGCGAAAACGCGGTTTTAGTTTTTACATAAATTTGTTAAAAACAATTGAATTCAATAAACGATTATTTTGTGTGTTTGTGTTATACATACACAATTGTTGTTTGTGTTATATAAATGATTTTAGCGCTTATAGCGCTGTCATTTCAGTTGGCAACGCTGTCATACTGTTTCATCGTTTGTGTTCTATCATAGTCACCATTTTACAATTTTTACATTAACGGACGCTGTTTAAGCTTGTATATAGTGGTTGGAAATGTTTGCAAATTTTGTTGAATAAATCATTTTCAATGATGAACGACTGCCTGAGTGCACAAATTTGCCGCACTTGGAGAGAAAGTATATGGAAAAACTTACTGTTTGCTGTGGCTTTTGCTCAGGCAGCTTGAGCTTGAGCTTGAGCTTGAGCTTGAGCTTAAGCCATACAGCTTCCGTAATGGAAACTGACAGACGAACGGTGTGACTGACTTTCTTTTGGCCGTCAATCAGTATCAACTCTGCAAAATATCTACTTGTTTGGCAACTCAAATGAATTTTACTATATTGTTAGATTAGGTTTCAGGTGGTGCACAGTTGCACAGTTTGGCAACGTTGTAGTAATTATAGTACATATTTAGACTGCATCTCATTCGAAAAAAATTTCCATTGGCAAAATTCTTTTTTTTTTGTTTTTGAATTTTGAACAGCATTTTTTGATTTGGTAACACTGTGCATTGGCGTTAGCTAGCCCGGCATTTGCAAAAGAGTTATACAAAATTGTAGCTCTTGTATCGAGTACTGTAAACGAAGATGCGGATATCATTTTCAAAACATAATGCTTTTGGTATCTCTGTTACTTTTAAAGTTCAGACACGCGTAATGAAAGACGTTTTACAATTATCAATTGTGTTATATGACTACGATTTCTGTTATACAATTATCAATTGTGTTAAACAGTTATCAATTGTGTTATACAACTAACAATTGTGTTACAAAATTAGTGAGCATTTTTATCGTTTTTCTCATTTTTTTTGCGCACAATCGATTTATTGCAATTATTCGATGATTTTTTTGTTGTTGTTTTTTTTTCTAGCAACTTAGGTTTATGCTGATAGTAATAAATGAAGCCTAATATCAAACATATAAAATAATAATTCAATTAAAAAAATATCGCTGGAGTGTTGAAAGACCGCCTATAGTTTGAAGAGCGGATAGCATTTGAAGCGCTTTGGTTTTTTTTTTTGTTTTTTTTTTTTTTAAACTTAGTAGTGTACTTTTATGCGCGTTTTTTTAAAGCAGTAACTGAAGCAAACATTTTGAAAAGCAACGCTTAAATCTTAAATTGTACACGAAGCCTTGTTTATTTGTTTCGTTTTTGTTTGATTGGATTTGATTTGTTTCGAGTCTCTTTTTTTTTGTTTTTTTTTTTAAGGTCTTATATGTCTAGCTTACAGAACAACTTTTTTTTTTTTACAGAAGAAAGAACGTATAAAATATGCTGCATTTATTACAGCATGAAACAGATAGCGAGGGCATATGGAGAAGGAGTTGGAGAGAGAGACAGAGAGTGAGAGAGAGAGAGAGAAAAAGCAACGCTGTATGTAAATTATACGAATACGAATATCAACATCATGCAGCAGAATATTTGATTTATTTTCGGTTGTTTCCTTTTTATAATTCGAATATAAAAATTCTTTTATATAAAATGGAAGCCTTCTGCTGTCAATTAATGTAGTAAAGCATATTTTAAGCCATCTTTTGTACACAGGTAAAATAAATTTACATTTTTGTTTTTTTTTTTTTGTTTGAATCTACTTCAATTTCGTTTGCGGTTGTCGATTTATGCGGTTTATCATTTTTGTTTAACGAATTTGAGCAAAACAATTTATATATTTACAACATTTATTTTATTATTTTTGTTAATTGGAATACTTAACGCGTCGCAGTCAACTTGATTTGTGCTTATGTATGCGCTAATGACAGAACTCGCCTGGCTGTATGGCAATTTAATTAAATACTTATAAGTTATTTGTATATTTAAATGATTCAAATGATTCAAATGGTTTAAATGGCTCAAATGATTCAAATGATTCAAATGAACAAATAATTCAAATGATTCATATGACTCAACTGATTCAAATGATTTAAATAACTCAAACGAATCAAACGATTCAAATGAATCAAATGAACATATGATACATGTGACTCAACTGATTCAAATGATTTAAATAACTCAAACGAATCAAGCGACACAAATGATTCAAATGACTCAAATGATTCAAATGACTCATATGATTCATATGACTCAACTGATTTAAATAACTCAAACGAATCAAACGACTCAAATGATTCAAATGATTCATATGACTCAACCGTTTCAAATGACTCAAATGATTTAAATACCTCAAATGATTCAAATGAATCAAATGACTCAAATAATTCATATGACTCAAATGATTCAATTAACTCCAATGGGTCAAATGATTCAAATGATTCATATGACTCAACTGATTTAAATAACTTAAACGAATCAAACAAATCAAATGATTCAAATGACTCAAATGACACAAACGAATCAAACAACTCAAATGATTCAAATGACTCATATGGCTCAAATGACTCAAACTCATGTTTAACTAGCTGTAGTTCAGAGTTAGACATGTTACTTGTACAGAAAAGTAGCGAAAATATTGTATTAAGTTCAGTTAAACACGAACTTTGATACCGTCTTAATATTACTCAAAGAAACATTAGTGTTAAGTTGTTTACTCTGAATTTACAACAATTTTCCTTGATTTGTTGTCACACTTGGTTGAAATATGTTGTTGCTTGAAACTCTTTTCAATAAATGATAAATATGCCATATACTATAGAAGGCCGTCTGAACAGTGGTTGACTCAATTTATTTGAAAAATGTATTTGAAAATTGTGTAATAAGATTTGATTATTCAATATTATAGTAAGTAGTAAAATATCTAAACTAGTCACCAAATTGTTTGTAATATCGAACTTATACCTGATATCAGTGGCGTAGTAAGAATGAAACGGAGGATCAGTTCCCGGTTAAGATGGACTCCCAATTTTTTTTTTTTTTTTTTTTTGTTTTGCTACTGAGCATGTTTGTAATTGTTGGAAGTTTATGTTTTGTTACCTTTCGCTTTTCGGCTTTAGTGGCTCCAGAACAATTTGTTATTTTATTTGAAATTGTTAAACTTTTTAGTTTTGTGCTCCTCACTTTTGTCTAAGAGGTCTCCAGTACCATGTACTTTTTCTTCTTTTGAAATTGATCAACTTTTTTCTTGTTCTTTTTTTTGTTTCATTTGTTTAATTAAAAAATTTATTCACTGATTGATCTTTTCGGTCTGAAGCCACACTAACTGTACGCAACGATATATGGCAAGATATATGGCTCTATTTACTTGTACAGAATACATAGGAAATAATTTAATATCCAATTAAAAGTAGAAGACTTACTTAACGTTAGTTCACGCAAATAGCGTGGTCTCCTTTCTACTTAGGATAGGACACTGGAACACTTAGATACGAATCATTTTGTATGCATTCATCGGACCATATTCTACATAAAGATTGTGCAGCATACGCCTTACCAACTCTACGTCAATGGTCTTGAATAGCTCACTTTGTTAGCTAAAGAAGCTAGTTAATTACTGAATCGACTTCATTATACTCGTAGTACAAGTGCATCAACTGCTGCATGTAGATATTTTGCTCCATTGCCGTCATTGTTCGCTTCAGCGCCTTCAAGTAGCTAAGAGAAGTAGCTTCGATATAGTCTTTGAGATTCCTGTGCATCCGTGCAAAGCCTTTTTCGTCCTTGCATAAAGAAACTCCGGGCCTAAAGCCATCGTTTGAAATTGCTAAACTTTTAAATTTTTTTTTTTTTGGTACGTATTTTGGATTTAAGTATCTCGAGAGACGAATGTGTTTCTTCTTTGTGAAATTGTACTTTTGAATTGTATTTTACTCCTTACTATTTCTTTAGGAGCACAAAAACCATGTGTTTTATGTTAATTATTTTTTTATTTTCGCTCAGTTTAAGCCCAATAACTTCTTTTTTGCAGGTCATTGAAGACCCCGGGAAAATCTTCGCCTCCATTCTCAAAAGGTCTTGCTAAGCCTGTGCTAAATCTTAACAATATATTTTCGTGTTTAGATTTGCACCGATACCGGTGTAATGCGCTCTAAATGAAACCCATATTTTTACTGGGCTTGGACCCAAAACTTCGAACCACTGTGTGATATACTATCATGTCTATGAAAGTTAAAAACGTTCACACTTAATATGAAGTCTTTTTTGTTTTTAGTAACAAACAGCACAACTACGAGATACTCTATATAAACGCTTTTTTGAAATATACAGTTTGTGTACTTAGACAGACAGACAGACAGACAGACAGACAGACAGACAGACGAACGGACAAATGTAAAAAGACTGTTGCCGAGCCACTGTTCAAGACTATTTATTTATAAACTTATTTAATATGAACTATAAACTTTATAAGCTTTATATAAAATAATTAATACACATTATAAGCATAATTATATTACAACCGAAGCGAGTTCTGTCACCACTGTGCGCCATAACTCGTTGTATAAAATACGTAAGTAAGTAAAAAATATAGATAAGTATTGCACAAACTTGAAAAATAAAGAAAAAATTTACAAACTTAAACATCAATAGACACTTTTCATTGAAAAAAGAGAAAATAACAAAAATAAAAATACACATTGAACACCAACGAATTATAACCAACATCAATTAATTGTTTCTTACTTTTTGGTAACAACTTGACATTAACTTGTCTTTACATTAAATTATAAAGTTTGAATACTTTAAAAATAATTAAGAAATGTATAATAATTATATATAGATACATATTAAGTGGCTTTGTTTAAAAAATATTAAAGTTTTTATTGTATACAAAAAACCATTTAATATGTATACAAGGCATGTCCCGAAAGTTTATAAAACAGAGACAACTATTTCATAAATTTATTTATTTTTTTTTTTGTATTGTAGTTACCAAATATGAATGTACAAACTCAAAACAGTGAGTGAGAGAGAGAGAGAGAGAGAGAGAGATAGGTAGAGAGTTTAGCAAAAGTTTACAATTTAATGCTCGAAATCGTTTATAATACACAACTAGTTTTATGATTCATTGACTGTGATACATTAACTGTACGACACAAAGGAATTTAGTATTACCAGCATCAAAAAAGTTGCAGGTAGAACTTGTAAATGAATAGTATTAGCGATATATAAAAATGAATATAGGAAAATTTTAAGCAAAAACTTGAAATTTTTATTATAGTTATATCTAGCTATATATAGACTATGCAGAAGAGTGTTCCTTCAATCATTTTATTGGACTTCTATGTAAAAACTTGAATGTTTGGTTTCTTTTTTTTTGCCCGTTTTTGGCAGTGATTGCACTAGAGCAGTAATTAGCAGTCACAATAAACGCTGCTACTCAGAAATCACTGTTTAGATCATCTCTATTGCAAAGCACTATTAATTACTACTGATTCAGCGCTATATATTTTTAATGTATATACAATCCCTGATGAGCTGATCAGCTGAACTGGATCGGCAACTCACTAAGTGAAATTAGCTGGACTACGTCTAAGTGCTGCATTGTAGATGTCAGCCTAAGCAACTAGCTCGTCCCATATAAGCTAAAACCAATGCACATCTTAGCAATTGAGACTTGGCGGTTACTCATGCGCTAGCTGACTGGTGTTGATTGACTGAGATATCAACAAAACAGAGGAGATCTCTATTTAGTAACACAGTCTTGAGAATGACGAAACTAGCCTACATCTGCTCCGCGATTGTGCGGCTTTTGGTTTGAATCAGAGTCGGAGAGATGAACAAACTTTTTAGTACGGCACATTTCGACAAACTATATTCTTAGAGTCGATTTTGTCTAAATTAATGTAACCATAACTGCTTTAGGCTATAAGTGCCTGTGCCTGTTATATGCTAGTATGAGTGCACTACGTCTCATTTCTGACTAATATTGTGTGTTAGGTAAACGTAACTGGCAGCTCGAGCGTATTTCGCAGTGAGCATTTGCTTGTCATGCAGTTTAGGCCTAGAGACAATAAGTCGGGCTTTGATTATGCTTGAAAAGGTAACAATGTTTAAAAAATTTAACAATTGAATTTTGTCTAGATGATATGTTATAAGTATCATATTCCAACCCCTTGGAGAAGGCCTGTCTTTAGTCCTAAGGCGGAGAAAAAGGATTCAACCCTCATCAAAGCATTTAGGCACATTAGCTTGACGTCGTTTTTGTTAAAAACAATGGAAAAGATAATAGACAAGCATATTAGAGAGACGATACTGCATCATAGTCCCTAACATCGGAACCAACAGGCATATAGGGCGGGCAGATCAACCGACACTGCACTGCTGAATCTAACGGGGGTAATTAAAACATCCCTTGAACACAATGTGTGCCTTTTTGAACATGGCGTTTGATAACACAAATCACGGCACAATCTGCAATGCACCAGTAGAGAGGGGAGTAGACCCAATTATAGTGAAATTGATAAAGACACTGCTGAGAACAAGAACAGCTGAGAGAGGGATGAATAGCACCAACAAATCAGAATACAAACAGTTAAAGGTTGTCCACAGCGAGTTGTAGACGGTCGACTCAGTAGGCTAAGCGAAGTCATTAACATGGCAAGTGGAAAGTTTGAAGAAACACTCTGTGACATAATCAACGAAGGTCTCAAAATTACACAGGACTGGTGCAAGAAGGTGGGACTCAAAATTAACTCCACCAAAAAATTCATTGTACCATTTACTAGGAAGCACAAGCTGCCTAGAGTAAAGGAAATCATACTCGGCGGGGTAGTTGTGAAAGTTAGCAAGGAGATTAAATGCTTAGGACTAAGTTTAGACAGTAAACTTCTATGGAAAATGCATATTGAGGAAACTATTCGAAAATGCACCAAGACAATACTTGTGTGCAGAAAGTTGGCCGGAAAATCGTGGGGATGCAGTCCAAAAACCATGTATAACGTGGTAGTAAAGCCGATGTTACTATACAAAGACTAGTAGCATGCATATGCATCACTGGTGCAGTGCACACATGCCCGCCCAACTACTGCGTTGGAAGCAATTCTAGATCTAACACCACTGCATCTAGCAATTGAGTATAAGACTAAGGAAACACTCCTGAGAAAACAAAGGTATCTCAATTTACAGTCAGAAACGTCCATCTACATGGAAACAAGGAGTAACACTAGTGTCCATGCCAAGAGACGGGATGAGGAATATCTTCAATCGGAAGTCTTCTTGTCGGAATCCGATAAGAAGACTTGGACGTCGGAAAAGTAAGATACATACAGATTTATCTTTGACGACAGAAGGAACTGGTCTAGGAGTTGTAGGCGTCAGATTAACCCACTGGTAGTACTTGGGCAGATATAGTACCAGTATATTTCACTCTAAACTGTGCGCTATAATTAGATGTGCACAGTATAATTTGGATAGAGGTTATAGCAATTGTGACATGGCTATTCTATCAGACAGTCAGGCGGTGTTAAAAGCGTTAAGCTCCAACACCATCAAGTCCAAACTAGTGCAGGAAGCACTTATATTATTGGTAAAACTCGGCGAACACAACAAAGTTCACTTACTGTGGGTGCCAGGATACAGTAATATAGTAGGAAATGAGGTAGCCAATAGGATTGACAAGAAAGGAGCGATAACGCCAATGGTAGGACCAGAGCCTTTTTGTGGCACTGGGAGACACACAACACTGGAACTAATGCGCAATGAAACAAATAGGGCAAAGAAGCAGCACTGGGCCATGAGCCAAGGACTAAGGCAAGCAAAAATATTTCTAGGGGATTTAGATCCGCACAGAGCGAGTGCAATGCTTCAACTAGGTAGAAACCAGCTGGGAACATTGACAGAAATACTAACAGGACATTGTCGACTGAGGAAACAGCTGTGTGTGATGGGGGTATATAATTCCGAATGCAGAATGCAGAATGCAGAATGCAGATTTTATGATCATCATAAAGAAGAGACTCCTCTTCATATCGCTGTGAAGCAATAGTCAGAAGTAGACTTCGAATATTAGGCAGTTACTTTGTCGCTGAAGAACAACTGAATAAGTTTGATGCTAAGACAATACTAAGGTTTATGCAACAAGTGGGACTAGAGCAGTATATCGAAGTAAGAAGGACAAACACAGTAGATCTCTCTAGGTCGCGGTTTTAAAATTATAGCCTATAATAATATAATAATATAAGAGTAGCAAGAACTTGCAATGTTCGGCCAGCAGACTGATGAGAACTTGTAGCTAAGTTCGAAACACGTACGTACATATACTAACTGCCTGCAACTATAAAATATTTGTCTGTATAACTTGTTTTGTTTACTTAATTTACAAAATTAAAGTTGTCTCTGTTTTTAATAAAAGTTTCGTTACATTTTTAACACACCTTGTATTATATAGCATTGTATGTAGAAATACAAAACATGCAACATATATTGAAAATATGTATTTGTAACTAAACTGGAAACAATTTAATTGAAAATATACAATAAAAAAATTAACAAATTTAACAAATAGTATAGTTTTAACAACACAAACATAAAAGAGAAGCAAACTAAGTTTTGTACATAAATTCATAAAAGCTTCATCAAATAAGCAGTTACATATACTTAAGCACAACATTTATTCAGTTAGCGCAATATAATAATGCAAATGGCTTGACTACATAGATACGATGTGTAGACTATATACTTAGATACTCAAATATATAGATACTTGTATATATACTATGTAGCTGCAAACAACAATTTTCAATTATTTACATACAAAGTTTACGGTTTGAGCTCTCAATTACTAGTTTTGTCAATTGATTTTTAAAATACGAAATTTTGAATTTGTAATTTGATGCACAATACTGAGATGGATGAACATTTTGGCGACCGAAATAACTTTATATTGTAGGCTGAATGGAAAAGTGCAACATATTTGTAGAACACTGTTTCACTTTTGCCAGCAGCGTGTCATATAAGCAAAATACAGTTAACAAGCAGTGTGACCGTTTGCAAAAGCAAATTCTATATGCATTGTATTTTCAACTAAAAAAAATACATGGTTTTTGCATTTAATATTGACTTGGTAACACTGTTTTTCAGCTATCTCAGTATTAAGCTTTAATTATGAAACACACACACAAAATTACAACAAAAGCCATTTGCATTTTTTATATTTTTTATATACGATTTGGTTTTTTCTTTTAGTTATTTACTTTTTCAAATTTAATTTTACAACACAACAACGAATCAATTTAATAGTGTAGATGTAATAAACGAACACAACAATCAATTAATAGGTATATACTATATATATATATATATATATATATATATATATATATATATATATATATATATATATATATATATATATATATATATATATATATATATATATATATATATATATATATATATATATATATATATAAAAAACTTTTTGGTTTTTACGAAATTATATAAAAAAAGTTAGGCAAGAATTTTACAGTTATAGTTATTAAGAATTTTTAGAAAGAGATAGAGAGATATTACGAATACAAATATTTAAGAACAGCGGGACAAAAGTTCGTAGGAAGGACAAAATTTTAAGAAATTAAAAACAGAAATATGGATTTTTTTAAGTTCGAAAAATTTACATTTTATAGTTTTTTTTTTGCTTTTTTTTTTGAATTGAACTTTAATATTTTTTTTATTTTTTTTTTTAGATTGTTTCGTTTTCGTGTTCATTTCGTTTATTTGATTGTTTTTTCTTTGGTTTTTTTGTTTTTGTTTTTGGTTTGTTTGTTTGTTTGCTTTTACTTACCTAAGATGGATAAAATGACAACTACTACATCAAATAAATTCCATGGCTCAATAAAATAGTGATATCGTAAAGCGAATATTTTTAATAGACATTCGGAACTGAAAATAACTACGAATATCGCATTGAGATAGTCAAGGACAGCGTTATAAGTGTCCGATGCATCATAACGATCGAGTGTCATCGTAAACATGTTTAGGCCAATGAACAACATAATGATTATATCGAATTTTTTATCGGTAACTATTTCAAAGACTATTGCTTGTGGACGCCACTGTAAAAGAGAAAGAGAGAGAGAGAGAGAAAGAAAGAAAAACAAAAAAGAAAAAATTGGTAGTGTTTTTTTTTGTTTTTTTGTTTTCAAAAAAAATAATTTTTTTTTTCTTTTTTTTTGATTTGTTTTTTGTTTTTTTTTATCATTTTGTTTATAGTTTATATTATATTTTATATATTATTAGTTATGTTATGTTTGATTTTTGATATATATATATATATATATATATATATATGTATATATATATACATATATATATATATATTAATTTGTTTAAATATCTAATACAAGCGGTAACCATAAAATGCTTTTGTATTTTTTTGTTATTGTTTTTTTGTTATATGGCAACCATAAAATATTTGGTAAATTATTGTCTAAACTAAAGAAGTTTTTCATACAAACACACAAAAGTAGGCGGAGTAGGGGGACTACTCCAAATGTGTTGGGTTTGGCATAATATTACGAGCATGTCTGGACAATCGCCGATTTCTAATTTGGTTTGATGTCCTGGTAAAACCGAAAACGCGCTCGTAGGCCTAAAGCATCGGCACTCTGTCCTTTAGCATGTTTAAGTAAATATTCTTGGACCTAAGTGACTCCCTTGGCGTACACCAGAAGAAACTAAAATAATTTTAGACAAACTTTTTGTTTTTTCTACCGGATAAGTATAACTCAATTCAAGTAACAAGAGACGGATGAAACCCTATTGCTTTTATGACACACACTATCAAAAGCTTTACTGAAGTCTGTATAAATGACATCAGTTTGGCAACCCGACTCAAAAGCATTATTTACAACAGTGGAAAATTCTAAAAGATTAGATTAGTTGTAATAGATTTTCCCCTTTTGAAAAGTACTGTAATTGTTCACAAATGATTTTTTCAAAGAGCTTTGGAATAGCACTCAGCTTAACAATACCTCTATAATTCGATATATCAGACTTGCTACGCTTTTTATATAAAGGGATAATAAAAGACTCTTTCCAAAGAGATGGAAATTTACATAACTTTGTGGATAGATTGAAAAGAATTGTTAAAGGAAATCAAATGGAGCTAGAACATTGCTTTAGTATGCAACTGGGAATACTATCAGGGCCAGCTGGGAAAGAGAATTTAATTGATAAAAGACATATTAATATACTTTGCATGGAGATAGCGGGAGGAGCTATAAAGTCATATGATGTGATGGTGTAAGGATATGATAAACTAGGTTTAACAGAGCTGCAAGAATACGTACTTTGGAAAAAGTCGGCAAACAAATCAGATACGAGCGAATCAGAAGATGCAACTGCACCATCAAGAAATAATTGCGAAGGATACGCAGAAGTAGTATTACGTTTCGTATTAACGAAATTGAAAAACGATTTTGGATTGTGACGCATGTTTCGTTTAACTTTTATTAAATAATTAGCATAACACCTTTTATTTAATGCATTGAAATCAGAATGTGCGACACAATATTAACTAAAATCAGTCACTACGTTTATGGTTTTTTAAATAAACGCTACTTATTACTTTTTAATCGGTAAAGGCTACGTGAAAACCAAGGCTGTCTTTTTCCTGAGACTGGGAGTGTAGTGAATGGAATGCATCTGTCGAAATAACTGCGAACGGTGAAATAAAAAACATGCGTTTGCCAATTCAATATCTGAACAGCGCTCCAGATCATATGAACGACAAATACAGTCAAGCTGAAAAGAGACCATCCAAAGTGTGATGGTGATTATCTTCATGCATTGGAAGAGGAGGAATCCTATTAATAAGTACATCAAAACCAGCATCAACCAAAACAAGATCAAGAAGTCTTCCAGAGCTGTTGCACCAGCACCACGGGAGCAATTGGCACGATTTTTTCTAAATGTAACAAAATTATCATCAAATAACTCAGTATTGAGCTTGTGTGGTTGAAGCCAAGTTTCACTATAGACAATGATGTCAGCAATAAAAGAAAAACTATTAAGATAAACATTACTAAGCTTAGTTCTTGGTACAACAGTTGAAGGTCACAGTGACAGTGCATTCAGACCGGTATGTGAACATGTTGGAGGAATTCATGGTAAAGGTATTGACAAACGCCAGAAATCGGCTTTTTCAGTGTACCGACAATGGGAGGCATCACTTAATGGCATAGACTTAATGGGGTCTACGATACCTTTGTGTGGAGCAGTATGTGTGATTAGTATAAAAAATAAACTTTGATATTAACACATAGAAATATAAATCATTATAATTATAAATCTATTGTTCTGCATAGGGTCTTCATGCTGTACTACTAAATATAAGCACGCTCTGCATCAATGCTACAATATATATAGCAGAGATGGGCTCGGATGTGCGCCATGTCAAAGCAGTCTGGTCTGTGGCTACTCACATTGCTTGACGAAGTCAGCTCAAGAGAAAGAAAGGGTAAGAAAAATCAGTATGGGGTGAATGCTTTCAACAGAATAGTTCAATAATAATTCAATAGTCGAAAAAAGCTGGTAAAAAAACCAAACTGTCACGGGGGTTATATACTCGTATTTTTTTGGAATTCACTGCTTACGAATCTGATATCAAAAATTTACGAAAACAAAATGCGGTATACAAAATGTCGGACTAATTATAATAATTTTACGAGGGCTGCTATTTATATTTCGGGAACTGGCAACACTAATGTCAAAAGCTAAAATCTGGCAACACCACAATAAAGTTTGACATTTTTTCGCATAAACGTACTCACAAAGTTTTGATGTACAATTGCTATTTGTTTTGTTTACAGTGAGTTAAGAAAAGCCATTCGGCCAAAAAAATGGAAATTTCAAGAGAAGGTTTTCGTTGGATTATGTTTCACAACTTTCGACGTGGATTATCTCAACAAGAATGTGTCAATGAACTCAGTTCTTTGTATGGCTATAGAGCTCCATCAAAAACCACAGCATATCGCTGGTATAGTGAATTCAATCGTGCTCGTAGTTCGATCGCCGACGAATTCTGTGAAGTTCGTCCAAAATCGGTTGTTGTGCCCGAAAACATCGATGCAGTGCGTGAACTGATAATGCAAGATCGTTGTGTGACATATCGTGAGAAAGAGGCATCCTTGCACATTAGTTGCACTTCAATACATTCGATTTTGCATGAAAACTTAGCTGTAAAAAAATTTGCTCTCGTTGTATACCCCATAATTTGACAATCGCTCAACAGAAGGCTCGCGTCGATTGGTGTAAGGAAATGATTAAAAAGTTCGACCGTCGTGCTTCAAAAGACGTGTATAAAATCGTGACAGGTGACGTATCATGGATATAAGCGTATGAGCCGGAAACAAAACAGCAATCGACCGTCTGTGGGTCTTTCAAGACTAGCCAAATCCAACAAAAGTTGTTCGTGGAAGTAGCACAGCGAAGCAAATGATAGATCGCCTGTTTCTTCGGCCGAATGGGTAATGTGGCCACTGTTCCGCTTGAGCAGCGTAGGAGTGGTACAAGACCATTTGTTTGCCGCAAGTCTTCGGAGAATTGCGGAAAACCTACCGCCAAAGACGAATCATTCTTCATCATGACAATGCGAGCTCTCACACATCTCTCGTCAAAGAAGTGCATTTGTGAGCAGTCAAAACATAGAATTAATGGCTCATTGGCACCCAATTACTTCTTCTTGTTTCCGACTATCAAAGGTAAACTGCATGGTCATGAAGCATTCAACTGTTCCATGTTTTGGAGGTGTCTCAAGAGAAATGGAAAAACTGCTATGACAAATGGTTTGCGCGAATGCAAAAGTGTATTGAGCATCAAGGGGAATATTTTGAAAAACAATAAAGACATTTTCATTTAAAAATATTTGTTACTATTTGCTATTCCCGAAATATAAATAGTATCCCTCGTAGTATACAAACATTTTTTTTGATTACGAATCGAATGACGAATAGAAAATTGTACATAAATTTTGAAAGAGTCGTTTTGAAACTCGGTATATGACAGTGTTGTAAATGCCCAAAGTTTTTTAATTATAATATTTAAAACAGAATCAAAATAATTTTATATTTTCTAAAATTTATGTTGAAAAGCTTCTAGGACACCACTTGTACCATGTATTTGTTTAGTTAATAATGCTTGTTAGTAGATTATATGTAATTGATATTATTAATTTATGTTTTCAGTTATTATTTTCATATATTATTTTATACAGTTTTTTGTTTCTTTTTCGTTTTTTTTTTTATTATATTTGTAGAGGTACAACTCCAAAGTATTTTTTTTTTTTTTGATTTTTTTGGTTTTTTAAACGATCTTTGAGTGCTTTCTTTTCATCTGTGCCAATTGCAGACTAGAAATACAACGTATTAAACTTTCAATTATTTCGATTTAATTGATGTCTTCGTCATAGGTAGTATTATTATTATTATTATCATCAGGAAAGAAAAACAACAAAAAAAAAAAATTACTTACATCGTGTAGATCTGAACCGTCTGAATTCGAGTTACTATCGAGTTTCTACTAAACGAGCAATTCAATTAGATATTTTGTTTGAGAGAGATTTTGAGTTCTAGCAATTTTACAAATGTACGACTATATAGTATATAGTATATATATAGGTATATATATATATATATATATATATATATATATATATATATATATATATATATATATATATATATATATATATATATATATATATATATATATATATATATATATATATATATATATATATATATATATATATATATATATATATATATATAATATATATATATATATATTTGATAGATATATTATATATTGTACTATATATGGATTTTAGCAGTATTTAGATTAATAAGTATTTACGATATAGTATGGTACGAGTATTTGAAAGAAAAACGTGCAGTTATCAAAGTGCTAAAAAATTCTTGGTTTCATTTTATTTTTTTGTTGGTTTTTTTTAGACTTTGTACAGGCCGCTAGCGATTTTACTCGTTGCTATGCCATGACATTCAATCAATGAATCAATCATTCAATCAATCATACATTGCATAATCTTCACCCAATTGCTTAGATGACAAATTCATTGTCTAATCTGTTTAACATGCATTGGCAATAAGAAAACCATTTTAGTTCTTAGGTGATTTTTTTTTTTGGGTGAAGAGTGTATATATAGCTAGGTAGGTAGGTATATATATATATATATATATATATATATATATATATATATATATATATATATATATATATATATATATATATATATATATATATGTATACGTATATAAGTTGATATTGATATTAGACTAAGTAGTATTTGATCTGACTAGAGAGGCATTTACATTCCAAAGTAAGAAAAACATGCAAAATTGTTCAGTTGTCTTTAGCAATTTGATTGAAAGAAATAAACGTGTAGTGTTGGAAAACGTTTTTGCATTTTCCAAAATTTAAAATTTTATTTTTTTTATAGTTTTTTTGTTAATTTGATTTTTGCTTTTTTTTTGTTTTTTTTTTTTTGGTAGTCATAAAAATGTTTAAGAACAGACAACCAAGCGGACGTATCTTATCAATATATGATTTTATAGATACTTTATACAATACATTGTACCTAAAAAGGCACAAAACGGCAAAATAGTAAGAGAGAGAGATAGATAGAGAGAGAGAGAGAGAGAGAGAGAGAGAGCGTGTGAATCATTGTGAATGGCAACAATTGCGTTAGTTTTTTTTAATTTTTTTTATTGTAACTTATATGTCACAAATTTACATCGATCATAATTTGTAGTCTTTTAAAATTGAGTATCAATATAATACACATAGTGGTATCTAGTTTACAGTCTGTATAACTTGAAAATGTTTTTGACAAATGTGTCAACTGGGTTCTCTCATCAAGTACATATGAAAATGAGAGAGCTGAGTAGCAACCTTGCGACTCCGTGCACAGGCTGCTATGAAAATACACTAAAAACTGCGGCCTTCCCTGGAAGAATATCAGCAGTGGTACCTTCTCTGGCTAGCTTGTCCGCTTCACAATTTCGCTCTATGTTTTGGTGAGATGTATAACATAGTGCTCGGCAATCTCGTTAAGACATTTACGGCACTTCGTTGTAGTTTTAGTATTGGAGCTGAAAAAGTTCAGCGCTTTCAGCACAGCCTGACTGACTGTCTGAGAAGATAAACACATGCGCTTGTGTATATGAGTATGACTTAGGCAGTACGTTGCTTTCTGAATAGCTAGCATCTCCGCCTGCTAAACGCTACAAAAGATCGGGTAGTCTAAAGCATTCTCTAATAACCAGATTCGGTGAAAATACAGCTGATCCTACCCGACCATCCAGCTTTGAACCAAAGATGTTAACAACGTTTTCGCTATAGTGAGGAAGGTTGTCCCATTTTTAGTCTGGTGGGTATGAGTATAAGTACGTCATACTTTTTAACGAATTTAATGGTTGGTATAAAGTAATCCGTATTGGATTGCTACCATGCGAAGATTCCCTCAATCTAAGGGCTGTAACTATTGCCCTCTCTTTCGCAATGAGATCCAGTGGAATCAAATGAAGCAGGACATTTAGTGCATCCGTCGGTGTGAGGCGAAGAGATCCACTGATACACAGTTCAGCAAACTTTTGCAGCTTATGCATTTGCCTAAAAGTAGAAGCCCTTTCTAGTGCCGGCCACCTTACACATACTCTGTACAGCAAAACGGACCTAATTTCTGCCGTATATAACCAGCGGAGAGAATCCCCACCTTTTTACAATAGCTTTTTTGCACTCAAAGAGTTTTATGTTTGCCTTCTTTATACGCTCTTCCGTGTTTTTATTCCAGTTCAGCTTACTGTCCAGGTTCACTCCTAGGTATTTTGGGCATTCGCTAATAGTAAGACTGATTTTGTTAAGTTTCGGTATAGTCAGTAACGGAATCGGAGAAAAACACTAGTTCGGTTTTAACCAGTGACACTTTTTCCTCAACCATTTATTTACAAGCGTTCTGCTGAAACGAAACGGTATTGAAACAATGCGGGAAAGTAAGGTTTCTAGTTTATATGAACTTCACTGAGAAAAAAAAAGAGGCTCAGCTATGGAGACACTTCTTATGCTTATAGTTTTGTATCTTATAGAACTAGTATAACAAGTATAAGTAATTGACACACACGAAGCTTAATAGGCCACCAAAAAAAAAAAAAAAAAACCCACTCTCCGTACAAATTATGTTTCCATACTCTCCTAATGAACTACTGTTCAAAAATTTTGGTACTGAATTGCGTAAAAAAAGTTTCGGGCATTAATAAGTTCAAGCTCAGTTTAGTGAGATGAAAGTGAGGACGTATACATGAAATTACATGAAAATAACTTTTTGTTTAAATAAACTGTTCTATTTTCTAGTATCAGGCATGTATTAGTTGTCCAAAATATTTTTCTTATCAAAGTTCGAATCCTGTTCGAAAAACATCTGCGCATAGTTGGTTGATTTGCGAAAACATAACTGAGCATTCGAAGACTCTAGAAATTACATGGATTTTCGGTTGCTCATTGAAATAGACTCACTTCACGTTTCTAAATAAAAACTAAAAATTAAGAAATCAATTGTTTTCGAGCAATATTTGAAGAAAAAATGAGAAAAGCTACTGCATTGAGCTTAGAGTGGAACGTCAAAAAAAAAAAAGACTTCTTCCACTCACAAGGACTATCGCATCGAAATATTGCCAAACAGATAAAGCACAACTCCAGAACTGTTGACAGATATTTAAAAAATCCGGAGGCATATGGAGAACACTTTAAGGCGTGAAAAAAGCACTTGCTTCCCGAATAGAAAATAAAATTGTACGAATTGCTTCCAATTCGACTAAGTCAGAAATTAGCCGTAGTAAACGCAAGCCTTTCAACTGTTTAGCGGAGAAACTACTTCAATATGCAAAATAATACATGACGTGGACTGTTCAATCTGACACTCGACTTAATTATTGGCGTTCGGTTGTCTTTACTGATTAAAAAATGTTTCAATTTAGATGGCTCTGATGGCTTTCAATACTATTTTCATGATTTGCGAAAGGATGAGCTGTATTTAAGCCGCCATCACAGTCGAGTAGATGGAGTCATGGTGTGGCGTGCCATCACGTTTTATGGAACAATTGATTTAATTTTTATTGATCAGAAAATGAACGGTGAGCGTTTCGAAACATTGTTGGAGTTCGTAATTCCAAAACTAAATGAGCTCTTCGGACCAATCACATGGATTTTTCAACAAGATAATGCTCCTACTCATAACGCTCGAGTAGTAGTATAAAGTCATTTGTTTCGAGTTAAAACGTTAATATCATAACTTAGCCAACATATTCTCCAGACTTTAGTGTAATTGGAAATGTTTGGGGCTGGCTTACACGGAAAGTATATGCAGGGGTAAAGCAATACGAAGTTAAGAAAACATTAACTGCAGCGAGATTTCGCTGAGCTACATAGATATATACCTCTATCATTCTATGAAGAATCGGATGATGAATATGAAGTTATTACGAACGAAGGAGGCAGTACTCATTACTGAAATTATTTTTTGTTTCTGTTTTTCGAATACGTCAAAAATTTACACTAACTAAAAATTAATTTTTAAAATAAGTTACTTTTTTTCTTGCCTTATTTTAAATAGCTTTAAGAAAATGTTTGAAAAACAGAAAATTTTGTTAAATTTTTAGAATCTTTCGAATTTTATACTTGCAGAAACATTGAATAACCAAGACATATCTGCATATCAACTTTTTTTTCAATTGTTTGCAAAATAAAAGTTAGAAAACAAATTTGAATGCAAGTAAAAGACTGCGTCTAACCTATTGACCAGCAGTGTATTAATGCAGCAACTAAAAGTATGCAACAGTTTTTTGTTTGTTCTTCTTTCATTTTTTTGCATAGCAATAGAAACATTGAAAACTTGGAAAGGAAACGTTTCAGACGTTTCAAACAGTTTCAAACCGTTTCAAACTGTTCCAAACTGCAGTGCAGTGCTTCACAAATATGTATAGGGGGTGGAGCGGGGCTAATGCTGTGCAGCAAAACTTCAAGTTGTACAGACTTAGAACAAACTTTGGTATAAAATTTTCTACTATATTAAGATCGATTGACAAATAATTACAATATTAATGCTAACGCAAACATGTAGCTATACCAACGATTCAATTGTTGTATTGTATTGTATATTAAATATAATAAATATATGATGTGCTCTTTAGCAAAGCAATTGAACACATATCTTTTTTGAAAATATTGCTAGATATAATAGGCTGAGCCACAATCATGCTCGAATCGCTCGTTAAACGAATTAAATATAAAATAAATATTCTTTTTTCTTGTTTTCTTTTTTTGTTTTTTTGTTTTTGGTTTGTTTCTGCTGCATTTATGTAGCTTGAAGACAAGAGTAAGCCTTAAATCGCAAATTTTAGATAGGGAAAAAAATGCTTTAGCCGAACAAAAAAAAAAAAAAAAAAAAATTGTATATTTTTAATTTACAATTTTTATACAGATTGCTGAGATGTTGAGAGTTGAATATTTCTATATAGATATATAGAAACAAGATTTATACGATTGGCACAGAGTCTTATTGGTAGTACTATTTTTGTATTTGATTTATAATTTTTATATTGCGTTTTGTGATAATTGTTTGATTTTTAATTTTTTTGTTTTGTTTTTGTAGTTGAAATTTTTTTTATATAGATTATTTTGTTTTTGTTTGTTATAACAAATAAATAAGTATATTTATTTATAAGCTTAATAATTTATATTTTAATTAATTGTTTTATAATTATTTTGTTTTTTTTTTTTTTTTTTTGTTATAATTGTGGTATTTTTAGTTTTTTTTTTTTGTTTGTTTTTTATTTTGATTTTTGAATTGAATTTGCCTTACCCTCGGTCTAGGAATGGCTTTTAATGGTTTTTTAGAGCCCATCTTTTTCATAGCATTATAGTACTTTTTCTGATCTTCTGTCATGAACATTTCTAATGATCCACCTGCTTTTTTCTTTTGCTCATTAAAATTATCAATGATAACACCAATGAACAGATTGAGTGTGAAAAATGATCCAAATATAATGAAGAATACGAAATATAAATACATATAGATGTTCGTTTCACGAATCGGCTGCTTGTCCACCTGTGTTGTTGTTGTTGTTGTTGTTGTAGTTGTTGTAGTTGTAGTTGTAGATAGTTGTTGTAGTTGTAGTTGTAGTTGCGATCGATTCGAAACAGTACAGTTTTTGAGTACAGATGAGTACAGTTCGGTACAGAACAGAACAGTTCAAATCATTCAAATCATTTTCAGTTGTTTTTAGTTGAATATATTCGTTGTAAGTTTTGAATAGAACGTAGAATTTGTGAAGTGTATTCGATATATATATATTTTTGATTTGGATGGATCATTTTTTGTTGTTGTTGTGGTTGTTGTTGTTGTTGTTGTTTGTAGTGTATTGTAGTAGTTGTAAACGTGGTTTTATATTGTGGTGGTGGTTGTTGTTGTTGTAACGTGTAGTGTATAAATTTTTTTCGATTATAAAAAATTTGATTTTTTTTTTGTTTTTGGTTGTTGTAAAAAAGAGAAAAAAGGTAAATATAAGAAAAGATTATTATATTTAGTAGTTATTACAAAAAAAAAAAATAAATAAATAAATAAATTAAAATAAAATTATTAAATTGCGTTGTCGTTCAACGTATTGTTTTTTTTTTTCTTTTTTTTTTTTTAGTTTTAGTTTTTTGTAACTTCCAGATTTTTTGTATCTTTTTTTTTTAATATCTTTTTATTATTGTTTTGTTCTTGTTGTTGTCAGAAGCGTACAGAAAATGTAATTCCATATACAATATTTATGTTTTTATTACTACAATATGGTTATACATTACCTCTCGTGAATCGATTGCATCGTTCATTATTTGTATCCAGCCTTTGAAGGTGGCCACTTGAAAAAGGCACAGATACGCGTTACCTACATGATCGAAATTCATTGCTGAATTTACCCATGTGTAGTTTTCGCTTTCGCAGGCATTGCGATTCGGTATGATTTCGTGGCTGAGCTTCGTGCCGTTTGTATCTTCGCACTAATGATGATTCATTGAAGTTTTAATTGTATACAATCATTAATAAATAATAAATAATATTATGCAATATACACAGATACACGAGTTCGTTATCAAAAGAAATATGTATACACATAATTGTATGTAACAAAATTAAACAAAACAAGTAGAGAAACCATAATTGAACTCATATTAAGAGTGTGTAATATAATATAATATATAAATTATAGTACTAATTCATGTAGATACAATATACAATACAATATAGATAAAAAAAAGTATATATTAAAGCACTAGAATATACTAGTACTTTGTTGTTTATCATTATTATTATTATCAGAAGCAACTAATTAGCATTTTTATTTGTATTAAAAAAAAAAAAAAAAAAAAAAAAAATTATCTATTTTTATAGTAACTAAGTATCTAAGATATTCATTAAATATCTAAGTATATATAATTGAAAAGCAGCGCTAAAATTCAATCACTTTCATTTCTTTGTGTGTGTGTGTGTGTGTATGTGTGTGTGTGTGTGCGTGTGGGCGTGTGTGCTTGTGTCCGTGTACATATGTTTTGGTATGTGTGTGTGTGCGTGTCAGAGCAAAAATGTATCTAAATTTGTAAGCCAAAAGGCAATGTATGCTCGTTTAAACGATTTGAGTACTTTTGCAGCGTTGGGCGCACCATAACTCACGAGTAAGTAGCGAAGAGAGAGAGAGAGAGAGAGAGAGAGAGAGAGAGAGAGAGAGAATGCAGCTTAATCAGTAGCAAACGTGCATGGTAGAATATACACATATGCACATACATACGAGTGCTGCTATTTATATTTCGGGAACTGGCAACACTAATGTCAAAAGCTAAAATCTGGCAACACCATAATAAAGTTTGACATTTTTTGGCATGGATGTACGTATCAAAACTTTGCGAATTTCCATTTTTTGGCCAAATTGCTTGTCTTAACTCACTGTAAACAAAACAAATTGCAATTGTACATCAAAACTTTGTGAGTACAATTGCTATTTGTTTTGTTTACAGTGAGTTAAGAAAAGCAATTTGGCCAAAAAATGGAAATTTCAAAAGAAGGTTTTCGTTGATTTATTTTTCACAACTTTCGACGTGCATTATCTCAACAAGAATGTGTCAATGAACTCAGTTCTTTGTATGGCGATAAAGCACCATCAAAAACCACAGCATATCGCTGGTATAGTGAATTCAATCGTGCTCGTAGTTCGATCGCCGACGAATTCCGTGAAGGTCGTCCAAAATCGCTTGTTGTGCCCAAAAACATCGATGCAGTGCGTGAACTGATAATGAAAGATCGTCATGTGACATGTGTGATCGTGAGATAGATGCATCTTTGCACATTAGTTCCACTTCAATACACTCGATTTTGCATGAACACTTAGCTATAAAAAAATTTTCTCTCGTTGAATACCCCATAATTTATCAATCGCTCAAAAAAAGTCTCGCGTCGATTGTTGTTTCAAAAGACGTGTATAAAATCGTGGCAGGTGACGTATCATGACGGGTCATGTGGCCACTGTTCCGCTTAAGCAATGTAGGACGGTCAATTCTGAGTGGTACATAACCAGTTGTTGGCCAGAAGTTTTTCGAGAATTGCGGAAAACCTACCGCCAAAGACGAATCATTCTTCATCATGACAATGCGAGCTCTCACACATCTCTCGTCAAACAAGTGCATTTTTGAGAAGTTAAAACATCGAATTAATGACTCATCCATCCGTACAGTCCTGGTTTGGCACCCAATGAATACTTCTTGTTCCCGACTATCAAAGGTAAACTGCGTGGTCAACGATTTACCAGCGCCGAAGAAGCAGTGGAAGCAGTTGAAGCAGGTGGAATTAATTTCCTCGATGCTAACGGAGGAACTGGAAAAACGTTCCTAATTTCATTGCTTTGGCGAGAATCAGATTGCAAAGTGAAGTTGCCCTAGCATTGGCTTCATCTGGAATAGCTGCGTCTTTGTTAGAAGGCGGACGAACTGCATATTCTGCCGAGAAATTGCCACTAAACATGCAAGTCAACGAAGCACAAACTTGCAACGTCACCAAAAACCGCGCATTGGCAAAGATTCTCCAGGTATGCAAATTGATTGTTTGTTACGAATGCACGATGCCCCACAAGAGATCGCTGGAGGCACTGGACAGAACGCTGAAAGATCTTCGTGACACACAACCGAAACATTTTTGGCGGAGCCATGATTCTGTTGTCCGGTGATTTTCGACAGACTCTTCCAGTTATTCCACGATCAACTGTAGCTGACGAACTAAACGCGTGCTTGAAATCATCAAATTTGTGACGGCATGTGGAGACACTCCAATTAACGACTAACATGCGAGTGTTTTTAAAACAAGATCAAAGTGCAAATGTTGTTTCGAAGCAGTTGTTAGACATTGGAACTGGGAATGTCGCAGTTGACATCTCGACCGGATTTATTACATTATCCACAGGTTTCTTATTCAGCGTGTTTTTCCAGACATAGCGCAACAATTCAAAAACCATAATTGGCTAAGTAAACGAGCAATATTGTCGGCGAAAAACAAAGATGTCGATGATCGCAATGCGACCATTAAGAATTTTCTTTCGGGTCAGTAATTTTTCTTCAAGGATGACGTAGTCAACTATCCCACAGAATTTCTGAGTTCACTGGAATCGCCTGGACTACCTACCACCTAACAGTTTGCTATTAAAAGTACGTTCAGTTGTCATCATGCTGCGTAACATTAATCAACTATCGACTATGCAATGGAACGAGACTGGCTGTGAAAAAGATAATGAATAACGTCAGCGATTTTCGATGTTTAACCGATTAGTTGTGAACACTCTAAATTTAATCGATTTTTATACGAGAATAATAAATTGTATAGCATACATTTCTGAATTTTCAAAGTAAAATATTTTTGCATTTAAATAATCAATTTTTATTCTGTTTTTTTTTTTACCAGTTAGGATTGTTGCTAATAATAGAGCAACAAAATTTAATCTTTGAAACTAATAAAAGCGGGCAAAGAGCTACTCATTAAGCTATTCGAACTGTATTGTTTGGCTATTCGATGACGACGAAAGACTGTTTGACCAGAGCTCGGAAAATATGCACAACCAAATTGTTCTATACTGTCTGCTCACCGAAAAGACAGAAATAAAAATGAAGCAGACTCGCTCACTGTCTCAACAGAACACTTCTTTTTGATCGTTCGTGTTTTCTGTAGCATGCATCTCGATAGGCGATACCCACGAAGTT
Source organism: Leucophenga montana (assembly GCA_035044765.1). Classification (NCBI taxonomy): domain Eukaryota; kingdom Metazoa; phylum Arthropoda; class Insecta; order Diptera; family Drosophilidae; genus Leucophenga; species Leucophenga montana. Next base: position 318,175 of record JAWNNQ010002080.1, read on the forward strand.
GTCTTACGATAATAGCTTGATGGTGACACTTTCGTTCGACTCTCAGCAACTGAGCATCAGCAACTGAGCAAAACGAGCCAAGTGGAAGCGTAAAGTATCTTTTTTATTGTTGTTGCGTTAGTTTGTTGTTGTTGCTTTAAATATTTCATCGCAGGCAAAGCATGGAAGAGGGAGGGAGAATGAGAAAGGGCGCTAAATTGTGTGCATACGTTAAAATATAAGTAACACACATACATACATGCGCAAAACACACTTTCGGCAAATTTTGCACAGCAAAGTGTCTTATGTGAACAAATGCATAAAATTAGCGAGAGAAAAAACTCTCGTTGCTTGAACAAAGAGCACGATGAGAATAAACGGTGTTGAAATGTCTTTTCGCTTCCATTTTAAATCGTGTCCGCTCGCAACAGTTTTTTTCGGACTGCCTATAAAAAAAAGACTGCTTCTTGCGAGCTCTGGTTCTTATATACACGCACTCGTCTGTTTGTCGGTAGCTGTATCGTCACAAAAGCATTTAATAGTTGTTGGTCCAGTAACTGATCTATAAGACTGGGAAAGAGAACTGAGTAGCGTCTGCCAAAGCATAACTCAGTGATCAAATAATCAGTTATTTTGCAGATTTCGATGACAGAAATACGTTTAATATTTAACCACAGAATGGAGTGTTTGAACTCTACAACAACATTTGCTAAATACCTCTTTAGATGTTCAAACATTAAGACGCTGTTAATCCCGCTTCTGCTGTATTATGACGCAGAAGCCTGAACCATGAAAACAATGTATGCAGCATTTTTCGAAGTATTTGTTTTTTTCAAACTTGTGCCCATGACCGATAAGGAAGTAAGTAAGAAGCTATATTCTTGCCAACTCGATTGAAGAGCTTCATGAATGTCAGTGGAACAACCATGGAACCATTTGCATCATATTAAATCATGATAGAAAGTTAGCAAAATCTAGAGGAACTTTAGTTTACCATAAGATTGAAAATATGAAGAAGTCCTCAAATAATCAAAAAATAAGAGTTTAGGAAGTTTAACACTGATACACTTAACTGAGACAAACAAATATTACAAGAGACACTGACTTCGCAGTTAGTCACAACAGGGACCTAACTCTAATACAACTAGGTGTTCCAAAAAAAAAAAAATGGAATAGGCTGTCAGGGCAAGTGGGGCAGGACCTCTGTGACATAATCAACAGAGGTCTCAAAATTACACAGGACTGGTGCAAGGAGGTGGGACTCAAAATTAACCCCACCAAAACATTCATTGTACCATTTAGTAAAGGAAATCATACTCGGCGGGGTAGTTGTGAAAGTTAGCAAGGAGATTAAATGCTTGGGACTAAGTTTAGACAGTAAACTTCTATGGAAAACGCATATTGAGGAAACTATTCGAAAATGCACCAAGACAATACTTGTGTGCAGAAAGTTGGCCGGAAAATCGTGGGGATGCAGTCCAAAAACCATGCTCTGGCTGTGTAACGTGTTAGTAAAGCCGGTGTTACTATACAAGGACTAGTAGCATGCATATGCATCACTGGTGCAGTGCACACATGCCCGCCCAACTACTGCGTTGGAAGCAATTCTAGATCTAACACCACTGCATCTAGCAATTGAGTATAAGACTAAGGAAACACTCCTGAGACTGTTAGTTCAAGAAAACAAAGGTATCTCAATTTACAGTCAGAAACGTCCATCTACATGGAAACAAGGAGTAACACTAGTGTACATGCCAAGAGACGGGATGAGGAATGTCTTCAATCGGAAGTCTTCTTGTCGGAATCCGATAAGAAGACTTGGACGTCGGAAAAGTCAGATACATACAGATTTATCTTTGACGACTGAAGGAACTGGTCTAGGAGTTGTAGGCGTCAGATTAACCCACTGGTAGTACTTGGGCAGATATAGTACCAGTATATTTCACGCTAAACTGTGCGCTATAATTAGATGTGCACAGTATAATTTGGATAGAGGTTATAGCAATTGTGACATGGCTATTCTATCAGACAGTCAGGCGGTGTTAAAAGCGTTAAGCTCCAACACCATCAAGTCCAAACTAGTGCAGGAAGCACATATATGATTGGTAAAACTCGGCGAACACAACAAAGTTCACTTACTGTGGGTGCCAGGATACAGTAATATAGTAGGAAATGAGGTAGCCAATAGGATTGACAAGAAAGGAGCGATAACGCCTTTTTGTGGCACTGGGAGACACACAACACTGGAACTAATGCGCAATGAAACAAATAGGGCAAAGAAGCAGCACTGGGTCATGAGCCAAGGACTAAGGCAAGCAAAAATATTTCTAGGGGATTTAGATCCGCACAGAGCGAGTGCAATGCTTCAACTAGGTAGAAACCAGCTGGGAACATTGACAGAAATACTAACAGGACATTGTCGACTGAGGAAACAGCTGTGTGTGATGGGGGTATATAATTCCGAATGCAGAATGCAGAATGCAGATTTTATGATCATCATAAAGAAGAGACTCCTCTTCATATCGCTGTGAAGCAATAGTCAGAAGTAGACTTCGAATATTAGGCAGTTACTTTGTCGCTGAAGAACAACTGAATAAGTTTGATGCTAAGACAATACTAAGGTTTATGCAACAAGTGGGACTAGAGCAGGACATCTACATAAGTAAGTAGAACAAAATAATAGATCTCTCTAGGTCGCTGTTTTAAAATTATGTCCTATAATAATAATGATAACAATGGCATTAGGCAGGCCCAAGTGTATAGTGCAGATTCTGTGTTGGATGCATAGAAAAAGCCAACTATTTTTTCTTGATGCAATATAACAATGGAAGAACACTAAAGTACAGTTGGATCAATTGTAATCTCCAATGATAAACGCAAAGCAAATTGAGTGTTTCAGCTTTGTCAGCTTTTATGTGTAGTTTTTGTAGTTTTTGTAGTTTTTGTTGTTTTTTTTTTTTTTGGTAAATTTTAGCACATTTTGTTGAACTGAATATACATAGTTAGATATGTAGATATTCGCGTATAGAAATTATCTGTGTGCGCTTCAATGTTTTTATGTATGTGCATGTGTGTGTGTATGTAAGTATTTGTGTGATATATGTATGTATGTTAGTAGATTGAATATGTGCAACTAATTGTGTTTGTATGTACTTAATTATGCAAATACTATGGTATCTATACATTTGTCATATGTATTTACATAAAAGCTTGTAAGTACAATTTGTAATTCGATGCACATACATTGATCATATGCCAAAGTGACATAGGATCTTGAAAGCGCATAACATTTATAGTTAGAGTTAGTTTTTTTTTTTTTTGTATTTATATGTAAAAATTTGATCAACTATTTACGAAAAATAGATGCAAAGATACGCTTTAACATTTGTTTTGAACTTCTTTGTTTTTTTTTTTTATTTTGAGTTGAATTTCAATTTCATTTGCTAATTAATTACTGCTAATTTGTGCTTAATTAAAAAAAAAAACTTTAGAGTGTTTTTAGAAAGTAGCGCAAAGTTACATTTTTATTGCACTACTTTCTAATGTGATTTTTTTTCAGATTTTTTTTTTTTTTTTTGATTATTTTTGTTTATTTTTGTTTATTTTTGATTAAAGTTTGAAGAAAAAAAAAAAATTATATTCGATTGTCAGTTTTGGTTTGAACGTACCTTAAAATATTTTCCAGCAAAAAGCTGTACACCCATTATGGCAAAAATGAGCCAAAATATTAGACACACCAATAGCACATTGAAGATGGACGGTATAGCTTGTACCAGCGCATTAACGACGACCTGTTTAGTTTTTTTTTTGTTTTTTTTTTTTTTGGTTTTTTTTTTTTAACCGATTTCGATACAAGATACAAGATACAATTTATAACGATTTGTTTTACGGTCGTCGCCATCAGGTTGGTTGGTTTGGTATGATGTGTTGCAGTGCAGAGAATTGCATTGCGGAATATTTAATACATTTGATCAGATGTTTTGTATATATATATATATATATATATATAGATATTATTTTTATTATAATTTTTTTTTTTTTTTGGTTTTTTTTTTTTTGTTTGGAGATGCGTTTTGCGGATTTAGGTTTATGATGATTCGATTTGATTTGTCGATTGTTGGATTAGGAAATAGAATATACACAAAAGCAAAAATTATTTAGTATAATTTTATTTATTTTAATATAGTTTATATTTATAAAAAAGAGATGATTTATGTATAAATGATTCATGTTACTGTGATGTGTATTTATATATTTATAGAAATTGTATATTGTGTATAATATAGTTTTCTCTATTTTAAATAGTTACAATTACTAAAGCTAGTTACAACTATTTACAATAAATACGAACATGCAAACTACTGTAACTGCGTTTCTAAACAATGATAAAAGTATCTAAAGGTCGCAGCATAAACAATAGTTGTGTAGCTATATACAATATACTTATATACATATTTATGTCTTGTAGATACATTTCAAGTTACATAAAGTTTGCGGCGTGCAATTATTCAAATACATATAGGTGTATGCAAAAGTTACAAAATGCATTAAAAGTTATACATAATGAAGGCAATAATTTGCACTAATTCCAAAAAAAAACTTTATTACAAAAATATAAATCGAAATTAGAAACACAAAACCAAAAAAAAAAAAAAAAAAAAATAAATGAATTGCATAAATACGATTTTATTTTATTTGTAAAAAGCATCTACGAATTGTATGCCTGTATTTAGTACAGTGCAGCACAGCCCTAGACTCTTGAGACTCTTGCATGTCAGCGGATGTTAGCAAAGCATAGTAGTAGAACAAAGAAGAAATGGCAAAGCTATGCGTGTGCAAAACAACAAAAACAATAACAACAACAACAAAATTATACGCTTAACACAATACGAAAGAGACTAGGATTGTGCTGCACTGTTCTAGTTCTAGTTCTAGTTTAAGTTTAAGTTTAAGTTTAAGTTTAAGTTTAAGTTTAAGTTTAAGTTTTCGTTTGTTTTTCTTTTGTCTTTAATTAAATATGCATAAAACGAGCTGTTTAATGATTTTAAGTGAGTTAATGTTTAATGCTTTTCATATAGTAGATAAATATAAATAAACAAGCTTTCGTTGATTTCAATTAAAATTTGAAATATTCACTAAAACTAAATGTATTGTAATTATGTATGTATACCCTGCACACATGTATATCTATGTTATAGTATGAGTATGTGAAGCGGTATATTACATTTGTTACATACTAGTAAAGTATGCGTTAGAGCTACATATTACAAAAGTATCTAAATTGCTAAGCAGCTAGTACTTAGTGTTGTCTGTCTGTCTGTCTGTCTGTATGTCTGTCTGTCTGTCTGTCTGTCGGTCTGTCTGTCTGTCTGTCTGTCTGTATGTCTATATGTAGATGCTTCAAACCTAGCTTTATATGTACTATATTTAATGAACTTGAATTAGTACTGAAATATTTGTAATATGTCTTTATTATTTTGTTCTTAGTATTATTATCAAATTTAAAGCAAGCTAAAAATGTTTACTTCGATAGAACCGAAGCTTCAATACTCTTCACAAGCATTTAATAAATTACTGCCAAGTCTTTTGTATGCTATAGTGATAATATGAAGCCTTAATTTTATTTATATGAAAATTATATCTTATAGGAACTAACGCTAAAAGTGCGCAGGAAAGGCCCAACAACCATTACCATCACATGTATGGTCGACACAATCGACCGCAATGTACAAATAATTACACACAATACAAATATAGCGAAATAATCACCAACATAATAGCGAAGTGCATACAAAGTAAATTACGCACTCACCTATATCTTTTGCACTTGCAGTATCTAAAAACCTGCTCTCATGCTAACGTATTGTATAATATTTGTGTGTGTGTGTGTGTGTGTGTCTGTGCATTAGCTTTTCATGTAAAGCCTATTTGTGTTTGATTCGTTGTGTAGGTGGCGATTTTTTAAGCCTTTTATGCACAAAATATTCAATCGATTTTGATAAAAATATATACTGTGCAGATCTGTCAAAATCGTGTGAGCATCGCAGCCATCATAAAACTCGTCTTGCCTACCCATATATAGTTGCGAATCTTACATACAGAAAAAGTCACCACATATTGAATTTAAAGTATTGAATGTAGTGAAAAAGCTTGTCATACAAAATATGAAAAGCGGGCGGCTGCTACACCTAAAAGTGAGCGGGACACGCCCACTAGTAGATGTGTATGAAGCGATGTAGTAGATGTGTAAGATGCCGCCATATCGAATTTCAAGTTGATATTGACGTTTTCCATACAAATGCATAAAAGTGAACTGTTGGTTTATATGGGATTACCTCAAAAACGCCCATTTGTATATGTATATGAAGCAGTTGTCCACTAGAATCCACCAAATCAAATTTCAAGCTAATATTGACTTCAATGAAAATTTTCACGGTGGGTTTGTATGGGGGCTATTCCAAAAAGTGGGCGAGACACGCCCATTAGTCTATGTATGTCAACCTAATATTGACTTTAATAAAGAAGTTTTTCTTACAAAAACACAAAAGTGGGCGCGGGCCGTGACCGTTAGTCTATGTATGTAAAGCGGCTGACCTTAGAAAGGCACCACATTGCATTTCAACCTAATATTGACTTAAATAAAGAAGCTTTTATACAAAAAGTCAAAACTGCTGACAGTAGGTTTGTATGGGGAATACCCCAAATATTGGGCGGGTCTCACCCATTAATGTACATGTCAAGCATACGTTGACTAGAATTATACCATATCAATTATTAAGTTGATATTGACTACAATAAAAATATTTTTCTTAGAAAAAGTCAAAAGTGGGCGGTGAGTTTGTATGGGGACTAACCCTAAAAGTGGGCGTGGTGGGTCAATCTTGAGAAGTAGTGTATGTGCAAAATTTCAACTGGATAGCATAAAAATTGCTCCCCCAAAAATGCGCAACAACATACAGACGGACAGACAGACGGACAGACATACGGACAGACAGACGGACATGGCTAGATCGACTCGTCTCGTCGAGCTGATCAACAATATATATACTTTATGGGGTTTACGATGTCTCCTTTAATGCGTTACAAACTTTCAGACAAACTGATAATACCGTTTCACCGTTATCCTTACAAAAATGAAAAAGTTGGTGGTGTGTTTTGGAGGCTGTCCCAAAAAGTAAGCGTGCCATGGCCAGGGAACTAGTTTTGATACAGACAGACAGGACATGGACAGACGAACATGGCTAGTTCAATTCGTCTCGTCGAGCTGATAAAGATTATATGTACATATGTAGATACCATATGGGCTTTTCGGTTGTTCCCTTAATGCGTTACAAACTTCGTGACTAAATTATAATATTATACACAATATGTGTGAAGAGTATAGTGAAACCTTATATATGTATATAATAACACCAACCCGCTTCCACTACTTTTGCTTTATTATTGTATATCATTAGCATAAAACTGTGCAGAATATCATATATCGTATATATTTTACTATAGTCCTACAAATCGACTAAGTTACTTTCATTGGTTTGTAATTGTAAATATTCTAAGTGTAGACATTTTGTAAGTAGTCTAGTCTACTATTTATACCTATATGAGCATTCTATAACGATAGACCTCATTCGAATTTAAGAGTTTACAAAAATGTAAAATCTTTCCGAGTCAAAACTTTGTAAAAAGCATAATTTTTTAGAATGGTACCTGAATGAATAGAACATAATCCGATAGAGGGCAGTGAAAGCCAGTACGCATAACAGTTTCTAAAGTGATAATTGAACAGAAAAACTATTGCTAACCACTATTGCCAGTGAGCAGTTACACTTGCTGATCAATATTCATTGCAGCAATGGCCAGGCATACCCCCAGGCACGGCGTTTTTTAGGGGCCCGGTGGCACGCGTTAGTGTTCTGCAGACCCGAACACCGGATTAACGCTCGGCTCTCTCTGGTGCCAGACACAGGTAACTGTTACGCCATGAATTCTAGCAGCATTGTTTTGCAGAGTTGCTTCGAACAAGCAATTAACACACTAATCAGCTGGTGAACGGTTTTCAGTATCACTCGACCAAAGTGCGACTTGACTGTTATTTGAAAAGTGTCTCCAGCGTAAAGTCTGACATTTTTTAGCCCTAACTTACTGAAAACACTTTGACACGTACGAGTGCAATTTGGTTTCTTTACAGGCACTTGAAAAATTCATCTCGGCCAAAAAATGGAATTAAACCGTGAACATTTTCGTGCGATGATTTATTACGATTTTCAACGTAGATTATCAAGACAAGAGTGCACCAATCAACTTAAATCAACTTTTGTTGATGAAGCTCCATCCTGGGCCACTGTGAAAAACTGATACAACGAATTCAATCGTGGCCGCAGTTCGCTCACCGACGAATTTCGTGAAGGTCGTCCAAAATCGGTCGTTGTGCCAGAGAACATCGATGCTGTGCGTGATACTGATAATGCGAGATCGGCATGTGAAATATCGTGAGATTGAGGCAACCCAGGGCATTAGTATGACTAGCATACATACAATATTACATGAACATTTGGTTGTCAGAAAGGTTTATTCACGTTGGATACCGCATAATTTGACAATCGTTCAAAAGAGCGCTCACACTTTGGCCGTAACAAATGAGTTTTTGGATGTTCAAAACATCGAATTGATGGGTCATCCGGTGTACAGCCCTGACTTGGCACCAAATGACTTCTGTCCTGTTCCCTCACATCAAAAATAAACTGCGCGGACAGCGGTTTTCAACTCCCGAAGTAGCTGTTGATGCCTGGAGGTATCTCTTTTGGAGTGGCAAAACTGCTACACAAAATCGTTCGGGCGAATGCAAAAGTTTATCGATCTTAATGGTGAATATTTGAAAAAACAATAAAACGATTTTTTCTCATAAATTACCGTTTTTTCATATTAGGCTAGAGATATATGTAGCAACCCTCGTAATCGCTTAATCGATTGTTAGATACAATTTGAATTTTCATATAAGTGTAAGGGTATTGAAATTTGCGACTATTGGAAATCAAAACTTGATGAAGTTTTCGCTTTTCTTGTCAATACTACATTTTCTGACATAATCGATTTATTGCAATTAATCGATTAATCGTTGTCGTATTTTACCAATCGATAATCAACTCTATGAACACCACTTAATATTTGATTAAATAGACTTAAAATTAAGTACTTTGTTTTCTCCATTCGTTTACATTTTTAATTATAAGAAAATTTGAATACTCGGTCATATCATTATGAAATGCATTGTGCTGTTCGTGTAGCAGTTAGAATCATACTGGTTATGTATGTTGTTTGATTTTTTTATGTTTTTTGCTTGGTAACTCATATTGTTTATAAATTAATCTAAAAGTACATTTTATGAGATGAACGAACGAACGAACTAGCGAACGAACGAGATTGATAAAGAGTAACTAGAGCGATGTAGAGTAAGAATGCAGTGTTTAGCTAAATTTATATGTAAGAATTTAACTAATAAATAAAATTTAAAAATAAATATTATAAGTAATAATAAGTTATATAAGTAAGTATAATATTATATAGAGGTATATTTTGAGAGAATGGTTTAGTATGTTACGTGATATGCAAGTAACTAAATCAACTCACTAAGCTAATTTCATTCAATTAATAATTATAACTTTAATCATTCCAATTAATTCATAAATTATTGTAGTTAACATTAATTAATCAGCCAGTTAATCAATCAATCAATCATTCATTCAATTAATTAATTAATTCAACTACAGGTTGATATACTCGTAAATGAAATACAAACAGAATTCTATTGTTCTATGTAGTATGTAACTAATTTGTAGTTGGTATATTATGATGTAACTAAAATATATGCAAAGTAAGTCTTTGGTTCTGTGAGTTTTTCTTTCTTTTCTTTGCTCTCATTTTGGGTGTTTAGGTACATTGCATGTATACACCCTGCACGGTGTCTAGTGGAGTCTGATTTATTTAGTTGAGTATGATTATTGAATTGAAAATACAACATCCATTTGTTCAAATAATAGTGTGGGTAAATAGCAACATTCCGTTCAATATCATTATTGGTTCCGTGCCGTTCCCTTCAGCAGTAGTATTGCCATGCGTACTATTAATTTTCCCAACATTGCATTGCGTACCATTTCATTTCTTGTTATTAGTTCCAAACCATTCCGTTTCGTACCATTTCATTCATTGTTATTAGTTTCATACCATACCGTTGCGTACCATTCCATTTCTTGTTATTAGTTCCATACCATTCCGTTGCGTACCATTGGTTTTATACAATTCCCTTCCGTACCATTGGTTTTTCTGCTATGTACCATTTCCCACCATACCCTTACGTTACTTTTGCAGAAGAGTTTTTACTATTGTAAAAACAAATTAAGAAATTTCTTTATGAAGCAAGCTAAACCATGGTTAGATTAGTTAAGAAAATAAGTTAAGCGCAACACACACAAAAAATATCCTTTGAATTTTGCGACTTGAGAGTGGTAAGGGACGTGTATTTGGTGTCACTTGTCTGCTTTGTCATAGCTTAACTAAACTCTTGTTTAAACATAGTATATTATAACAGAGTTTCCAGAAAGTATAAAAGTACTTGCAGATATTCTTGATCAGCTTGACAAAAAGCTACCATCTAAGCTCATCAGTAGCTCATTTTTTATCGAACTGTTCGAAAAATCGATACGAAGATTTTTTTATGCCGGCATTCGTTAATTTAATTTTCAAGTCTGTATGACATGCCTACTTGTACAGGCAGCTTCCATACAACTCCAGCGGAAACTTTTGGGTTTTTGTACGAAACACCTTTTTTTTTATTATAGTCAATATCATTTATTTTATAGACCAATGCTTAACATTTGGCTAATATAGCGTGGCACGCCACGCTAATTATTCAGGTAGGACCATCACCCATTGTAAGGTTTTTATATGTACACATTTATATTAAAATTAATATCAATTTGAAATTTAATATGGTCTTTCTGATGTGTATTAAGCTGACCACTTTCAACACGGAACAAAATGGCATGGAATATTTAGAAGGGTATGAAAATTATTAAAGCGCTTTGATTACACAGAAGTTATCATTTTCTTTTGTTTTAGCCAGTATCCAAACGTTAGAGGGGTAGAATATGTATAATAGAGAGAGAGAGAGAGAGAGAGAGTCAAAATCAGGTGTATCAGCCAGCATAGAGCATATACTATATACATATATATGTATATTATTGTTCAGCATAAAAATTTGATACGATATTGATAAGAGTCTGTCCGTCTGTCCATCAGTCCGTCTGTCTGTCTGTCTGTATGCACGTTGATGTCTTGGCGACTATAAAAAAGTAGAGACTGAAAATTTGTATAATCTTATTTTGTTTCACGAAACAAAGTAGTAGTAGTTGTAGTAGTCTCCATACAAATTCTGCACATCATTTTATATTGTTTGCATGAAACTATTTATATTTTTATTCTTAATTAAGCTAGAAACATCAAATTTGATGTTTGTTGCGTCAATCGTCATAATTTTCAAGCATTTAGGTACAGAACGGAATATTGACTATATACAAATATATGGTACGAATAAGGAGCATTAGACAAGATAAGTCACTCGACGATAACGTTCTTTCGTATTATTATTTTGGAGTACCCAACTC